>JASDQU010102631.1:275265-291087 GCA_032191745.1 Picea mariana
CTGATTTGCTCTGTCCCATTTTAGGACTAAGTCTCCTACTTCAAAAAAAATCTCTTTAGCCTTATTCGTATCAAACCATCTTTTCACTATTTGTTTGTGAGATAGAAACTTTGACTTTTCCTTTTCTCTCTCTTATTCTAGCAAGAGCAGAGTATCAATTCTTTTTTGTATGATCGATGAGGGTTCCCCGTTGGAATCTTGGGATAGTTGAAGAGATGTAAGATAAATCCCATTTGGGAGAATGGCTTCATGTTCGTAAACCAGGAAGTACAGGGAATTTCCTATATCTTCCTTGGGTGTGACCCTATCGGCCCATAGAGCGTTATGGACTAGATTATGCCAATTCCTTTGGTTATTTGCAACCACCTTTTCTAATATTCTCACTAGGTTCTTATTGGTTGATTCTGCCACCTTGTTTCCCTATGGATAATAATTTGCAGAGTACCTAATTATGATTCCTTTGTCTAGAGAAAAATATATCAATAGAGTGGAAGAAAAATAAGCTGCATTATCAAAAACTAGAACAGAAGGAACACCAAACCTTGTGATCAGCTATTGTTATATGAATTGGATCACCACCTTCTCATTTACATGAGTCAGAGGGATGGCCTTTTCCTACTTTGTGAAATAATCGGTGGCAGTAAGTATATACTTGTGTTGTTTCGAGGAACTGGGTGTAATTTCTCCTATGATATCCAACCCCCATTGCTTAAAAGGCATAGAGGAAATCACTGGTTAGAGTGGGATTGTTGTTCTCTTCTCTCTCCTAGTGCTTATCTAACAAGTTTTACATTTCCTAGCATAGGTGTGAGCGTCTTTGAACAAGGTGGGCCAATAATAGTCAGCTCTCAGTATCTTATGAGCGGTGGTGTTTCATGCGAAATGTCAACCGGCAGGGCCATCATGGAGCTCCTTCAGAAATTTTTCTGCGTCTTCATGTTCGAGAAATCGTAAGAGTACCCCATCATAATTAATCTGAAAGAGTACCAAATTTATGAAGCGATATTGTGCAGACATTAATCTGAGAGCTCTCCTTTCCCTAGGGTTGATTTTTTCTGGACAAGTCCCATGGTGCAGGAGATAAGTTAAATTCTCATACCAAGACTCTGGCCCTGGGGAAATGTATGAAGATTCACCACACCATAATGCCATTTCATTCTCCCATCCAAAATCTTCATTTACTTGGTCCTGGGCTTCAGCTGCGATTTTTCACAACCCTTGCCCTTTAACTAGTTTGATAGGTTTTATATCTAGATCAAATTATTGGACCACTTCCATCCAGATCCCTCTTCTTTCCCCCATATTTGGCTGAGTAAACAAGGATCGGACCGTAGGGTGATGCACAATCACTTTGGTGTGGTTCTTGAGGATGTAAGACCCGAAGTGTTTTACTGCCTTATATACCGCATAGGCATGTTTATCAACGGCAGGATAGTTAAGTTCGGCTCCCTGGAGATTAGTGCTCATGAACGACACTGGAGCCTCATTGTTGTCATCATCCTTCTGATTCAATATTGCAGCTAACGACTGGTTGGAGGTGAAACTATAGAGGAATAAATCCCTATTGAAATTGGGACTTCGTAACACGGGGTCCTGGGATATAGCAGTTTTAATATTGCTGAAAGAATCTTTTCGTTCATCATCCCACTTAAATTCAGCAACTTTGTGAATCATTGTTGGCACGAGGGTAGACACCCGGGGTTCAATACTACAACAATGCACCAACAAAATGCTAACTACCGGCCCTTTCGGCAACACCTGCGAAGCAGATGAAGTCTTAGTTGAGGTAGAGGCAGGGATGGTTGTAGGACTCAGATGTCTACAACCTTAGCTGGGACACAGATCTGTGATTGTAACACCTTAACAGAGCACTTGGTAATTACAGTTTGTTAATATTTAGCCTTAGTTCACAGCGCAACCAAACCCTAACAATAGATCAGTGCAGAATTCACATAGATCCAATAGATTCAAGCACTAAGCATACCAACAGAGATCAGATCTAGTATTCATTCACATTCTTCAGCACTAAGCTATCATATCAGATTCATTTATCATATAACATTGCAATAATCATATAAACAAGAGAGAAATCATAAAGCACAACTCATTCATAACACGGGATGTACGTGGTTCACCCCCTCCCTGGGGCTACGTCCACCAACTATTTGTCTTCTTTATTATCTTATTTCAATCTTCTTACATGCACAAAACCTCCAAATCAACTTTGCAGAGGATAGGAGATCTGCGCACCTCACCTGATCCTCCTTCCCCGAGTAGATCTAGGCACAGAGCCTTACACAGTATTTTATAGTCACTTTCACTTAGCCTTGCAAGTATCACATAGTGCGCACAAAGACAAATCACACAGATCTACTTTTGCACTTAGCAACAATGGCTCACACTGACTAGTCACTACTAGTCACTACTCACTACTTCTTACATCACCTATACTTCTATTTGTACATTACAAAATAGGCCTAAGCATGGCTAAACCCATGGGCTGACATCCCCATACCCATTAAATAGGACCAAAACCCAAAAATCCCTAAAAAGGGTCTGAGATCCCATGATCTCCCCTTCGACTTGCGCTCTTCCTTCGACAACCTGTCGAAGTCCCAAAATGGTCAAAAATGACCAAGGATCCTCAAAACTTGGTCAAGGCCCAACAAGCCCCCAACACTCACCTGTGACTCATCCTGAGTCACTATGATATTGGTAGCTCTACCTCAAAAGCATTGAGCTTGGATCGAGCGGCTTCGACCTGTTGATGTGCCACAACCTCCTGCTCAGTGAACTCTTGGATTAGTTCTTGATTTTCAGGTCCCTCTAAGAATTGTTCAACTACAGTGACGACTTGCTCTAGTTCTGCTCCTCAGACTTCGATCTCTGTGAATAGTTGGTAAGCCTTTTCCTGTATTGGTTGGAGCCTCTAAGTTACTTCCATGACTCTGCTCTAAATGGTGTGGACCTATTGTTGGGGAGTGCACTATTCTTGGGATCGCTTCATCCTCTCAATGGTTGATAGGGGCTTCAACTGCGCCTGTATTGTTTATGATTCCTGCTTCACTTCTTAGAGTTGTGACTCCAGTTCCTTCAATTCAGGATCCTCACTGAGTTTCTCATAAGTTTGGTCAATGTGATCACTCAGTTTTTTACATTCCATGGAGAGTCCCTTTATTCTTTCGAATGTGCCTTGAGCAATCACTTCTCTTTGATCTCTCACATCCCATGGAGTATTGGGCATTGTTCTTAGCTCCATATCTTTGATTCTCTATTGAAGTTGTTGGATGATTTTAGCGAGCTGTGCTACTTGATGTTCTACTAGTTCTTCCTCCTTCTGCTCCAAGCCCATCACAAAGAGAAGTGCTCTGTTGACTGCTTCTTTTACTCTGACCTGGTCTACGAGAAGCTTTTCTTTCTCTTGCTGGATCTACGCGAGGCTCATGGTCCACAACTGAGGGATGATCTTTGTCTTCTTTCCCCTAGTCTTGGTCAGATATTTGTGAGGTGTGATCATGCCATAGCTCTTATGGTCTCCCAGGTTATAGTCACTAATATTCAAGGTTGGAATCCTCTCTAGTTGTGGTCTGACTGCGCGTATCCCCTTTGGGAGATACGCAGTGATGACGGTGTAGTTGAAGTCCCTCAGGACACTATCTCGACTCACTACATTAGCCATAGGTGGGATGTACTCGAGTAGGATGGACGATAATAACTTCACATTTGCTAAGTCATCTCTATGCTTGGTTCTTTTCTCAGTCGCAGATCAGTATGGTTTGGATCCAAAAGAAGTCGATGGGGAGGCTTGCACTCCTCTCGTCGATGAATATTGTATGCCCATAGATATTACCTTTTCATTCATGAGGTCGATGAGTATATCCTTCATAGACTCTTCGACTACGCTAATTTCTTCAAACATACATGCTCGTGGCTGACTATATCGAGTTGAAGAGCAACTACTCAATGAAATAGCTTGATGATCACTGCATGAAATAAACTAATATGTGAGCTCAGATAATCACGGGTGGAAAAATTGTTATTGGTGTAAAGCTCAATGGAATAAATAGACAACTAGGTAACAAATCTTTCCAACGGGCGAGAAGCCTTCATTAATGAAGTTTTGTTCGTTACGGCGCAATCCCAATGGTCTGATGGAAAGATTTCTAGTCATAATTGTTGTTCTAACCATTCGGGTCGTTGGGATAATGGTTATAATGCCTCCAACAATCATATTGCTTCACCATGGCGAAGTGCCATGCTATGTTGTACTGGTATCTCGACGAAGTTCAGATTCTGGAATCCTTCCTTCTGCGCAGTTCCTTCTGGAACTTTCTGTAACTTTTCTATCTTTTCTTTCTTCTTATTGAGCTTTTTATCCTTCTTCCCGGTGATCTTCGTCCCGATATTCCTCTTTCTATTCTGATTCTTATCTTATCTAGGCATATTAACTTCACACTGTTGATGGTATTTACTAGGGTTCAAGGGAAATACTTCTTCTCTGTCTGGTGTAGGTGCTCTACTCTCCTGTACAGATAGGTGTCTCAAGTCCTCATGTATCCTTTCAACTTTGACATCCAAGTTTCTGGTTCTAAATAACTTCGACCTGTTCTCATGTTCTTCAATCAAATGTGTGATCCTCCTAATTATGAAATCTTTTAATTCTTTCTTCTTATACTCTAAGACTTCCTCTTATTTTCTTCTGGCTTTACCCTTTTCGATCCAAGGTTTTCCTAGTAACATAGAAAATGGGGCATTTTTCTCAATAAATTTAACAACCTCAAAATCTTCTTTTGTCGAGGTTCCATGAGCACTCATAGATATTTGGGTAAGTCTTCCACATAGGGTCATTAGATTTCCTCTAAATAATCTTATTCCTCCCAATGAAGGAATCATTGCAAGATTTCCTAAAATTTCCCAAGTTCTTTCTGTCATGATATTCACCTGTGTTTCCTCATCCAGAACGTAGTCAATGTCGAAGTCTCCTATTCTTGTTTCTATGCATTCTTTTTCTTTGAATATCTCTGGTAAGTTGATGTTTCTGTGATCATTCAGGGTTTCTTTCATTTGCAATAGTATAGTTTCTGATTCTTTATGGGGTTCTGCCATGATCTTATTTTCTTGATCTTTATCAGGGATTTCTTGTCTCATATTCATTCTTTCAACCTTAGCAATCATTCTAGGGAAATCCATAACTTCATGATCCATAGATTTACAACAAATACAATTGGGTCTTCTACCAGGGAATTCCTTAGCAAGATGTCTTGGTCTTTTGCAACTGTAACAAAGAGTTAATCCTCTCTTTCTCTTAAATGATCCCCATCCTTTCCTATATTTCTCACTAGGATCATGGTAGCTAACCTGCAAAAAAATCTTTCTAGGATCCTGCATCCATTTGTTAGTCCAAACATTCTTTCTATGCATAGGAATAACATATCTTTCACTATGCTTATCAGATCTACTCATATCAAATATTCTTTCTTCTAGTTGTGCCCTATTTTTCAGGCTAGGAAAAAAATTATCAAACATACCTAGATCCATATTCTTGAAACAAAAATTTCCACTAATCTTACTTTCAGCAGAGCACAAAGCTTCCAGATCTAAAAAATTTCACTATTCTTACCTTTCTCAGAGAACAAAGATTCAAGATCTTACCTCTTTTTTTTAGATTGGACTTCTCTTCTTAGCACAGAGTTTCACAATCCAAGTAGAGTACTGCGCACCAGGGTAACAGATCTACGCACAGAGCTTCCACAGTTTCAGGTCAAATCTTTGCACAGAGCTTCTTCTTCCTCAGTTCCTAGCAATCAAAGTTTTAGGTCCCGGCAATGGAACCATTTGTTGGCATAGGGGCAGACCTGGGGTTCAACACTACAACAATGCACCAACAAAACCCTAACTACCGGCCCTTTCAGCAACACCTGCAAAGCAAATGAAGTCTCACCCGAGGTAGAGGCAGGGATGGTTGCAGGACTCAGATGTCTACAACCTTAGCTGGGACATAGATCTGTGAGTGTAACACCTTAACAGAGCACTTGGTAATTACATATCATTAATATTCATCCTTAGTTCACAGCAAAACTAAACCCTAACAATAGATCATCATAGCACTCACACAGATCCAATAGATTCAAGCCCTAAGCATACCAACAGAGATCAGATCTAGCATTCGTTCAAATTATTCATCACTAAGATATCATATCAGATTAATCTATCATCTAACAGCACACTAAGCATATAAACAAGATAGAAATCATAAAGCAAAAAGAAATTCATAACACATGATATATGTGGTTCACCCCCTCCCTGGGGCTACATCCACCAACTCTTCGTCTTCTTTATTAGCTTCTTTCAATCTTCTTACATGCACAAATCCTCCAAATCAACTTCACAGAGGACATGAGATCTACGCACCTCACCTGATCCTCCTTACCCAAGTAGATCTAGGCACAAAGCCTTACATAGTCTTTTACAGTCACTTGCACTTAGTCTTGCAAGTCTCACATAGTGCGCACAAAGCCAAATCACACAGATCTACTTTGCACTTAGCAACAATTGGCTCACACTGACTAGTCACTACTAGTCACTACTCACTACTTCTTACATCACCTAGACTTCTATTTATACATTACAAAATAGTCCTAAGCATGGGTAAACCCATGGGCTGACATCCCCATACCCATTACATAAGCCCAAAACCCAAAAATCCCTAAAAAGGGGTCGAGATCCTGCGATCTCCTCTTCGACTTGCACTCTACCTTCGACAGTCTATCGAAGTCCAAAAATGGTCAAAAATGACCAAGGATCCTCAAAACTTGGTCAAGGGCCAAAAATCATATTTTGTAAGGGTTTGATAGTTTCTGCGAAATCGAGAGTGAATTTCCTAACGAAATTGATTTTCCAAAAAAACGACTGCATAGCTTTCTTGTTGTGAGGCAATGGGAGTTGAGTTGTGGCCTTAATCCTTTCTGGGTCTATGTGAATGCCTTCTTGAGATATAATGTGGCCTAGAAGCTTACCTTCTGTGATGCCAAAAATAGTTTTCTTTGGATTTAAAGATATACCGTATCTCCTACACCTTTCGAAAATTTGAGTTAAGTGTTGGATGTGCTCTTCTTTGTTCTTTGAATACAAAGTTACGTTGTCTAGATACACTACCACACACTTGTTGATTAGAACTAGAAATGCTACGTCCATGGCCCTTTGGAAGGTCTCTCTTGCATTGATTAACCCAAAAGGCATGCGTTTATAAGCGAAGGTTCCCCACTTGGTTCGGAAGGTATTTTTTAAATGATCTTCCTGTAAAACTAGGACTTGGTTGTAACCTGAGAAATCGTCCAGTAGAGAGAAAATCTTCGAGACAGACACGGTCTGCAGGATTTTCTCCATTGGCAGGACTGGGTAATTGTCCTTTTCTGAAGCTCTATTGAGGTTTCTAAAATCTATGCAAAAGCGAATTTCTCCAGACTTTTTCCTCATAGGAACCAGATTTGCTACCCACGCAGAATGCCTAACGTGGAAAATGATCTTGGCATCTAAAAGTTTATTTAATTCCTAATACATGAGAGGTTCCAGGGATGGTTGATACTTTCGAAGCTTCCGTTTGAAAGGTTTCACCTCATGTTTTAATGGTATAGTGTGTTGAATGATACGGGTGTCATAAGTTTTCAGAACTCGGTAGGACCATGCGAAGACATATTGATATTGTCTGAACAGTTTGCGATAAGCCTTTCTTTCCTCTTTAGATATAGTCTTGCCGAGATTCACATTCTTTGGGTTTTCTGGGGTTCTGAGATTTATAGTTTCATCCAGGGGACATGAGATATCGGTCTTTGCATTTTTAGGCACCCTAAATCCTTCTTTCAGGTCAAATATATTTTCTAGATTAGCTATCCCTTTTGGGACGATGTGATATTTTGATCTATCAATAGGATGGACCATCCGAGGAGCAGTTTTTGTCGATTTCTCCTGGAATACCTCATCGTCAATGGCCAAATCTTTGAAATTGTCTTGGTTAGTCAGGAAGTTTATGATCTGTTCATCTCCTTCAAAGACTTTCCAATTAGAAATATTGTTAGGCACCGATGGTTTGTAGAGTAGTTCCATAGTGAATCAGGAGGCTTAATAATCTTCCAGAGGTGACAGCCTTGAAGCAGTTGTGGCCAGGGAATCAGCAAGGATATTCTTTGCTTTGAGGATCGCAGTGATATTGAAAGCTTCAAAATTCTCCATTAACCTATGCACTTCCTGTTGAAAATTATTTAGGTGCATGGAATTTCAATGTATAGTATTCCTTACTTGTCTAATGATAATCTATGAGTCCTCAAAAACTTTCAATTCTTTGACGTTCAAGTCTATGTTTTTCTTTAACCCTTGTACTAGAGCTTCATACTCAGAGGTGTTATTGGTGCATTCGAATTCTAGTCTACAGGACAGGAAATGATGTTTACCTTTTGGATCAATGAGGATGCACCCTGCACTTGATCCCTCCTGTGATTTAGATCCATAAAAGTATATGGTCCAAATTTATGAATGACAATATCCCTTTTCCTCTTTCTTATTAATTTCTTTCTCTCCTATCTTATGTTTTGTAATCTCTAACGTAGGGTCTTGACAGAAGATGGTTTCTTCTGTCGGTATCAGTGGCTTCTCTTGAAAAACCATTTCAAAGTTTTGAGTGAGAGGGACATCAGATAAGAGAGGAGAAAAGTTCTTGAAGTGGGAATCGCAGGAATAATTGCCCAGCATGAGGAAATCTGTGGATGAGGGTTCGTTCAGGGTTTCTAGATCACTAACCGTATGTTTCAGGTATCTCTCCCTATCAATTCTAATCATATTCTTGTATCCCTTCATTGGTAGCCACAGGTGTGCCCAGTCTATACTAAAGTACCCGTTTAAATTCTCAGACCAATATCAACTTAGTAATAACCCATAGGCCTCTGGGATGTCTACTACAATGATGTCAATCACTTGCACAAACTTAGGATGTGTCGCTATTCTGATCATTACATCTATGAGTTCCCCCATGACTTTGACCTGGGTTCTGTCTAGCTGTATCACATGTGTATTGCTCTTGAGAGGAATGACATTTAATTTTTTGCAAATAGAGAAGGGAATAATGTTGGAATATGCTCTCGAATCTACCAAACAATTGTGGAGGTTCATGTTGAAGACTTCAATTGTTAAGAGAAATGGAGGGACAAAAGGTTTTCCCTTCTTATCTTCTGAGAAGGTATTCACAGTTGGTTTATTTACTAGATCTGTGGAAGTTAGATTTCTTTATTTCTCATTGCTTGTCATAGGGTTTTCTACTGATTTCAATGCTTGTAGCAGAAAATATTTTTGCCAAGGGATTTTTCATATGTCCATAACCGATATATTAGCCTTCAAATTCTTCAGATATTCAACTACGGTGTACTCCAGTTTGGTAGATTCTCGCGTATGGATTCTAATAGGGTTCTTACGGGGAGCAAAAGGTGCTTTCGGGTGATCGGAAGTTGACCTTTCCCATGAAGTTTGAGTGGTAGTAGGATCCTATGGGACAGGAGGCCCTTTACTTATATTTTTCACAACCGAGATCTCTGTGGGTGGTTCTTGAACCTGAAATAGGTCGTCAGAAGGCATAATTAAGTCAAGATCCCATATTAGCATGGTTGTATCTTCTGGTGGGTCAATCTCTTCCTGGTCAGTAACATTCATAACCGAACTACTTGGTTGTTCAATTAGGGAAACCTCATCTAAAAACTGGTTGGCCATCAAATTCATGGCATGCTCTCATTGGGGGCAGTCTCTTTCAGAGTGGATATCCTGGTGATAAGTAAAAAAAGAATCAGATGTGACATTCCCTAGATTGATATTTAAGTTAGTTGGGGGAGGTTCAATGGATTTGAACGACGGGTTCCTTTTAAAGAAAGGCTTATAGGGCTTTTGGCCTTGGTTTCCTTCCCATGCATTTCTCTTCATGTCTATGATCTCGTTTGATAATTTCTTAACCATGTGTTGTAGATCTTCTATGTCTCCATTACCCTTGTCGGGAGTCTGTTCCTCTTGTTTCCCTGACAATATAGTAAGAATGAGTCCTCTCCTGGGAGGAGGTCGATCTTATTTCCTAACTAAAGAGAACTGGCCTTCTTTACACCCTTTCATATGGAATTCTATCATTTTAGATTCTTCAAAATTCTCAGCTAAGGTTCGTTTGGCATCCCTCTTCACAAACATGGAAATAGAAGCTGGGAGCACATTAGCGTATACTTCAATTTGCAACTCCTGAGTTGGTTTAGCTTCAGGTTGAAGTTTGTTTAATATGGTCGTGAATCTTTGATTAAAATATTTAACCTTCTCTTTCAAACTCTTGGTGGCGGCAGACAACTCGGCCATCAGAGCTCCTATAGTAGTCTCTTCTTCAAACTTATCTAGAAATTATTTTTGAAACTCCATCCAGCTATTTATGGATCCTACAAGTAAGTTAAAATACCATGTGGAGGTTGAGTTCTCAAATGTGTAGGGGTAAATCTTGCAAACTGTGTCTTCATGCTGGACGTTCATAAGCTTGATCACTAGTATAAATTTATTAATATGATCTTCAGGCAATCCAGAGGTTTAGGGATCAAACTTAGGAAGAAACTTCTCTGGATGTCAGGGAAGGTTATGGATTGATCCTGGGAGGGCCAAGGCGTCTCTAGACAACCAGGGTTGATTTTTCATAGGTGGGTTTCCCCTTTCTTCATTATGGTCATTGTTGCCTTCCATATATTTAGACTCTGAGTTAAACTCCCCCTCTTCTGAAAAATCATTTGGTTTAGAGACGTCATTGGCTGGCGTTTTAGGTATCAAATCAAGAGGATCTTGGATATTAGTGATTGTGAAATCTATTAAGTATTCTACCGAGTGCACGAAAACCTCATCAGGAGTAATAACCATTGGTCTTCTTTGTTTGTTTCTTCGAGGGAGTGTCGGAGCTAAGGACAACGCACCGATCTGTCGGGCATAGGCTCTTGTGATTCTTCTGAATTGATTTACCTCCTCATGAGGAAGATCATAAGGTATTTCAAGGTGAAAAGATTCTTCCTCGGACTGGGGTGAGTTACTCATTCCAGCATTACTAAGTGTGTGTGGGTTGTCTTGGGAATGACTAGCCATGCATGTGGGATTTTTTTTAATCTATAGGTTGTTTGATATACTATGTAAAATACATATCCAACCATTCATTCTCAGGCCCTCCTTCTAGCGCCAATTATGTTGATGGGTCCTAATTCCCTTGATTCAACAGTAGGAACCAAACCCGCCATCGAGGCCCAATTAGACTTTGCAATGTTTAATAGTGGAATGGTTCTCCAGATCTTGCAATCTGGCCAAATTATCAATGGAATTTATGTTTTCTTGTGAAGGATCTTCCTTCAGTTCGGACTATCTCTTTTTTGTATTTTCTCTTGGGTGGGACTGATATGAGATGTAAGTCGGTATAAACCAACTTGGCAACAAAATAGAATTAATCTTAACTACTGTGGAATAAGATGAACTTGGGATAAACTGCTTCTCAAGCATGCAGAGAACAATTTTATACCACAGGCCTAGTATTAATACATTAACCATGTGAGCATCCAATTATTGTCTAAGAAACTAATTACCAGAAAGAAAACACTTATGCGATAAGACAATGGAAAGAAAAATAATTCACCTACTTAATCATCCATCACATAATAAAACCACAATTCATATTCATCATTAAAGTAAAGAACAACAAAATACTGCACCAGATAACTTGACAATAGATTAAATAGCTCTTACTCATTACAACATCATTCATGAAACGAGATAGGAAATAGTTCTTCTCCACGTCCAATCACATACATTTGATGAAAATAACTTTGTCTTTGGTATAGAAGGACTTCTCAATTCAAAGGGAGCTTCAAAATAATGCTTAGCAACCAGAAAGAAAGATTTCTTGCAAAAACCATCGACCTCTAACTAATTGGTCGATGTTATTATTTATAACATAAAATTCAATTGAAAATAACGGCTAAGTGTAGTTTGAACAAAACCAAATTCACCACGTGGCATCCTCTTCTAATAGTTTCTTTAACAGTCAACTCAAGATATCACTTGAAAGGGTGACTTTCCTCATACTCCGACCAACTAATAAATAGCTCCTCGCAAGTTTGGGCCATGGAAATCTGTGCTGCTCCATCGAAGCCGTGTAAATTCCTTTGATCTCCACCGCATGCGCTCGGTACTTCACTAGACTAGTGTTTAACTGTTGTAGCATAGTCTGAGCTCTAATCGGATGTTCCATAAATATTTGCACTTGTCCTAGCGTTGTGTCGGACACCTTTTCTATCCCTTCAGCCCACAATCAATCTTGCTTGGTATGCGATTCGACTATGTCACACAAGTCGACGAAGTTGTTGGGGGTTCCAAACTCGAGGAGTCTGATATCCTTCATCACTTTGTTAATTTTTTCCCAATGTTTCTTGAATTTGGCCCATTCCTCTTGAATTTCTCGGTGTGATTATTGAGACCTCTTATCCCAATACCTGGTTGATCGCTTCATGCG
Organism: Picea mariana; assembly: GCA_032191745.1. NCBI lineage: Eukaryota > Viridiplantae > Streptophyta > Pinopsida > Pinales > Pinaceae > Picea > Picea mariana. The sequence continues at coordinate 287,816 of JASDQU010102631.1, forward strand.
ATCAAGACTATTCTTTCCCAGCATTTGGATGTCATGTTCTTCTTTATTCTAGCCCTATTGAACTGCATCAATGTTTTCAAGTCTATCCATGGCTTGCTGCACCCTTTCATGCCACCTCTCCATATCCTTGCACACTACGAGTCCCATAAGAGTGTCTCCCTACATCTCAGCTATCTTTTTAGTAAAAAGGTGCCTCTCTATTTTGAATTGGTTGTAAGCTTATTCGAACTCTCCTCTAAGGTATATCGTGGTCTGAGTGGTGCCCTGATAGTATTCAACCAGGTTGCGCAAATGTTATAGTTCCTTCAAGGCGGAGGCCAACTCCTTTTCATCTCATTTGGCTCTATCTAGGGTGGCATCTAAGAGCTCCATCCCCACGCCGAGGAGCTCATATGTTCTGACATTTTCTGTGTTTATCAATTTTTCCTCTGTAGTGATGAGGATGGAGAGATCCAATGTGATCCTCCTTTTATTTGTATTTCTATAGACGATGGCCTTCCTCTTTTGATTGTAGGAGATAGCATAAATATTGGCTACCTCATCCAGAGGTTCGGGAATCTTTGATCACCCCATGTGAGTGTATTTCCCAAATTTCCGGTGGTGTATATTTGTTCAAGGTTGGATTCTTGAACTTTTCTGTTGTGCTCTGAAGGCCCGACCTCTGCTTGTCACTTGTCGGGGATCTAAGTATTGAGCAGAATAGAGGCGTCGGGAAAAGACTCGATACTTACTTCTTCATCGGTCATCGAGACATCGATTTCCTTTTGCAGGGATCCTTCCTTTAGCTCATCCAGCTCTGAGTTGTCCTTCATATTATCTACTCGGGTGTTCGGTGCATCAAGCCTCTTTGTGTCGGGAACATTTTCAGTTTCTATTTCCTTTCATGGGATCTCCTAGGTTTGGACCTCGAGAGTAGGAGAAGAAGTCTTCTTAGGTCCCTTTTCTTGTTGGATGCGCACAGGGGTCCTGCGATATGCCTCCAGGCTTTCATCATCACCATATATATTTATAAACTCCCTCAAAGGATTAGGCACGCTTGTTTATACTGATACTCGGCCTGCCTCTGGTTGAGTCATCACTCCTACCGACGATCCAGTGGGTGGCATTGTGGATTCAGGGTTATATGAATCGTTGATGTTATCAAGGTTCGTGAGATTAGGGCCGCTTGTCCCCACTGGGCTTTGTTCTGGGATATCGGTCAAAGGCCTCATCTATCTGACGAGGTCTGGGTTATCCTACATATGCTTGATTAACAACTAGGCCTGTTGATACCAAAGTAGCCTTATAACCTTGCAGGATGGTCTAATAACATATTTCCCCTACTACTAGTCGATTGGGGACATATACAAGTAACAGATGGGGTGCTCCGGTGGCACCAAAAACCTTAATGTAAGTGTTGCTCTCATCTAGATACCAATGGCCAAATTTCGATACAACATTTTTGGCTACATTCAACAGCCAAGGGAACTCTTTATTGAACAACAAGAAATAAATACATGTGATAAATTGATCGCATATGAGAGAGTAGGATTTCTTGTACCTATTCTACCACAAGATGTCGAAATACACATGGATCGAGAGCTCTGATGTGTGCTAGCTCAAGTTCATTCCGACGAAGGCATTTCTGGCACAAATGATGTCCAATAGATAAGAAACCATATAGAAGGATGGGTTTTCTCCCTCTTTTGACATTTGAGTCTGTCGTATGAAAGTGCTTAGCTATTTGGAGATGATGGCACCCTAATTAAAACTTACTCCGGAAATGGCTACCGTATAAGCTAGAGGCATCCAAGCCTCTAAAAACCTGGAGCAGTCTTTCTCCCCATGCAATCGGCAGAGGAGAGCCATTAGGTAGATGTACAACTCCCTCAGTTTAGCAGTCAGGTACCAGTCGGAGGTCCAGTTGGTGAATTTTTTATCCTCTTTCCACCATGACGCCATCGCCTTGCTGGTGTTAGTTTTCTCATTGAAGATTACAAAAAAATCGGTGTTTAGTAGTTCATCTGGATCTTTGAGATTGTAGTAATTTTGCACTTCCACTAGGAGGAAAACCCCAACACACTCATCATTGTCATCGCTAATCAAACATATTTGTGTGTCAGTATGATCTATAATCCATTTTAGGAGTTCAATATAGGGGAATATTGGAGTTTTTCTCACTACCATGTGTAGATACACCTTTCGGACATTCAGGAGGACTTCATTGCCGAGTCTTCGCGTATCAAGATCGTTGTGTGGGGTATATTCGAGGAGTTCCTCCCACTTAATTTTCTTGAAAATTTCTTCCCAAGGCGAGAATACTATCTCGGTCCCAATGTTCGCCTCTGTGTCTCCAAAGGCCAGGGGTTGAACGAAAGCTTTCTTGGTGGTGGTTTTGATGACGGGCACCGATTTTGGAGCAAATTCCAATTATCTTACCACCACTGGGAAGGAACCTTCTCCCACCTCTAGTTCTTGTAGCTTTGGTTCTCTTGGAGATTTCCTGGTGGTGGGTTTCTTTGGAGGCATCGTTCCTACAACTGAAAATGATCCTTTAGGCAGGTGTATAGAGTGACATTGGATAAAACATATGAAATGAAGCATAAAACATCCATAGATCGGTACATACCTGTAACACTTGCTAAACTATTATTTTTATACTCACTCGACCTTGGAAGCTATCCCCAGACTACTCGTCTATCTCCTTTGGATGATCTAAATTCCTTCGTGCACAGAATAACCTTTTTTTCAATGAATTAAAAGAATATAACGAGAGAAATCCTACCAGTCGTATCAACCAGTTAATATGAGTAATGGGTGAAATTCAAAACAATCTACCTCCGAATCTCTACAAATAAATTCTATGTGGGTTGACGGTGGAGGCGTGGGGGGGGATGCATTGTATCGGCATGTTCAAACAATCTTTTTGATTCCTGCATGAATTATCAACTAATGCGAGATTCTGGAATTAATTAACCCTTTAAATGTGTCGTATCGAGCATATCTCAGAGCTAAAACGTCCCATCGCGTCATCTTCTTAGTGGGCAGATCGGGAATCGACGATATCCTTATGCATTTTTTTGTCGATATCCTCCTGAGAAAACTTCCGACGCCGATTGATTTCATCGTACGGTATCGATGTGGAACCACTGACTTGGGATATAGGGTTCTAATGATCGAGAACTTATCTTACGAGTAACGGTCGGGCTCGGAGCTTTGCTCAAGTCGAGCACTTTAAGCTAAACTAGGGACTATCGATGCTGAAAAGGTATCGGAGGTCAGCTTTCAACAAT
>JASDQU010102631.1:309083-332326 GCA_032191745.1 Picea mariana
GGGGGGGGGGGGTGAATCAGTATTACACTTTTTCAACAATTAGTAGTTACTTTTATATTTTGTTATTTACCACAATAGATCAACAATGGAATTATTTGTAAAATCAATTATATAAATATAATTAATAGGAATTACAAGGATTTTATGAAGAATAGTGAAGGACACCAATCCTTTTTAGAGCACCAACTCTAGGAGACACAAATCCCCTTCTTCAGGGCACCAACCCTAGGAAGTACCAACTCCCTTGTTTTTTAGGGAGCCAACCCTAGGAAGAACCAACTCCCTTATATTTAGGGCACCAACCCTAGGAAGAAAAAACTCCCTTGTCTTTAGGGCACCAACCCCACGAAGCACCAACTCCCTTAAATTACACTTAATTAGTAAAGGATATGAATCCTTCCGTGCTCCTCCCTTCCACCCTCACTTCATAAGAATCACCAATTCTTCTTCTTGGATTTTGCTTCTATTTTTATCTTCTGATTTGGACTACATAGACACTTTATTCTCACCATTCTTTCTCATTTATATAATATTCCAACTGGTGTGAGCTGTGAAGCATTGTGTCACTTTGTTTGGACCATCACACCTCTTCATTTTAAATTAACAATAATCTCTATTATTATTCAAACATTATTGTGAAGGTTTTTAATTTAGTGAGAGTGATTTTCATAAATCGATCACATATATGGATTGATTTTGTTTTTAACTCGATTCCATGTATCTTCAAATATTGCAGAAATCGAATTCTGTAGAGATGCTTCCTTCAAACCATTTACATGTGACCATATTCAAGAAACCACGTGCTTATTAATTTAACCGATGTTCCTAGTGCTTCACGAATTTATGTGTTCATAACCCATGACCGGAGGCTAGAACCTAGTCCTCTGGACTTCTACCTTCAGGTGTTTTCTCTCTCATCCAATATTCTGGAGTTTCAACTCCCCAAAGTGGTTACCTCTCACAAGGGTTGATCTGATGGTTGGCATGATTCTTGGAACCAAATCAACAGTTTATATCCAATCCTTACTTATTGTTTTACTGCTTAATCCAGCGGCTAGGACTTAATCCAAGGTTGAGATGGATGGCCACTATTTACTTTGGGACTACGGGGCTTCAAAGGTCAAGGTAATTGCTACTTCAATTTCCTCCGGAGTTGTTCAACGTTGAAGTGGTCAACATGGGGGTGATTACGTATATTTCCACTACATTTTGATCTAATGGTCATGTGAGAATTCAGAGGATCTTAGATCAACGACCGATGTTAGTTTGTGACTTCATGCTTCGACGCTTTGGGCAACTGCTGGTGGTAGATGCTGGTTTCCCCTGAAGGACATACTACCAGAGTGATGTAACTTGCTGATGTGGCACTAGTTGAGTGGTTTCCACATGTCACCTAGATTCGTGGCTTACATAACCTAAAGTGCCATTTGGACCTAAACACTTGTCACCATCATATTGTTCCACGTGTCCTTGCTGATGTGGATCTCTTGATGTGTTGATGGTTATAGGCTCATATGAATCCTCGATCCAATGACTGTGATCAATTATTAGATCAATGGTCTAGATTCATTTCAGCCATTTGTGACTCTGGGGCTCTGGGCTACTTGAACTTTGAGAGGTTCAATCCCTATGGAGTGCATTTTGACATCATATGACCAATTTTTGATCTACAGTTGAGTGGACAGTCCGTGCAACCTTGACAAGGCATTTTTTTAATGGTCTTTTCATTGTTCACTTTTTAGGATCTCGACCGTGAATATTCCTTCTTAACGGATGATCAGATCTTACTTCGGAGCTTCGTTTCTCCGGGACTCCGTGTTACTAGAAATTTGAGGTAGTTCAATCCCTCCAGAGTGGTTACCTACCGAATAAGTCATGATACTACGATGACTGCTTGCTGTCAGTTGTTTATTACACCTTACACTATCCTTCCACTGCGCTTGATCTAAGGGTCATGATTCATCATGGAGTAGATCAATGATTAGGGATGATAGTAGAGTCCCAACTAGCATGCTGTTTAAAATCGTCATTGATTTCCGCAATGGAAACTGCGCGTTGGTAGTGGAACCAATGCCAACCATTGATCTTTCCAAAACTTCAGGTCGACAATCTAGGAGGATTGTGGAGGTTAAACATGCACAGATGTTAGTTTTTCCTTCGATCTTCACAATTTCTCTCCACCGTAGATCTTACTTATGCTGATCCGATGGTCAGAACTTAATCGAGTGTTGATCTAATGGTCCTTCTCTACAGTTCCAAGATCTGATGACTGTTGTAGAATTCTGTTGAATTCATCCTTCAACAGTCACAATCAAGTCTAATTCCTTATCGAACAACTCATGTGCATCGTCTCTTTCAAGATTCAATTAATGTTCTTGTTTCTAATCTGTTCATTGCTATTTCTTCTGAGCTTTTAATAACGTTCTTCTGCACCCTGTTTGTCATCAATGACAATTCATCATAAAAACTCATCATCACATTACAATGGTCTTTGACTGTTGACATCAATGACAATATGTCCAACAATCTCCCCCTTTGTCATTGATGACAACCTTTTTCATTTTGAAATTTCTTCTCTTGTCAATTTCCTTCCCCTTTGACAACAATGGGAGAGGGGATCTTTCTTCATTCCCCCTGTGGAAATTCTTCCCCTGACGATGTGCCCCTTATGATACATTTTTTATGGTTTTTAATGAGGTTTTTGAATTACTCCTAATTTTTGTCGAAGATTTTTAAAAGTACTCCTGGGCAAAGGTTTTGTGAAAATGTTTGCAATCTGTTCTTTGGTGTCTACATACACTATTTTAACTATTTTCTGGGTAACCCGATCTCTTAGGAAATGGTATTTAATTGGGATGTGTTTGGTTTTAGAATGCATTACTGGATTTTTAGATATGCTTATGGCACTAGTGTTATCACAATTAATAGAAATGGGATAATCATCTCTTATTTGTAAATCTTCTAATGTTTGCTTCATCCAAAGAACTTGTGTGCAATAGGATGCAACAACAATGTATTCTGCCTCTGTTGTAGATAGTGATGTGGATGTTTTCTTCTTACCTATCCATGCTACCAGACATTTTCCTAGAAAAATTCTCCTCCATTGGTGCTTTTCCTATCATCTATACTACCGACCCAATCTGCATCAATGTATGCATTTAGATTGAAGTATTTATCTTTTGGATACCATAATCCAAGTTCTAAGGTGCCTTTAAGATATTTGAATATTCTCTTTACTGCTTTTAAGTGAGTTTCTTTAGGTGCAGATTGGAATCTCCCCATGAGTCCTATAGCCTGTATGATATCAGGTCTTGTTGCTGTTGAATAGAGTGAACTTCCAATCATTGATCTGTACATCGTTTGGTACACTTTTGGTGAATCATCTTCTAGGATTAGTTTACATCTATTGACCATGGGAGTACTCATAGGTTTATTGTCCTCCATTTGGAATTTATTTAGAATTTCCTTGACATATTTGGCTTGGGAAACGAATATTCCATTTTCTGTTTGATTTACTTGTAAACCTAAGAAAAATGACAGTTCTCCTAATATAGACATTTCAAATTCTTCTTTCATTTTGCTTGCAAAGTTGATGATTAGTGTAGTAAGATTACTTCCAAATATGATGTCATCTACATGTACCACCACAACAATCATGTTTTGATCCTCAATTTTGATGTATACGTTTCTATCAATAGTCCCTCTCTTATATCCTTATTTTTGCAGGTACTGATCAAGCCTTAAGAACCATGCTCTAGGGGCTTGTTTAAGACCATACCTAGCGTTTTTTAGCATGCACAGATAGTCTTGATTTTCTATTAACATGAATCCTTTTGGTTTCTCAACATATACTTCTTCTTCTAGTGTTCCATAAAGGAATGTTGATTTGGCATCCATCTGATAGATTTTGAAATTTCTGAAGCATGCAAATTCCAGGAACATTCTGATGGCCTCAAGTCTTGCTACTGGAGAGAAAGTCTCTTCAAAATCAATACCTTCTACTTGGGAATATCCTTTGCAAACTAATATGGATTTGTTCTTTATAATCTCCCCATTTTCATTTGGTTTGTTGTTGAAGATCCACTTGGTTCCTATCACATTCTTGTCCTTGGGTCTTGGAACTAGTTCCCAAGTTCGATTCTTCTCTATTTGGTCTAGTTCTCCATTCATTGATTTTATCCAGTATTTACTTTTGATAGCTTATTTAACTAAATTAGGTTCTATTAGGGATAACATTGCTTGTTCTGAGTCAAAAGCGAGTTTCCTTCTTCTTTCCACTCCTGCACTTTTATCTCCAATAATCTAGATTTCAGGATGATTTGTTTGAACTATTTTTGATAGAACTCTTGGCAAGGACGTTTCTTCATAAATATGTGGTTCATTTTCCCATGTTTCATTAAATCATCTCCTTTCTGAGATTCTACATCATTATCTTCTTGTTGAGATTTTACATCATCATCTTTTTGTTGAGATTTTTTATCAATGTCTTAGGATATGCTCTTTTGTAGATCATCTATCTTTACATTGGCACTTTCCACTATCTTTAGTGGTCTAAGATTATAACACCTGTATGATTTCTTATTAGATGAATATCCTAAGAATATTCCTTCATCATATCTTGGATCAAACTTTCCTAGGTTATATTTGTTATCACATATTCCTGTCAAGACCTTGGGGGTCTGTGTTTTCTTCATGTGTCTGTAATTTTGCTTGTCTTCTCCCCTTATGTCGACCTGATCATGGTTTTCCTTTCCCATCCCAACATGTATTTCTCTTTCATTTGCAGTCATCCTTCTTGATTGACTAGTATTTCCCTGTCAATATGCCCGGAAGAGATTGACCCTGAATTCCTCTGTCTCTTCTGAAGGCAGATCCCTCCTCCTTTTACCTCCATCACTGAACCTTTGCCTTCCCAAGCCTAAGTCTGGTTGGAAAAATCCCCATTTCCACTATCTGCATCACCATGAGTGGCTAAACAATGACACAAAGTGAGCGAGTGGGCAAAGACTGGTTTCTCAGAAAAGCAACAACTCAAATCCCTGCAACTAAAGCCTGTAGTAGCTTCGACACCCTTTCAGCAATGGGGGTTGGAATTCATTGGGGAGATTCATCCTGCTTCAAGTGGTCAAAACAGATGGATCTTAACTGCAACATATTATTTCACCAAATGGATAGAAGCTATCCCCACCAGGAGTGCTTCACACAAAGTGGTCATTGGATTTATTGAAGATATCATGGCAAGGTTTGGCTGTCCAAACAAAATTATCACTGATGATGCCACATCCTTCAAGTCTGAGCCATTAATCAAGTTCTGTGAGCAGTTTGGGATTTCATTAATTCACTCCACTCCTTATTATCCCCAAGGAAATGGACTGCCAGAGTCCTCTAACAAAAGCTTGATCAAGCTTATTAAAAGGTTGTTAGAAGACAATAAGAAGGCCCGGGATTCAAAGCTGAAATTTTCTTTGTGGGATGATCGAGTGATGGCAAAGAGATCCCTAGGCATATCCCCTTTCCAACTTGTTTATGGGAAGGAAGTTGTTTTTCCTTCTCATCTAACTTTACTTGTAGCAAAATTCTTTTAGGATTATCAAGGAGAGCCTGACAATATGATCAGAAGAATTAATCAACTAGTGGAGGTCCAACAGATTAGAGAGCAGGTGATGGAAAAAGATCATGACCTTCAACAAAGGATCAAGAAAGCCTTTGACATAAAGGAGAGAAAATAATATTTCCAACTCGGAGATCTAATACTTAAATGGGATGCACCCAGATAGGACAAAGGAAAGCACAAAAAGTTTGAAGCCCTCTAGATTGGGCCCTTCAAAATCTCTGATGTGTTTTTAAATAATACTTATAGGTTGTAGGATTTGGAGGGCGAGGGGGCTTTTAATGGCCTTGTGAATGGGCATTTCCTGAAGAAGTGTTTTTTTTGAGCCACAAGTGGCTCCCTTGTGTTTGTAAATATTGTCTTCCTGCTTTGTTTTTTAGTTTTAATAAAGAATCCACAACCCAACAACAAGGCACTGGAACTGCACGTTCTTGGCAGCTCACAGGGAGCATGGCATCCCCCATGGAGCCTAATGTTATCACATATTCCTGTCAAGACCTTGGGGGTTTGTGTTTTCTTCCTGTGTTTATAATTTTTCTTGTATTATCCCTTTCTGTCAACCCGATCATGGTTTTCCTTTCCCATCCCAACATGCCTTTCTCTTTCATTTGCAATCATCCTTCTCAATCGACTAGTCTTTCCCTGTCAATATGCCCTGAAGAGATCGGCCCTGAATTCCTCTATCTCTTCTGAAGGCCAATCCCTCCTCCTTTTACCTCCATCACTAAACCTTTTCCTTCCCAAGCCCAAATCTGGTTGGTCGAATCCCCATTTCCACTGTCTGCAACACCAAGAGCGGCTAAACAATGACACAAAGCGAGCAAGCGAGAAAATACTGGTTTCAATGACGAGGAGCTATCGTCAAGGCAGATCGACGGTCATCGGGTAATTAGAGCCATGCGCCCAAGGTTTAGCGCCAGGGCTCATCCCTAATGGCCAAAGTCACGATTTAATTTGCACCATCCAATCCAGGCGAGGGACAAGTGGCAACTGATTGTGCAATCCTGAGAGTCGACATTTCAGGGTTTTTCGTTAGCAAGCGCACCCACAACCTTACGCCCGAAAATGCGAAGCCCTAGGAGCCTAGCCCATGGTCATAGCCTAGGGTCATATTGAAAGGAGTGGGCCAGTGAAGACGAGGGGCTCATGGCCACTGTGGACCCACAGTGAAACGATAACCATGCCAATCTAGGTCGTTCAAGCAATAGACACATGGCATGTTATTACGCCCCATCGCGATTTCGACTATCACGATTCTGAGTGACAAGGGGTCGCTCCTCTCCATTGCAGATATGCGAAAGCAAAACCCTGAAACATTGTGGGGGGTCTGGGCCCACGGTCCTAGTGCCTAGTCATATGGAAGGTGGGTCGACGACTTGGGGCCTTCGGGGAATCATTGTGGCCGTCGGTTCTAAGAAGATATAATCGTCGAATTATAAATTATCCATTTCACAAGATTGGGCACTGGGGAAAAGGAAATGAAGTGCATCGTGGATCCTCGGTGCAAGAATTCCCGAAATAGTCAAGATCGTCGATCAAGGATTGATCTGAGCTGTCCAAGCAAGAGACACACGGTCACATCCCGGGGTCCCTTTGAGGGTAGAGCTAGAAGAAAGGGGAGCTAGCCTCCGAGCCTTAAGGATCAGACACGTGGTCTTCCTCTGTACACGTAGTCTCGACCACTCACCATGGAAGAAAGAAGTTAATGAAATTTGAGCAGGTGGTTGAAACCTCATCTCAAGCCATGAATGGAAGGTGTGGGAGGTCTGGAGAAATTAAGCCTATGGTACCCCTATGTGAAGGATTTCCTGTAGGATCCATGCCAGTCTGAGCCTCCCCTGAAAAAATATCATGCACATGCTAGGCTTGGAATTAATGTCTCAACTACCCTCCTTCTATCAAAGGGGGGGTGAATTTCTCTGAGTATATATGCTCAGTTTTTGTATTTTTGAAAGCATCGATGGTAGAGATAATCTCCCAATTGTAAATTTTTAATGAGGCCTCTGGTTCTCTGGTTATATACTAACACTTGAGACTTCTTGTTTAATGGCGACCAACCTCTTCTTTACTCTTTTCTTCTGACTCTTAAATCCCGGGCATGGATGATCCAGTCGGGTGCTGTAATGATGATGTAGTGTATGTTTGATTATATCAGTTTTTGTAGCATTTTAAGTTTCTTGAAGTTTTCTATATTTGAGAGGATCTCATATCTGAGACTTTTCCTCCAAAGGCTGCTAGAAGACCGGATGTCCAGAGAAGACTTTCATTCCTTTCTCGTTTCTCCTCCACCTACTCACCACTAAGCAAATTACTAGTCTAAGTTAGATCAAGACCTCACCTAGCTCTGTATTTCCAACCTAGTTTTCTGAGTTAAAACAATATTGTTCTGAGTTTACTCCTATTCGAGCACCCTTTATAAACAACTTGTGACATATAAACTGATGGGTATCGGGCTTACTCCTGCTACAATCCAGGAGTGACTCCTGGTGCTAACAATCTTCATCATTCTTTATGTAACATTTACTTCCAAAAGTTCTAAAGTGTTTTACAGATGTTGGCCTTCCAAACCATAGTTCATAAGGGGTTTTGTCATGATTGGGTCTCAACTGAGCTCTATTGAGTATGTGTACTGATGTGTAGATTACATCTCTCCATAATTGTTCTGGAAGCTTGGCTTCACTTAACATGGTTCTTGCAACTTCTTGAACTGTTTTGTTTTTCCTTTCTACCACTCCATTCTGTTGAGTAGTCCTGAGAGATGAAAACTGTCTTTTGATACCATGATTTTCACAGAATTGAATGAAATCTTTAGAGGTGAAGTCTCCTCCATTGTCTGATCTCATACATTTAATTTTGAGATATGTTTCATTTTCTACAAGGGATTTGTATATTTTAAATTTCTCAAAGGCTTCTGATTTTTCTTTTAGAAAGAATACCCAGGTCAATCTTGTGTAATCATCAACAATCAACATAAAATATTGTTCACCATAAGTACTTTTGGTTCTAGTTGGTCCACATAGATATTTGTGAATAAGATCTAATGGTTTGGTTGTGGAATACTCTTTTGTTTTGAACCTAACTCTTGTTTTCTTTCCTATTTGACAATGTTTACAAAAATAATCTGAAGGCTTAATCACTTTTGGCAGTTCCATAACTGTCTTTTTTTCATTGGAGTTGATCAATTTTTCAAAGCTTAAATGTCCCAACCTTCTATGCCATAGCCAAATTTCATCTACTTGGCTTAAAAAACATTTTTCTTCTTCATCTATATTAAGGATGTACACATTGCTATATGTTCTTGGTGCAACTACCACTAGCTTTCCAATGTCCTTTTCTATGATCTCACATTTCTGAGAATCAAAAGTAAGTATGTGACCCTGATCACATGTCTGACTTACACTTAGGATATTAGGTTTGAGATTTTCTACTAGAAGTACATCTTCTGCTTTGGTTTTATTAATTCCTCAACTAATAGTTCCTTTTCCCAGTATCTTGGCTGACATGTTATCTCCAAAAGTTACTTTTCCTTTTCCTTTCTTATTTAACTTGAGAAATTTGCTTTGATCTCCAATCATGTGCTTGGAACATCCACTGTCTATATACCACTGATATCCTTGATTTCTTGCATATAAGGCTACATTGCACTCTGTTTTCTTTTTCTTCCACACTTTTTGATTATTGGGGATATTTATCCTTTTATTATATTTTGGCAATTTACATTCACTAGCTTTATGACCATAGTTGTTACATTTGTAACATTCAACATTGTAGTCTTGTAAGGGAGAGAAGGAGTTATAGTTTCTTCTTTTTGCAATATCTTTATTATTTCCATATCTTTGAACATTCCTTGGATTGAACTCTCTACAAGCTTTACAATGTATTGCTTTATGTCCAATTTTTTTTTCTAGGAATAGCAATAACCTAGGAAGATATATTGATTTTTGTTGGAGGGATTCCTTCTGATGATTCTATTCTTTTTGTTATCTTTTTCATTAGTGTAAAGTGCATATTTATGTTTATTTGGGATAGTTTCAAATGGTATTATTCTTGTTTTTTTTTTATTTTTTTTTATCTATTTATAGGTTTCTTAAGAACATCTGCATCTCTAATTTTCTCATTTTCTTGTTTTGTAGAGTGATCATATCCTAGTCACGTCCTATCATTTGATGATCTCTGACTCCTAAGGATGTTATTTAAGATTTTTGAGTTGTCTTAAAATTTAGACTTACTATCTTCTTTTTCTAGTTTCTCTTTTAGTTTAACTATTTCATTCTCCAATACCTTACACATTTGTTGTTTTTAACTGATTTCTTTATTCAATATTTCTTCTTTTCTTTGGGTCTATTGGAGTTGAGTTTTTAACTTAATAATCAATTTTTTTGACTCACTGATATTTTTGGAAACTTCCTTCTCTCTTGATTTAGTAGCTTCTTCATTCTCTAGAAGCTCTTCCCTTAGTAACCTGTTTTATTTTTTATTTTTTATCAGCTCTTCAATTACACGAAGGAATTCTTCTTCAAAGTTCACTTCTTCTTCATCTTCCAAATGACTATAATCTTGGGTTTTTATTCCCATAAATAGAAGCTCTGGCTCCTCTTGTTCATTTTCCTCTGATGAACTACTGTCTTCTTGGGTAAAGAATGTTTTCTTTTTATTCTAGAACTTCTTTTTATAATTAGTTTTTCTTTTCTTCTGATATTTGAAGGTTCTTTCATCATCACTTTCCTCCTGCTTAGGTTGGGGACATTTATTGGCAAAGTGTCCAATTTTTCCACAGTTGAAACATATTAGAGGGATCTTTCTTTTGTATTTTTCAGTCCCTTTCTTGAGTTTCTTTATGAAGTTGGTAGTTTCTTCATTAGATATATCTGATAACTCATCATTGGTCTTTTGCTCCTGCCCCATCTTTGTTTTAGATGATTTAAAGGTCGTTTCTCTTTTTGATGTTTTTTCATTCCCTGTTCTCATTTCATATGCTGTAAAAATTCCATGAAGTTGATCAACTGTGAGTTGGTCAAGTTCTCGCCTATCTTCAATTGTATAAATCTTTGCATCATATCTCATAGGTAATGAACTTAGTATATCTTGCACAATAGGTTTATTTATAAGTTCTTCTCCTGCTGCTATGATTGAACTAACCACTTCATCTACTTTACGAAAGAATTCAACAATGTTCTCTTCTTCTTTCATTTTCATATTTTCAAACTGAGTTCTATAGGTCTATAGTTTGGCTTCTCTGACTTTGCTATCTCCTTCATATACAACCTCCAATTTTTCCCATATTTCTTTAGCTGACTTACAATGCATAACCTTCACACATATATAATTTTTCAATCTTCCTAGAATTGCATTAACTGCTCTTGAGTTTTCATTGCAAATTTTCTTTCCTGCAACATTTTTGGCTGGAGTAGTTGGTGCAGTGTAACCATCTACAAAAGATTGAAAGATATCAAAACCAAGAGCCAACATGAAGTTTTTCATTCTTATTTTCCATAGAGCATAGCCACCTCCATTGAACAATGGTGCTTTGTTGTTAGACATTCCCTCTTGCTAATCCATCTTCAGGATCTACCTTCCAATTGTTAGACTGTGCTGAAGGCATCAGATCTGATACCAATTATTGGAATACTGAGAGGGGAGGGGTGAATCAATATTACCCTTTTTCAACAATTAGCAGTTACTTTTATATTTTGTTAATTACCACAATAGATCGATAATGGACTTGTTTGTAAAATCAATTATATAAATATAATTAATAGGAATTGCAAGGATTTTATGAAGAATAGTGAAAGACACCATTCCTTTTTAGAGCACCAACTCTAGGAGACACAAATCCCCTTCTTTAAGGCACCAACCCTAGGAAGCACCGACTCCCTTGTTTTTTAGGGCACCAACCCTAAGAAGCACCAACTCCCTTATCTTTAGGACACCAACCCTAGAAAGCACCAACTCCCTTGTCTTTAGGGCACCGACCCCAGGAAGCACCAACTCCTTTAAATTAAACTTACTTAGTAAAGGATATGAATCATTCCGTGCTGCTCCCTTCCACCCTCACTTCATAAGAATCATCAGTTATTCTTCTTGGACTCTTCTTCTGTTTTGATCTTCTGAACTGGACTACAAAGACACTTTATTCTCACCATTCTTTCTCGTTTATATAATCTTCCAACTGGTATGAGCTATGAAGCATTGTGTCCCTTTGTTTGGACCATCGTACCTCTTCATTTTAAATTAACAATAATATCTATTATTATTCAAACATTATCATGGATGTTTTAAATTTAGTAAGGGTGTTTTTCATAAATCGATCATAGATATGGATCAATTTTGTTTTTAACTCGATTCCATGTCGTTGCAAATATTGCAGAAATCAAATTCTGCAAAGGTGCTTCCTTCAAACCATTTACATGTGAAAATATGCACAAAACCACATGCTTATTAATTTAAGCGATGTTTCCATTGCTTCATGGATTTATGTGTTCGTAACTTGTGACCAGGGGCTGAAACCTAGTCCTCTGGACTTCGGCCTTCGGGTGTTTTCTCTCTCATCCAATATTCCTGATCTAGATTATTTTCAGAACGAAATGAAAGTAGAGATATTACAATGAAACACTCATGAAAATTGCCAGAAACAGAGAAATACAACAATACCTGATTTCTATTAATGAAAGAATTGTAAAGAGACTGTGAAAATATAGAGTGCAAGACTTGCTAGAATGGTGGCATCTTTATCTATGAGAAGAGATGTGACGATTGTGCTCATTCGCAAGAAGATGATTAAAATGAGGCAATGAAGGCCTTTTTTATGTTAAACATGAAAGACAAAACCCTAGACATCCAAAAAAGTAACCCTAGGAGATGAAACGCCAAAAGTCACGTGGGCCATGTTTGGGTAAGTTAGTACATTAACTTACCAGGGTCATAACTTTTGCATACGATCTCCGTTTTAGGTGTGTGATAGCCCGTTGGAAAGGTCTTTTAGAGAACTACATATTATGCCGTCAACTCCAAATATATCTACATTTTGACTATGGCACGCCAAAATAAAACATTTTAGGGCCCCAAAACGACCCTGGAAGTACAACAAGATGTGCTGACATGAATACATACAAAATAAGCCAGTTGGATTAGGTGGGAGGCCACCAGTATCAACCTGGAATATGTGTAGGGCTTCAGACAACCCTAGAAGGGTAGAACCCACAATTACAAAGAAGTACATAAGAACGTGCTGAACTAAAAACTGACAAAAAGAGCCCATTGGAACAGGTGGGTGGCCACCAATATCCACCTGGATCAATCCTCCCCCCTTAGGAAGCAATGGCCTCCATTGCGTTGAGTTCCCAGGGAAGAGGGGAAGCATTTTCTAAATCTGAATATCGGTGAGCTGTGTGCTTTGTTGGAGAAGTTGTGTTTCTTGGTTTGTGGAACACTGTCACAAACCGATTGTTGGCGGGGTTGAATATGCTCCACCAACCTGTTGTCTCTAGGTTTGACGGGGAATTTTGTAGGCACCATTGTAGGTGAAGAAACAATATATTATTTCTTTTTGGAAATATGTTTTTGTTGGATAAAAGGTGTTGAGGCTGCAGTGATTGTAGCGATTTTTTGTGCATCCTTTGAACCGTCAGTGAAGAGGATGAATTTTGCAGTATGAGAGATTACCTTGCGACACTGTTTTGGTGGAGCAGTAGTCGGAACTACCTCTGGTATCCTATAGAGCTGACCTCCCAGAGTAATAATGAAACTATGGGGTCTAGAATCATAGACAACATGACGTCTCCACATATATGGTTGGCCCAAAAAATATCACAAACATCAAGAGGGGAAACATCACACACTACCTCATCCTTGAAGGGCTAGATTCCATAGGACACGTGACACTGCTGGCTGACACAAATATCTCATCCCTGGTAAAGCCACCCGATGTTGTATGGCTGCGGGTGTGGTGTTTTCAACAACCCCAACTATTTGATGGCCTTAGCTAAGATGAGGTTCTTTTGGCTACCATTATCAACAATCAAATGCAATGGGGTCCCCTTCACCCACATCTGTGAATGGAAGAGGTGCTCCCCCTCTTCAAGATCTATTGATTCTTCTAGTTGAATTGTTGTGGTCACAAAAATAGTAGTGGGTTCTGTGTCGATGATCTGTCTGTTTTTAATATTTTCTGGATCAGATTCTGAATTAGGGTTCAGCTATGTGTCTTTGACCTCGACCACCAATGAATGTTTCGAGTGACATTCATCGATGTTGTGCTAGGGGATTTTGTGGAAGTCACACCACTTCCCAATGTCATTCTTCATATTTCCTTTACCCTTCTTGACCTATGTCTTGGACTGGTTTTCTAGAGGTTGTTGGTTAGGGCCATGCTTACCATGATTTGGTTGTTGCAGATTTGTAGACCCAAATTCCCATTTATTCTGGTGCCTAAATTTCTGCTCAATTTTGACAGCATATCGATAGGCAACTCCTAATGATGAGATGTTTAGGAAATCCATTTCGGTTTGGATGTACCTATGTAGAGCCCCACTGTATTTTAGAATCAGATGCGGCTTAGAGTATTTGATACCCAACTTGGTGCACAAGGTATGGAAAGTATTTGTGAACTCCGACACTGTTAGGTTCTTCTCTTGCTGCAATGTGGTCCATCTCATGTACTGGTTTTCATATTTATAAACATGATAATACTGTTCTTTGACTGCATCCAGAAAAAAATCCTAAGTGGGATCAACCCCATATATTCCAGATTCCTCTATGGAAATTTTCTCCCAGTAAGTTTCCCACTAGTGTTTGACATAGGGGAGAGCCTTGAGGAGTGCGAAGGTGATGTTTTCCCTATAAGAAAAATTTTGAACAAAGAAATAACCTTCTAATAGATTTAACCATTTTTCTAGGGCATCCACATCTATCTGACTTTCAAATATGGGAATATCAAAATTAACTTGTACCTTGAAGGGAGAGGTTCCTCCAAAATGGCCGCTTGATGAATATGTGCCTGTTTCTATTGGCAGGCATTGAAGGATGTGTGAAAAATTCTCCATCTTTTCATCCCTCTATCGCGCAAGAGCTTGCTCAAGCAACATGTTAATAGAATCTTCTACTCCCCTGTTTTTATTTTCTGCTACCATCGATGGTTTCTTGGGTGTGTGAGAGTGATTGTCCTCAAGAGAGACAAGCTCGGGACCCAACTAGCTATACTCAGACCTCGTCGAGGACATGCACTGAAAACAATCAAGAGAAGCCTACTCTGGTACCACTGATCCAGATTATTTTCGGAACAAAATGAAAGCAGAGATATTACAATGAAACACTCATGAAAATTTCTAGAAATAGAGAAATACAACAATACTTGATTTCTATTAATGAAATAATTGTAAAGAGACTGTAAAAATATAGAGTGCAAGACTCACTAGAATGATGGCAGCTTTATCTCTGAGAAGAGATGTGACGACTACGCTCATTCAAAAGAAGATGGTTACAATGAGGCTCTGAAGGCCTTTTTTTATGTTAAACATGAATGCCCAAACCCTAGACATCCAACAACCTAACCTTAGGAGATGAAATGCCAAAAGTCATGTGGGCCCTGTTTGGGTAAGTTAGTACATTAACTTCTTGGGGTCGTAACTTTTGCATACGATCTCCATTTTAGACACGTGATATCCTGTTTGAAAGGTATTTTAGAGAAATATGCATTATGCCATCAAACTCTGACTCTGTCTACAGTTTGACTGCGACACACCAAAATAACACTATTTAGGGCCCCAAAATGGCCCTGTAAGTATAACAAGATGTGCTGACATGAATACATACAAAATAAGATAGTTGGATTAGGTGGGAGGCCACCAGTATCCACTTGGAAGATGTGTAGTGCTTCAGACAAACCCAGAAGGGTAGAACCCACAATTAAAAAGAAGTACAAAATAACATGCTGAACTAAAAACTAACAAAAGGAGCCAGTTGGAATAGGTGGTTGGCCACCAATATCCACCTGGATCACTTCTAGAGTTTCAAATCCTCGAAGTGGTTACCTCTCACAAGGGTTGATTCGATGGTTGGCATGATTGTTATGCATTATTTTCATCATCCCCATGATCGTTAATGATGTAAACCTATCTGTTGCCTTCAGATGGGTCAATGGCCTGAATTCTTGAAGAAAGAAGGGAGAAGAATTTTACTAAGAGAAGAAGTTGTATTTTCCTTTGTAAAAACACTATTAAAGAGGATTTTCACAGGCTTCTATATACACAAGGTGCGGAAATGCCTAGTTTCCATAGGCTACACTATATATAGGGTGAGGAAATGCCTGGTTTCCATAGGCTGCACTATAGCTAGGGTGAGGAAATTCCTGATTTCCTCAAGATGCACTATAGCTAGGCTACAGAGTTTCTGTAGGTTGCACTATAGCTAGGGTTCAAAAATTCCTGTACGTGGGAAAATGAGCATCCTCTCGATGCTTCTAGAAGGAGAAGATTCTATGGTGAGGTGGCCTCCGAACGGTTTGGATCTTACTCGATTTCATGATTTAGTGGGATCATCCTAACCTCCTCACCTTATCCTTTTCATCTTATAAAAGGAGA
Source organism: Picea mariana (assembly GCA_032191745.1). Classification (NCBI taxonomy): domain Eukaryota; kingdom Viridiplantae; phylum Streptophyta; class Pinopsida; order Pinales; family Pinaceae; genus Picea; species Picea mariana. The sequence goes on from JASDQU010102631.1 coordinate 325,272, forward strand.
GGAGCTCTCATGGAGAAAGTTAGTTGTTTTGGCTTGAGATTGTTATCTTGGTTAGAGTGGTTTTAAGTTTGGATTTGTTAAGCTAGATTGTGAGTAGCTATCAGATCCATGGTCTCAGAATCCTTGGAGCAAGAAGTGTGTGGGAAGCAAGGAATTGTTGGAAGGAACCTTATGACATCAAGGCATCCGATTGTAATCTTTCTTCCTATTATTTAATATAATACAGTTGCATGCTTCTTTCCCATAGAATTACCTTTATTTTATTGCATAATTCCTTGATCATATGCATATGTTGTCATTGGATATACTTCTACTACTTTCAATTTGGTTGGTTTGTGTCTCACTGCAGGATCAATATCACAAGAGCACCGGAGAGAAACAGGAACAACAAATACATAAGGAAGTGAAACTTAAAGGTATGTCTCTCATATTTTGTTTGGTAGTAAATTCGATGATTAGAGCCTAGGGAAAGGGCCATGTTCTGTCTTGTTTTGTTCTAGATCTAGGTGGATCTAGGGGGATAGATTTGTGTCTGCACTTAACGATTAGCCCGATAACAATGATTCCTGGAACCAAATCAATGATCTAGATCCAATTCTTACTTATCCTTTTACTGCTTAATCGATGGTTATGACTTAATCCAAGGTTGATATGGACGACCACTATTTACTTCGGGTCTTCAGGACTCCAGGGCTTTAGAGGTCCAGGTAATTGCTGCTTCAATTTCCTCCAGAGTTGGTCAATACTGAATTGGTCAATGTGGGAGTTCTTACGTATCTTTCCACTATGTTTTGATCCAACAGTCATGTGAGAATCCATAGGATCTTAGATCAATGACTGACGTTAGTTCGTGAATTCGTGCTTCGATGCTTCGAGTAGCTGTTGGTGGTAGATGCTAGTTTACCCCAAAGGACATGCTCCCAGAGTGACACAACTTGCTGATTTCATTGCTGATGTGGAACTAGCTTAGTGGCTGCCACATGTCACCTAGATTCATGACTTATGTAACCTAAAGTTCCATTTGAACCTAGACACTTGTCACCACTTGATTGCGCCATGTGTCCTTGCTGACATGGTCTTGTTGACATGGATCTCCTGATGTGTTGACGGTCATAGGTTCATATGAATCCTTAATCCAATGAATGTGATTAGTTCTTAGATCAATGGTCCAGATTCAGTTTGGCCATTCTTGACTCTGGGGCTTTAGGCTACTTGAACTCTGAGAGGTTCAATCCCTCTAGAGTGCATTTCGATGAAGTAGATATGACGATCTATTTTTGATCTACAGTTGAGTGGATAGTCCGCACAACCTCAAAAGGAATTTTGTTAACGATCTTCTCATTGTTTTCTTTTTAGGATATTGACCGTGAATATTCTTTCTTGACGGACGATCAAATCTTACTTCAGAGCTTCGTCTCTCTGGGACTCCGGGTTACTAGAACTCCGAGGTAGTTCAATCCCTCCAGAGTGTTACCTACCAAATAAGTCATGATACTATGATGACTGCTTGATGTTGGTTGTTTAGTACACCTTACACTATCCTTCTACTGCGCTTGATATAAGGGTAATGATTCATCCTAGAGTAGATCAATGATCAGGGATGATTGCAGAGTCCCAACTAGCATGATGTTTAAAACCATTGTCGCATTCCGCAATGGAAAATGCTCATTGGTAGTGGAATTGATGCCAACTGTTGATCTTGCCAAATCTACAGATCGACGATCTAGAAGGATTGTGGAGGTTAAACATGCACAGATGTTATTTTTTCCTCTGATATCTGCAATTTATCTCCACCATAGATATTACTTGTGTTGATCCGACAGTCATGACTTAATCAGGTGTTGATCTGACAATCCTTCTCTGCAATTCCTAGATTTGACGACTGCTATAAGATTTTGTTGAATTCATCCTTCGACGGTCACGATCTAGTCTGATTACTTATCAAACAACTCCTTTACATCATCTCTTCTGAGCTTCGATTAATGTTCTTCCTTTTGATCTGTTCATCACTATTTCTTTCGAGCTTTTAATAAAATTCTTCTGCACCCTGTTTGTCATCAATGACAATTCATCATCACATTACAATGATCTTCAACTTTTGACATCAATGAAAACACATCAATGATAATATGTCCAACAATATATTCTTTGGTGAGGTACCTCATTGTTGATATCCCATGGTATATGGTGTATGGTATGATTGAGTGATATGGTATATGGTTGAGATACATTGTCTGTATATGGTATGGTACATGTGTTGATGTACATTGTTGATATACATGGTTGATGGTTGAGGTACATGGTACAGGTGTTGGTGCATGGTTGATGCACTTGATGTTGTATAAGTGTTGGTGCATGATTGATTCACTTGTTGTGATACAGAGTTGATGCTTGGTATGGTACATGTTGATGGTTTGGTACATGCTTTGGTACATGGTTGAGAAACATATCTTGTGATGGTATGTTGGTGATCTTAGTACATGCTTGGTAGAGGCATGTTTTGGTGATGTTGGAAATCTAGTTGAGAGGTTTCCTTGATATATGATCCATGTGAGAGGATCTAGTTGAGTATCGGTGACAATGACAGGTTGGATAGGTTTCTTAGTGATAAGTTGGTGACAATGACATGTTGGAGACAGTGACAAGTTGGATACAGTGACAGGTTGATGTGACAGTGGCAGTGACAGTGACAATGGAAGTAAAAATGATAGTGATTGTGGTAGTGATAATTGGTCTGCACTTATATTCCAGGGTGGCAGGATGAGGCAAGGAAAGGGATTCATAGCCTCCTTTCGGTTGGTGCTGAAGAACACAAGGAGTTGGAGCTTGAGAATTAGGGGGTTGTAGCCTCCTTTTGGTTGGAGTCATGTAATTAAGGGAGTTGTAGTTTCCTTTAGGTTGGAGCCTATAAATAGGGGGTTGTATCCTCCTTCCAATTGCAACTAGACAATTGGGAAGTTGGTGCTTCCAATGATTGTATTCTTGACAATATATAAGAAATCATTCCGTAGTTTTCTCCCATTTGGGTTTCCACATAAATATTGGTGTACTATGTATTTGATGTGATGATGCTTATGTTTATATGATCATGATATATTTAATGCAATCATATATGATACATTGATGATATACTGCTGATAAAGTTGAAGTTTATATATTGTGGCTAAAAGTGGTAAAAGTGCTCATACTAATTCACCCCCCTCTTAGTATTCCAACAATTGGTTTTAGAGCCGGTTCCTTCAGAAAACAATTTAACCACTGGAAGGAAGATCATGGAGTACACTATGTTTGGGGTACCACAATTTGATTGTGAAAATGGTCCAAAATTTGAAATGTGGACTATCAGGATGAAAAAATTTTTAGAGGCACAATAGTATGATGTTTGGAAATAAGTTGTTACAGGATACACCACTTCAAAGAAACCAAAAACTACAGCCAAGAAGGAATTGAAAAGAAAAAAACAAAATAACAATGGATTTCATCTGGGAAGGATTACCTGATCCAGTAAGAGAGAAAGTGGGAAAATGTTCATCAACTAAAGAACTTTGGGGTAAGATACATAATCTCTATTCCAAGAAATATCCCATCACAAATCCGTAGAATGCTAAATAAGATGAAAGAAAAGAACAAGAAGAAATATTCTCATCATTTCAGACATATTCAGAAGAATAAGATTGTGAAGAAGGCATAGTAGATATTGAATCAGAATTAATTAGTGCTTTAGACGAATTGACGAAAGAAAGGAAGAAAACAAGTCACTTGAGGAACAATTAGTCAAGAACAATTCTCAATAAAGTTCCAAAGAAGCCCAACAGGTCATAGTGAATCTAAAAGCTCAGTTATAAGAAGCCAGAAGGATTTAAGAAACATACAAAATTCATATGGAAGAGAAGCAGTGTTTGTAAGCCAAAATAACAACACAAAGAAATGAAGAATAAAAGAGAGAGAATATTTTGACAGATCATCTCAAGGAAAGATCCAAGGACTTTAACAAACTTGAAGCATAATTTAGTCAAGAAGAAAGAATACTTGAAAATGAAATCATCACTTTGAAGATCCAACTTGAAGAAGCAAGGAGAAAAAAAGAAGTCACGAAAATTCAGATGATGAAGAAAGAAGAAGAGGTTGATAAGGTTGAAGAAGAAGTTGTCACATTGAGAGTTAAAACTGTCAATCTCAGCAAGAACGCTGAAGAGAAAGAAACACCCACATCATCAACAAAGAAAGTTGAAGAGAAGCACTCCAAGTTACCAGAAAGGAAGAATGAAGGAAAAGGTAAGATTTATACATAATTACTCAAAGGAAGGAATTGTGGTCAAAAAAAATAAAGAAGAATGAGTATAATAGAGATAAATATTCAAGAAGACCTTCCACATTCAAGAAACAAAGAAACTTCAATCATGATGAAGGGATCAACATAAGAGAAGATAATGATCAACCAAGGTAAGAATTCAGAAGGACTACACCAAAAATAATATCATTCACGCCCAGGTATGTAAATTTATTTTATGGTCATTGTTTAATTGTACTAACTTTGGACATAAAGCTGTAGATTGTAGGGCTTATGAAAGAAATGTTCAAGCAAGAAATGATTATGTGGCTCCGCATAACATTGAATGTTACAAATGCCGTAATTATGGTCACATAGTTTAGAATTGTAGAAGCATGATAGAGCCTTATATGAAAGAAAACATTGATTTTAGATAAACGAAGGTTTGGAAAAGAAAAAAAAATACAATAAGAGCAGGTGAATAAAGAGCAGGTCCTAGATATCGTAAGATTTGCAGTAGTGCGAGAAATAAAAGAAGAGAAGGTGAATAAAGGAGAGATACAAGAGATTGTACTCTCATAAATTGTAGTTCAATATCATAATGAATCCACATACAAAAAGGAAGAAGTCAGAGTTCATAAAGATGACGAGTCTACAAATGAAGAGGAAGATCACTCTGCATTAGGGCAGATTCCTCCATTGTTTTGAGCCATCTGACTTGGAGACCCCCAAAAATAAGAATATTGAAGAGGGAGAGTCTATGCAGTAGCTACTACAGATCAAAGAACCATCCTTTGAGTAGTTTGAAGTGTTTTCAGAGACAGATAAAAGAAGTACATAATTCCAGATTGATCGATTGAGAAGTAGTGTTCCCATGCAGATATTAGAGGAATATAATTAACACACTTTTAGGTAGAGATATATTCAATACATGTGGTTCCAGACGTGTAGAGTATGGTTTGCAGATAGAGAAGACCAATGGCCATATTTGATTCAGTCTAAGAAACAAGAATATGTGATGATTAGTTGTAGAAGAGAAACTTTCATGATAGTAAAGTGACAGATGGGTCAACATTGTGGACAATTGAGTAGAAAAGTTATGGAGAACTTATGGCATATAGAAAAATATAGATTTATGAGATCATTGGCAGGTCTAGACAAATATATGACATAGCATATTTACAATTGGAATCAATGGAATCAATGGACAAATGGAATCAATTGGTCACAAGAAGACAAGTAGTGAAAGGCATAGCAGAACAGGGAAAGAGAAACCTTCAACAGAAGCTATATCATCAGAGGGACAATGTTAACAATATGGTCATTGATGTTTAAATAGTGAACATGACAGGCCATTTGAAATCAAGAAATTTTGAATTCTTTTTATATAAGTCATAGAGTTACAAGAGGAAGGACCAATGGACAATGAGAAACACTAGAAGACAGGAAAGGAAACATACACAAGAAGTCCCATATAGTTCTACATCTTGCAAATAAGTCAAGGGAAGATAAATCATCAAAGAAAGAGATCCAGAAAGGAAGACCAACAACATGCATAAAGGGGGAGACATACTGACAAGGGGATTTATCCTTTTTCCCATGATGTCAAAGGGAGAGAAAGAGAAAGATAAAAAGAGAAAGAGTCAAGCACATGAAGTCAGAGAAGCATTGTTTAGAAAAGGTACACTTTCATGGAGTCACTCTTTGCTATTAAAAGAGAAGAGGAACATGGAAAGAAATATGAGAACAAAAACATGTGAAGAGAAAGAATGAATGCATGAAGATAGGGGGAGCATCCCCAAGGAGAGATACCCTTTTCCATTGATTTTAAAGGGGGAGAGAGAGAAACATTGATGAGGAACAATGGTCATAGGGGGAGCATGATTATTGACATATGAGTGTTTCCACAAATTTCAGTTTTGACATCAATGCCAAAGGGGGAGATTGTTGGACAGTAGTTTTCATTGATGTCAACCCCAGGAGTGTTCAAAATACCCCATATTTGTGGTCACTATTGATGGTGAGTTAGTTTTCATTGATTTCAACAAGAGTGGTTGATGTCAACAGATGTGTTACTTGCATTTGCACTGTCCTTCATGTCCTTATTCCTTTAACAACTTCGGGTCTCATGAACACACCTCCGAGGCTTTGTGTATACTTCATATAGATGTATATCGATCGAGTTGAACCAAAAGATAATATTTTTTCCTGTGCAAGAATCTGTGTTGAAGTGGACTTGGAAAAGGGGATTCTAGAAGCTATGTTATTGAAAAACACACTGACATTGAGAGGGGGGGGGGGTGAATCAGTGTCTAGAACTTTTGNTTGAATCAGTGTCTAGAACTTTTGGCTACTTTTCACACTTTCATAGATTAACTAAATTAACTGAATAAGATATATGGAGTTCAATTAACGATTCATAAACATGTATAACACAAACTGTATGAAGTAGATAAAATATCATTCTTTTATTTATTTAACTTGAATGAATACAAATAAAATCAATCTCTTAATATCTTCAACTTCAACTGAATATGAGAGATCCAACTCTCTGATACAAGACCCAGCTTGTAGTTCTCAGATCCAACTGAGAAATGAGGAATCCAACCCGTTAGTGATAAAAAATAACTTGCTAATGATTTCCAAATCACATGATAATAAGATCATTAGGTAGAAGAGTTATTTCTAAATCTTAAAGTTTTAGAGGTTTTGAGAAAGGCTCAAATTCATATCAATTCAATAAAATGAGGATTTCACCTCTAAAAATAGGCCAAAAGTTAATTTT
>JASDQU010102631.1:332376-372073 GCA_032191745.1 Picea mariana
TTTAATATTAATAATTTGAACCTAAAATTAGCTTATAATTAGTCAAACTAACTTAAGATTAATATTAATAACACTAACTTCCTCAAACCTAGGGTTTACCTCATTATTTTAACCTATAATTAACATAATATTAATATTGACAAAACTAACATTGCTTAGTAAAATTAATGTAAGATTATATGAACTTCCTCAATACTAGGGTTTCCTCATTAATTTAACCTTAATTTAGCCCTTAATCAACATAAAATTAATATATTTTTTACTAAAACCTCTGGTCAACCCTAAATTTCTTCTAAAAACGAGGGTTTCACTCATCTAACCGTAGTTATTTTCACCTGCCTCATCACTATTTAATAAAGGCTCTTCTCTTACTATTTTTCCCAGACTTTTTTTGTCCTGATGATGGATCCTGTTATGGATCCGAAACGTCGACGACATGCTGTCATTAAAACTGTGGTTCTTCCGACAAATTCTGAACATACAGTTCTCATCTGTGCTCTTAGCTAGTAGATGTCTTTTCTTCTCCCCTCTTTCTCTCCCCTCCCTACGCACCCAGCTAGAGGGTTGATCTTTGCACCCAGCTGAAGATCTTACAATACCAGAAGGCTCTCACACTTAACACTTCTCTCTCACACAACAGTAATCACTCACATTCATGATACCACTAGATTGACAATAATATCTTACCAACCCAAAATAGGTCCTCATGAACTTTATTTATACATTACAATTACTCATCGACAACGTTAGGTTGAAACCTAGGTGTCCAAAATCCAAGATACCAAAACCCTAGGTGTCTAAAATCCTAGGTCAACTTGAACTGTATTTTCAGGGCTTCGTCAGTTGTCTTTTCTTTCTTCTTACGCAGTGCTCCAAAGCATATAACGGTGTCTTTTTCCACTTACTGAGTTGTCCACGATCCTTCTTCCTCACTAATCTACCATCCTTGATCTCCTCATCCAATCGCTTGTTTTCTCAAACTTCGCTCTATCTTTTCTTCTTTTTTTCTTACTTCGACCCAATAACAATGACTGCATCTTGCACGATGTTCACATTTTTCCTTTTCTTCCTTGATCTTCGCTTGCTTCCATAACCAAGGGACAACAATCCCCCAACACTCACTTGTGACTCGTCCCAAGGCACTTCAGATCTGAGCTTCCTGTTTTACTTCGACTCCAGACTACGCAATGAAACCTCTACTTTCTGTTTGATGCCTCCTCTTTTTCCCTTGTGCAGAATGCCTTTTCTGTGTCTGGTACCCAGTTTCAACTACACCTGGTACCTAAACCCTTTTCATCTTACATTTATTGGGAACTACAGAGTAGCTGGTTGTCATAGTACAATTTCAACCGTCTCCCATTCACTAAACCTTCCTTCTACTCCCCATTCAGAGTCTTCAATTGTGCAACTCCTCCCTCTATAACATAAGTGATCTCATAGGGCCCTAGCCAATGCGTTATGAACTTCCCAGGGTGTTTGATGAACTTACTATCATATATTAGGACTAGATCACCTTGTTTAAATTCCTTCTTCCCAATGTGCCTGTCATGGTAGGGCTTCTCTCTTTTCTTCTGTACCTGATGATGGAATCCTGCAATAAATCTATCTTCCTCTAATTAAACCAATTGTGCAAGCATCTCTTGAACAATTCCAGGGTCATCCATATCTGTAAAGGAAACAATTCTTAGGCTTGGTACCAGATATTGCATTGGAACAACAACTTCAAGACCATATACCAACTTAAAAGGTGTCTACATTGTCAGCTTCTTCCAAGTGGTTCTATAGGCCCATAATACTGCTGGTACTCTTAAATCCCAATCATCCATGTTCACACTGCAAATCTTGGTTCGTGCTATTTCCAAAATCTTGTTGAATGCTTCAACTATCCCATTTGCTTGCGGATGGTACAATGTGCTCTTCTAATGGTGGACTGTAAATTATTTAGTCAGGTCTTCAACTGTCTTATTGATGAAATGTGTACCTTGATCACTCATAAGGATCTTTGGGCATCCAAACCTGGTTATGATGTCATCAAATATGAAGTGTGTAGCTGTAGTTTCATTATAGTCCTTGACTTCTCTTGCTTTGACCCATCTAGTCAAGTACTCTGTCGCAGTAATTATGTACGTTGCTCCTGTACACTTTCCTGGTGGGTTTATAGGTCCAACAAAGTCAATGGACCATTTCTAAAATTCTTGTAGGGTTAGTTGTGGTGCTAGTGGCATTTCATCTCTTCTGGAAGGTTTCCCAACTCTTTGGCATACATTGTAGGCTTTGGAGTAGTCTTTAGCATCTCTGTGTAAGGTAGGCCACAAAAGGCCAGCTCTCAGAACCTTCTGTGTAGTTAATTTTCATGCATAACGACCTCTTGTGATGCCTTCATGAGCTTTTGCAAGGATCAATGGTCGTTCTGCCTCCATAACACACCTTCTCAATATATCATTAGGTCCCATCTCGTATAGATGTCCGACTATAAGTGAGAAGTCTGCAATGCGCACTACTAGCTGTTTCTTCTGAGGAATTGTTTACTCAATAGGTGCCATTCCTGTTGATAGGAACTAGACTATCTCTGCGAAGTGGTCATCGATCTTTCTAATGGCCAATAATTGTGCATCCAATAGTGTATCCTCCAAACTAGTCGACTCTTCTCCATATTCCAACCTTGACAAGTGGTCAGTACCTTTGTTCATTCTCCCTGGTTTTACTGTGATCTAAAAATCATACTCCTGAAATAGCATAATCCATCTTCACATTATTCCACCTAACACTGGATTTTTGACTAGGTATTTTAGCATGGAGTGATTAGTAAACATTTTAAAGTGTCCTCCCAACAAGTAGTCGCGAAACTTCTGCAATGCATACACCATGGATAACCCTTCTCGCTCAATGGTGGTGTAATTAATTTCAACAGTTGATAGCTTCCTGCTAGAAAAGGCTAATGGGTGGTCAATATCTCCTTCTCTAGGTTGTGCTAACACTGCTCCTAAAGAAATGGAAGACGCATCGACATGCACATGAAACTCCTTGGTTCAGTCTGGGAAAACTAGAATAGGCACAGTAACCATTTTCTGTTTCAGTGTGTCGAAGCTCTGCTAGCATTCGTCTATCCAACTAAATTGACAATCCTTCTTCAACAACTTCTCCATAGGTGCTGTAATCTGAGCATATCCTTTAATGAATTTTCTATAGTATCCTGTGTGTCCCAACATAGTGCACAACTACTTAACTGAAGTAGGAGGGGGTAGATAAACTATAATGGCGATCTTAGATGGATCTACCAACAATCCTTGCTTACATACAATATGACCCAACAGAACTCCATATGGTGAAAATAAAATGCATTTCTTCAGGTTCAAGGCAATTTGACACTGCCTGCATTTATCCAACATTAGCCTTAGACATTCAATATGATTTTTCAATAAACTAAAAACAATCCAATCATCAAAATATGCTTCTAAAAATTTATGCAGAAATACCTTGAATGCTTCGACCACCACGCTAGAAAAGATGGCTGGGGCATTCTTCAATCTGAATGGAATCATTGTATATTGGTAGGATCCCCATTCTATTGAAAATGTGGTCTTATGGCAATCTTCCTTGGCAATCCAGATCTGCTGGTATCCTGAAAATCCATCTGTAAAAGAATATACCTCTTGGCCTCCCACATTATCTAACACTTCGTTAGTGAATGGTGTAGGGAAGGGGTCATGCAAACAAGCATCATTCAACTTCCTAAGATCTACGCATATTCTGATCTCTCCTGTCTTCTTGTCTTGTACCTCCATAGGGCTAATCCACTCTGACTCTTCCACAAGTTCTATAATCCCTACTTTCATCATTTTGTCGAGCTCAATTTTCACTTTTTCCTTATATTTAGGGTTCAGTCTATATGGTCTCTGTTTGACTGGTCTAGCATTTGGATTTAAAGGGATCCTCATTTCTCCCATAGGCCCTTTAATTCCCTTCATATCAGTGAACTTGGTTGGAAACAAGTCCTGATATTCATGCAATAACTCTATAATTTTGTTAATGGTAGCAGCATCCCAGTAATCTCCAACATTTGCAAACTTCGATGTCTCTTTTGTTCCAATATTGACTTTCTTAATCTTGATTGGATTTCCAATAAATGGTAGTTGAACTCCTGGTTCTTCCACATCTCTCTGGCCTTCTGTTTCTGCGATTTTCACCTTTCTAGCATCATCGTCTTCATCAACATTGATGTTGTAACAACCTTGTAGTTTCTAGAGAGGCGCAATCCATTTGTCCTCTTCTTGCTCTAAGGAGAGGCGAGATGCCTCTTCAAATAGTTTTTGTCTCACAATCTGCAATGCTTGATCTACTGAAGGATATTGAATTTCAAATAAGAAGGTAGTTACAAAATTCTGAGCCATACCTTTCCAATCTGTAGTGATGAGGCGCAACTCTTCTTGAAGGTACTAGTTGATAGGTGTCGTGTTCAACGTTTTAATGAATTTTTTCACCCATTGCTCTTGAGTAATGTTGCTCCATGCTTCCTCACATATTTGCACATGGTCCTTTGGACAACTTAGACTGGTGTACCTTACTTTGGAGCTTTCTTCTTGTGCTGAGAACCTCGCTGTCATTAGGGTATGACATTATACCCAGTTTTCAATGTTGTTTTTGTGTGTCCCCCACCATCTTGTGGGGGTTGATTTCAAGGCCTCATCCATTGCCAACAATATTTGTTGTATTGGTACACTTTCTTCAAATTCCAACAAGAAGGTTTCTAAAGGATTTAGACCATCAAAGGTGGGTAAGTTACTTACGGTTATGGCAATCTAACAGACTTCTCTGGTTATTCTAGTACATCTTCTTGTAGATACTTCATACATTTTATTCTTCCAGTTCTCCAGTGCTTCTTCTGAGTCGAATGAGCATGCGCTATCACTTTGCCAACTTAGGTTCCCATCAGTTGTAGGATTAATGTAATTCTTCTATCTGGCTGTTAGCTTGTATATGTTTTCTAGTGCATATGCGTGGTCTTGTTCTCTGATAGGTTTTGTGTATCGCTGAACTTTGAAATTCATACATCTTTTCTTTAAATCAACCACAGTGGAATTATTGAAATCCCAATCAATTCCTAACAGCGCGGGGTAAGGACAACTATCACCAACTATTTCAATTACCTCAAAATTTGCAATCGTTCTTACTCCGTCGATCTCCACAGGGACATGTTCTAATCTTCCAAAAGGGCTTAAAGCTTGGTGATTGGACAACCTAAGCCTGATAGGGGAATAGATCAACTTTGATTTTCCCATCAGTGCCCAGGTTTGCTTCATCATGACATTGACCTCCGACCCTAAGTCGAGGACTACATAATCTATCTCATACTCTCCTATTTGAGCATTCAAATGTAATTCCTTATTTGATATTCTCTTCTTACCAATTTGGTGTACTTCCCTATTAAGTAAGGGGTCTATCTTTCCTAGCTCATATTGTCTGATTAAATTTTGTAACTCTTGTACAACTCTTTCATCTTGAATCAACTTAATACAAGTATATATAAATTCCATGAGCTTGCTTACCTCTTTTCCTCCTTTTGGAGAAGCAGATTGATCAAATGCCAATGGAATTCCATATTCTCTCACTTATGGTCTTGTCTTGGATGAAGAACCTTGGTCTCCTATGAATTCATTTCTTGCTTCCTCAAACGTTTGTCTTTCTTTCTTTACATCAAACATTTTTGTCTTTTCTGTGGGCTTCCTGATTCCTAAATCTTCGGTAATATTTCCTTGGGTCATTCTGTCTTCTCCTATAACAGTGCCTCCTCTGGTTATAACAACAACTCTAGGGTATTCTTCATGAGTTTCATCATATATTAGTTGCACTCGTGGGTTCTGCTGAGGTCCTCGTCTCTCCTGAATCTTAGCTAGCAACACAGAACAATCTTCTATAACATGGTCAAATGAGCTGCAGTAACTGCAAGTAGTACAAGGGTTCTGACAATCTCTTTCAAGGTGTCCTGGTTGTGTGCAGTTATAACAGATGATCTATCCTCGACCTCGACCCATTCCTCCTCCTCGTCCTCTTCCTCTGAATCCACCGCGAGGATTGAAGTTTCTTCTCCCAGGGGAGTTGTACTGCGTAGTGTTTCCTTCTTGCTGTACTTCGCCTTGAATATTATATATATCTCTTGACCTTTCATGCATGAGATCGTAAGATCGACAATATCTACCATCATGTCCCACAGACTTACAGAACGTGCAATGCAAATTTGTAGGTGTCTGAACATACTTTTGCATGTAGTATCACTCACCAGGGCGATGCCTATTTCTGCATACCTCACACCGAGGTAAGGTGACTTGCTTCAAAGGGATTGAAGCTCCATAAGCCAAGTATTCATTGAATAGGGGACAATGTTCTTTATCATGGCCTTCTGTTCTGCATCTGACACACTAGATATCTTCTCTTTTATCTTTTCCCTTGTCTTTCTTCATGTCTTCAACCTGTAGAGACAAACTGGTTAGATGACTCAAGATATGATTCATACCTGAGATGGATTCTCCCATAGGGGCTGATTCGAGCTTTATGGCGATCTCCAGTTCCTTAGACTATGCAACAATCTTCTGTTGCATCAGAGGAACTTTGATGTGGGGTAAGAGCACACCAATGAACCATTTTTTGTTCTGTTCATATGGGATCTGAAAAGTCAATCGACCTTTTAAGGTTTTGAATCTTCGATCAAAATCCCAAACAGGTTCGACCACCTTCTTCTTGATCTCTTTCAGCTCTATAATACATTGTGACTCTGACTTGGGTTTATTGAACTTTGCAATCAACACATTCTTAATCTAATTCATTGGCTTAGGCTATGAAAGTCCTTGGAAAAGCTTCATGTACCATCTTAGTGCGCGATCCCTTAGAGTGGTACTAAACTGGGTTCTTTTGACAGCTTTGTCAGTGACATTTTTAATATTCCATACGGCTTCACATAGGAACCAGTGCTGATCAAGATCTTCAGATCCACCCCCCCTAAAAATAGGAAGCCTCATCTCATCTACCATAGATCTTCATGGGGTTCTTGATTGAGTATGTGGTGGACTGCTTGTGACAGTGCTCTGGAAGCTCTGGTGGTTGGGATTACTTTGATTGCCTAATACTACTGAATCAAAAGGAAGGATAATAGTACTTACTTCAACAGTCTATGTAGTTTCTAAAGTTTCAGGTTCTTCCCGGCGAAGCTTTTTGGATTTCCATTCCTCTGTCCCAGCAGGTTCTGAATGTTCTTTGTTCATCAGATTTGCCTCTTCTCCACTGTAGAAACCATAGTCTCCGTTGTTCTTCTTAAACAAGTTTTCAAGGTGGATTTCTCTGAACACTCTCCCACTGTGCGTATGTCCAGCTTCTGTGTCACTGTCATTGTTTGAATTCTTGAACATTAGCCTTTCTAGATCCAACCAATCTACTGTATCTTCAATATGTTCTTCTAATGCAATAGCATCTTGAGTCTCAACTTCAGGAATTGTAAAAATTTTCCTCTGGGTCCCTTGAAGAAGTATCTCTCAGCTTGGATGTATGATTCTACTCTATCAACAGCAAAATCTGTGATGTACCCTCCAATGGTACCATCAAACAAGTGATCTACTTCTCATGATATGACGTTATCAACTCTTTTGAACTTCTTGATCAACTATGACGTCCACACTACAGGAGGTATAGATTGGATCTTGAACTGGGTGTTTGCTAATCTAGCTAGCCACTCATACAACTCATGATGGAGTGCCCCAAAGAAAATTTTGTGTATATCAATGAAGATATAATTCTCCAACCAATCCTCTGTACTAAGATTAGGGTTCTTGTTCTGGGCTTCAACGAAGTCCTTTTCTTGATCCTCTATCCACTTTTGAATATTTGTCTTCGATAGGAACCACCTTGACATTCTGTAACAACCTGTTTCCCCCAGTCTGTAAAAATAACTATACTGGCCAAGAACTGTGGCAAACCCAAAAATGTGAATGTGTGATGTGAATGGACCTTGTGAAAAAGGTTGATGAATATGAATAATATTATGAATATATATTGCAGGACTGATGAGAGGGGATATGCTGAAAAAGAGACCACGATGGCTGGAGAAAGGTGGTGGAAGGCACCTAGAATGGTGGTGTTAACTTCCACCGAAACCAATACCGTATTTGGACTTCACTGGCCCGGAGAACCAAGAGCGGCTCGCTGGCCCCGAATTAAATGACTCGTCAGGATTGGTAGGTAAAGGGATCCTCATGAGTAATGAGGGATGGGGGTTAACTGCCCATCCATAGATTCCTCAGACCTAACCACTGCGAGGAAGATCATGCCACACGCAACCTCGTCGAAAGGAGAAAAGGCAGGAAGAGTGGGCGATCAGGGGGCAGACATGAGGGAAAGAAGAGAGGAAGAACTCTGGAAAAACATAGAGTGAGTGATAGCGGAGAAGAAGGAGAGTAAACTTCATTCTCAGTCACTGACAAATAGAGACGCAATCTCATAGCATTGTGGTCTCAGCTTGGGGGTGGCTAGTGGTAAATCCGTTGGGAGTCACTGAGCCTACTGTTGGGTGGAAACGATCACCCCTCAATAGTTGCAATCACATCTGGTGTTATTTCTGATAAGTGTTTTACATCTTGCATCTTGAAATTTATATGCTGACATGTATGCTCACAGTCTATGCAGTTTTATGAATGGTTTGAGTATAAGACTGCCTGTGTAGTGTTTTGATTTAGAAATGGTGGTTGCACGCTTATAATGGAAAGACTACGTATGGATTATGTTTTATAAATTTCTATTTATACACATATTGAATTAATTCAGACTTCAAGTCTGTTCTCGGGAAATCTATACCCTTTTCTGTCTCAGGTAATACCCTGGACAGATCTCCCCATAGAGACACCCTTCTTAGAAAGCTCACCAAGAACCTGGAAAAGGATTCGAAGGCGCAAGTCTTAGTAACCCTGTACGAGGAAGAACGATCCTCTTGAAATCCCAAAATAGCAGCGAAGGAATTACCGTGTTCTCTTCGCAAGAGTCGTCAAGGAGGCATTGGACACTCAGAATTTTCCGTGGAGAATTCACGAAGTCCTGAGAGCCGTCAGATATTGCAGAGGAACAGGGGAGTTACGGTAAGCCTATTTTCAAGTTTTAAGTTCAGGAGAAATCAGACTGTAGGATCTGAGTCGACAAGAACCATTGGATCACTCACATAATCTCATTTCATGGATTCACGAGTTGAAGGGTTAAAACCCTTGCCTCAATATTCGTGAGGTCACGAAAGGCGAAGTCCCGAAGGGGTGAAAGGATTTGTGTGAGCCAGTTATTGGTGAAGTGCATCGAAACTCGGTATTTTGGGGTTTCGTGGGTTGAAGAACTGAAAGCTTAGCATCATGATTCACGAAGTTGCGAATTTTGAACCTCCAAAAAGGAAGGAAGTTCCGTTGTGGGACCCGCGTTGATGACGTGTCATAATTTTGGCATATTGGTGGATAGGAGGTCGAGAATTTTGTCCCGAAAGTCCTGAAGTCGCGAGTTGCAATAAGGAGTAGCAAGGAGTTTAGGATCTCGACACTTTGGGTGTCGGGATACAAAGGAGGTAGCGCTTTGGGAACTGAAGTCACGAAGTGCCGAAGCTGGGGATGAGGGACACATGGTAGAACCACAAGGTGGGCCCGTGTGATAGATAGGTGGACACGTGTCACCTAGTGAAAGGAGTCAACACTCGTTGACCTCTCACGTCTTGAGGATTCGTGAGATAAGGGAATGAGAGTTCAATCCTTTGACTTGCAAAGTCACGAATAGCGAGAATGCTAGAGGGAAAGCTAACATCGCTTCTTGGGGTTTCATGAAGGGAAGGTGCCAAGGTTGGGCGCCTAGACTTTGTGAGTGGCGAAGTTGCGAGAAGATCAGGATCGTCCATCTGAGGAGGATAGGTGGCAGAAATCAAGGGATCTCGCAAACTCAGAGGTTCGTAAGATGAGGGCCCAGTAGTTGGGTGCTCCAAGTTATGAGTGGTGAAATCGCGAGGAGCAAGGATAGTCATTGGATCCAGGTCAAGGGAGGACTGTTGGATCATGAGATTCATCGCGTGGTGCCTTTAGAGGTTCAGAGGTTGAGAGAACCTCTTCTCAACATCAGAAGTCACGAAGTGCCGAGAGCCGAGGCATGAGTGTGGACACATGGCAGAACCACAAGGTGGGGCCCACCTAGTCGACAGGCTTACATGCGTCACCTAGGAAAAAGGAGTCAACACTCTGTTGACTTCTCACGTCTCGGGGATTGATGAGATATGAGCACAAAATCTCGATGCTACAACTTACGAAGTGGCGAGTTGCGAGAAGTGTGAAAGGAAGGTCAACCCTTGCTGACTTCCAAGAGGTTCGCACGGGAAGAGCACAGAGATTCAACCCTTCGACTTGTGAATTCACGAGTTGCGACGGGAGCTAGTGTTTAGCCTAGCTGGTGGTCACGCATGGAGGGCACTGACAGAAGGGATCTATACCCATTTCATGATCTCGGGTATCGTGAGATTGGAAAGGAGGAGTCGAGAGCTTTGACTTGTGAACTCGTGAGATGGTGAGTTGCGACAAGCGCCTTTGGGAATAGGCCTTGGTCATAGCATTGTGGTCGCTTGGGAGTCGTGGAGCTCGTGCCTAGTTCTGTTCACACAGGGGAACTTCTGAAGGACCTGTGGATCAATTGAATTGAGATTCCAGCAAGGAATCGAAGCGGCCGCTTCGGCTCATAAAAGAAACTGAACGATCCTTAAGACCGGGAGGTTGTGCAGAGACTCTGTTGAGGCAGAGGTAGCATATGCAGCTTGTGCAAAGCTCCGTAGGTTTTCGGGGATTCTGTCCCTCGAGAAAAGGTGAAAAATATACTACGCCGTAGCAGGGTGTGTGACAAATTGGTATCAAAGCATGGTTACAACACTTGGCCTGCTTGGGCTCATGAACGAGTTGCGCAGAAGCTCCATTTGGAACACTCCTAAAAAGAGTAAAACCCCCCTGTCTTAACCTTCCTAATCAAAAAGATGAAGTTAAGAATGAAAAATCCTTATTGTGTGTGTGTACATGTGAAAATATGAATTATGTACTGGTTATAAATAAATATAAATATTGACTAACAACCAGTGTTTTTCCTCTTGCACACAAGCGGAAGATCAACCGCGAGAAATTATCAATGCATAGTATGGAGACTCACCATGAAGTGGGATAGGGATCCCACAATAGAGACGAAGAGTCTGATGAAATAAGGGTATTAGGGACCCCTCCAGGTCTAGCCGAGACTGTGAGGAGCCTCATGGTCGAATTGCAAAGCTGTAAGGCCGACAATGAAAGGATGATGAAAGAACAAGAAAAGCAAACATAAATTAACACAATTTTACTGCAGAGTTTATCCGATATACAAAGACAAATGAAACATGAACCTGAAACTCAGAAAAATGGTCATATCAGTGGTCACACTGAGAGGATCACCTCAAAAAAGGTCCACCCAAGAGGTAAAGTACAAGTGTCAGATGATTCCTCTGAGAAGGAAGCTGGTGATTCGGAGGGCTCTTCTAGTAGCAGAACCAGTTCCTATTCCTAAAAGAAATAGAAGAAGCAAAAGCCTTCCAAAGGTCAAAAGTTTGAAGAATTCAAAAAATCAAAATCACCATCCTTCGACGGTGAAATAAAGAAGGGAGAGGAAGCAGAGGCCTAGCTGCTTGGACTAAAGAAGTATTTCAGAGTCCATGAATTTTCAGAAAATATGAAGGCCCGAGTGGCCACCTTCAACTTGAATGGAAAGGATTCCATTTGGTGGGAAGATCTTAAGAATGTGAAAGGGGTTCGCGAAGAGGACCTATCTTGGGAACAGTTTGAGAAATACTTCCGAAAGAAGTATCTGTCGGAAAAATATTTCGACGAAAAGACTAAAGAGTTTTATGAACTCAAACTGGGACAACTCACTATAGAAGAATATGTCAACAAATTCCTCTATTTGTTGAGGTATGTACCCTATAACAAGGTGGAAAAGGCAAAGGTGCAACGCTTCATCAGTGGACTACCTAAGGACTATCATAATAGAATTGAATTTGATGAGCCAAAGACTCTAGAAGGCACTATTCGAAAGGAAACCTATTGTCATGAACAGTTTGGGCATCGAGTAGAACCTCGCAAAGGATGGAAACAAAAGAATAGTTCAAGATTTCAGAAAAGGGGAATTAAATCCCCAGGATTTAAGAACTATAAGAAGAACCCAAGAATGAGCTTCCCAGCTCGGAGTATGCACTAGCAGAATTTTCTCTCCTTGAGTGGAAATAAAACTTCTGGACCCATATCAGTGAAGACTGATAACCCAAGGAGAGAACCTTTGAAATGCTGGGGTTGCGGAGAAGAACTACTCCTGAGAGACTGTCCACACTGATAACAAAATATTCGAAGAATTTATAACATACAGGAAGTTACTACCGTTAATGATGTGGCTAGGAGGGTGCCACAAATTTATGCAGCCTTGGATAATAACCAAGTCGACCACCAAGCTTCAGTAGTGGAAATAGAAGGTATGATTTCCAACCATCTACTGTCTGTTTTAATTGACCCTCGTTCAAATTTGAGTTATATAGCCCCTAAATCTGTTGACAAGTGTAAACTATAGCCACAAAAACATACCAAGCCATGGTTGGTACAGTTAGCCACTGACACCAAAAGAAGGGTAGCAGAGGTTATACCAGCCTGCCAATTGATGTTGGGTAGATTCCCCACCTAAACAATCGTTAACTTATTACCCTTGGGATCATATGATCTGCTGATTGGTATGGACTGGATAGCCGCCCATAAAGCCAAATTGGACTGTTACCACAAAACCTTAGAATGTGTAAGTAAAGAAGGGAAAAAGATAACCCTTCAAGGGATCTGAAAACCTGTCTCGGTGAGACAAATATCATCTCTGCAAATGAGAAAGTATTGCCGAAAGGGATGTCCCCTATATGCAATACAGCTGTTGAAAACAATTGAAGGTGACAAACCAAGCCTGGACGATCACCCTATATCGAGAGAATACCGAGATGTGTTTCCGGAAGAGGTACCAGGTTTAACTCCGAGAAGGGACATAGACTTCTCAATATAACTTGCGTCGGGAGTGGTGCCGGTGTCTAGGAAACCCTACTAGATGAGCCCACCTGAGTTAGTTGAACTCAAGTTGCAATTAAAAGAAATGATGGATAAGGGATATATTCGGCCCAACATGTCTCCATGGGGAGCACCAGTCCTGTTCATGAAAAAGAAGGACGGTACCCTTAGACTGTGTATAGATTATAGGCAACTCAATAAGGTAACCATAAAGAAAAAGTACCCCTTGCCTAGGATCGATGACCTGTTTGATCAATTGGGGAGTGCGTCTATTTTCTCAAATATTGATTTGAGGTCGGGATACCATCAAGTCTGAATCAAGGGTGAAGACATCCATAAAACTGCCGTCTCAATGAGGTATGGTCACTATGAGTTTGTGGTAGTGCCATTTGGGTTGACCAATGCCCCTGCCACTTTTATGTGCTTGATGAACAATGTACTCAACAAATTCCTAGACAAATTTGTGCTTGTTTTTATTGATGATATATTAACTTACTCCAGGAACAGAAAAGAGCATGAAGAACATCTTATACTTGTGCTGTAAGTGCTAAGAGAACACCAACTCTATGCCAAATTCAACAAATGTGACTTCTTCTAGAAGCAAATACATTACTTAGGTCACATCCTATCTGAAGAAGGGGTAGCAGTAGACCCTGACAAAATCAGGTCTATCATGGAATGGCCTACCCCAAAGGATGTTTCAGACGTCAGATCCTTTATGGGATTAGCAGGATACTATAGGGGATTTATAAAAGGATTCTCCAAGATTGGTTGTCCAATCACTACCCTCCAGAATAAGGGGACAAAATTCCTATGGGCAAAGAAGTGTGAAAAAAGATTTCAAACCCTGAAACATCTACTGACCCATGCACCCATGCTGAAGATCGCCAATCCAAAAGATGACTTCCTCATGTGCACAGATGCCTGTAAGGAAGGGCTCGAAGGAGTCCTCATGTAGGAAGGAAGTGTGATCTGCTATGAATCCCAAAAATTGAATGAGCATGAAGTCAATTATGTGACCCATGATCTAGAACTGGATGCCATAGTGCATGCCTTGAAAATGTGGAGGCATTACCTCTTGGGAAGAAAGTTTGTGCTTATGATAGATCACTGTGGATTGCGATACCTGTATGATCAACCAAAGCTCAATTCTATACAAGCTAGGTGGATGGCCCTCAGTGAGTTCAATTTCAAAATCATACACATTAAAGGAAAGGAAAATAGGGTGGCCGATGCCCTTAGCAGAAGTATGAAAACAATTCACTTGGCAGCGGTGAGCACCTGCGAGATAGATGTTAAGGAAAGAATAAGAAATGCACAAGAAACAGATCCCTTCGTCCAGACCGTGACCATGTACCTACAACAAGGACCCACCAGAGAAAAATATGAAGGCTACCAGATGACCGAAGGAGGTTTGTTTACTTACAGAAGAAAATTATATATTTCAGATAGTGACGACTTGAAGAGGTTCATATTGGATGAACTACATAAAAGACCCTATTCTGGTCATCCAGGATACCAGAAGATGATCACGACCACTAGGAGACAATTCTATTGGCCTGGAATAAAGAAAGGCATAGCCAAGTACTTAGCCAAATGCATAGAGTGCCAATAGGTTAAAGCAGAACATCGACACCCAGCAGGATTATTACAACCTCTACCAATCCCAGAATGGAAATGGGAAACCATCTCCATGGATTTCATCACTGGATTACCAACCTTAAACAAACAGAATGATTCCATTATGGTGGTGGTGGATAAATTGAGCAAGTATGCTCACTTCATCCCTGTCAGGTTGACTTGCAAGGAAACAGACATTGCCCAGGTATTCATGAAGGAGATATTAAGACTGCATGGTATGCCGAAGCAGATCATGTTTGACAAAGACACAAAATTTACTTCTAACTTTTGGAAATCACTGATGGGTGGCTTGGAGACCAAATTGCTGTTTAGCACCGCCTATCACCCTCAAACCAATGGACAAATAGAACGAGTGAACCAAATACTTGAAGACATGCTAAGAATGCATGTAATGCATCAACCCAGGGAGTGGGAAGACTACCTGCCACTGGTAGAATTCACCTACAATAAAGGCTACCAAGCATCCTTGAAGATGAGTCCCTTCGAAGCTCTCTATGGTAGACCGTGTAATACTCTAGTCAGCTAGAGTAATCCCATAAACATGATTTCTTTTGGACCCAGCATGTTGAAAGAAATGGAACAATAGGTGACTCAAATAAAACAAAACCTGAAGGTCACTCAGAATTGACAGAAAAGTTATGCCGACCAAAAGATAACTCCAAGAGAGTTCAAAGCGGGAGATCATGTATATCTCAGAGTTAGGCCCAGGAAGAGTTCCCTAAAAATGGGAGCTTGTGCCAAGTTGGAACCTCAGTATTGTGGACCCTTTGAGGTTCTAGATAGAGTGGGACCTGTAGCCTATAGGCTAGCACTTCCTCCCACAATAAAAGCACATAATGTTTTCCATGTTTCATTATTGAAGAAATATGTACATGATGCTAATCATATAATTGACTGGTCTATGATCCAGGTGGAACCGGAGGGATAATTTCTACCAGAATCCAAATGCATACTAGACAGAAAGGAAACCCTGCTACGTAACCAAACCATTGCACAGGTCAAGGTGCAGTAGAGACATTTTGGCCCAGATGAGGCTACATGGGAAATGGAGGATGCCATGAGACAAGAATATCTGATTTTGTTTACTTCTGTACATGGATGTCTTATTGATAGATAAGAACATCGAGGACGATGTTCCTTTAAGGGGGAGGGAATTGTAACACCCTGTTTCCCCCAGTCTATAAAAATAACTATACTAGCCAAGAACTATGGCAAACCCCAAAATGTGAATGTGTGATGTGAATGGACCTTGTGAAAAAGGTTGATGAGTGTGAATAATATTATGAATATATATTGCAGGATTGCTGAGAGGGGATATGATAAAAAAGAGACCACAATGGCTAGAGAAAGGTGGTGGAAGGCACCTGGAATGGTGGCGTTAACTTCCACCAAAACCAATACCGCATTTGGACTTCACTGGCCCGGAGAACCAAGAGTGGCTCGCTGGCCCTGAATTAAATGACTCATCAGGATTGGTAGGTAAAGGGATCCTCATGAGTAATGAGGGATGGGGGTGAACCACCCATCCGTAGAGTCCTCAGACCTGACCATTGCGAGGAAGATCGTGCCACATGCAACCTCGTCGAAAGGAGAAAAGGTAGGAAGAGTGGGCGATCAGGGGGTAGACACGAGGGAAATAAGAGAGGAAGAACTCTGGAAAAACACAGAGTGAGTGATAGCGGAGAAGAAGGAGAGTAACCTTCGTTCTCAGTCACTGACAAACAGAGACGCAGTCTCACAACATTGTGGTCTCAGCTTGGGGGTGGCTAGTGGTAAATCTGTTGGGAGTCACTGAGCCTACAATTGAGTGGAAACAAGCACCCCTCTCAGCAGTTGCAATTACATCTGGTGTTATTTCTGCTAAGTGTTTTACATCTTGCATCTTGAAATTTATATGCTGAAGTGTATGCTCACAGTCTGTGCAGTTTATGAATGGTTTGAGTATAAGACTACTTGTGTAGTGTTTTGATTTAGAAATGGTGGTTGCACGCTTATAATGGAAAGACTACGTATGGCTTATGTTCTATAAATCACTATTTATACACATATTGAATTAATTCAGACTTCAAGCCTGTTCTTTGGAAATCTATACCCTTATCCATCTTAGGTAATACCCTGAATAGATCTCCCCATAGAGACACCCTTCTTAGAAAGCTCACCAAGAACCTGGAAAAGGATTTGAAGGTGCAAGTCTTAGTAGCCCTGTATGAGGAAGAACGATCCTCCTGAAATCCTGAAATAACAGTGAAGGAATTACCGTGTTCGCTTTGCAAGAGTCATCAAGGAGGCATTGGATGGTAGGAATTCTCCGTGGAGAATTCCCGAAGTCCCGAGAGCCGTCAAATATTACAGAGGAGCAGGGGAGTTACAGTAATCCTATTTTCAAGTTTTAAGTCCTAGAGAAATCGGACCATAGGATCTGAGTCGACAAGAACCGTTGGATCACTTGTGTAATCTCATTTCATGGATTCTTGAGTTGAAGGGTTAAAACCCTTGCCTCAATATTCGCGAGGTTGCGAAAGGCGAAGTCCCGAAGGAGCGAAAGGATTTGTGTGAGCCAGTTATTGGTGAAGTGCATAGGAACTTGGTATTTTGGGGTTTCATGGGTTGAAGAACTGAAAGCTTAGCATCAGGATTCGCGAAGTCTGAACCTCCAAAAAGGTAGGAAGTTTCGTTGTGCAACCCGCGTTGACGATGTGTCGGAATTTCGGCATTTCGGCATATCGACAGATAGGAGGTCGATACTTTTGTCCCGAAAGTTCTAAAGTCATGAGTTGTGAAAAGGAGTAGCGAGGAGTTTGGGATCTTGGCACTTCGGGTGTCGGGATACAAAGGAGGTAGTGCTTCGAGAAGCGAAGTCGGGAAGTGTCGAAGCTGGGGATGAGGGACACATGGTAGAACCACAAGGTGGGACTGTGCAATAGATAGGCGGACACGTGTCACCTAGTGAAAGGAGTCAACACCCATTGACCTCTCACATCTCGGGGATTCATGAGAGAAGGGAACAAGAGTTCAACCCTTCGACTCGTGAAGTCGCGAGTAGCGAGAATGCGAGAGGGAAAGCTAACATTGCTTCTTGGGGTTTCGTGAAGGGAAGGTGCCAAGGTTGGGCACCTAGACTTTGGCAGTGGCGAAGTCGCGACAAGATCAGGACCGTCCATCTGAGGAGGAAAGGTGGCATAAATCGAGGGATCTCACGAACTCGTAGGTTCGTAAGATGAGGGCCCAGAAGTTGGGTGCTCCAAGTCACAAGTGGCGAAATCATGAGGATCAAGGATAGCCATTGGATCCAGGTCAAGGGAGGACTATTGGATCAGGAACTTCATCACATGCATCACGCCTTCAAAGGTTCGGTGGTTGAGAGAATCTCTTCTCGACATCAGAAGTCACGAAGTGCCAAGAGCCGAGGTATGAGTGTGGACACATGGCAGAACCACAAGGTGGGGCCCGCGTGGTTGACAGGAATACACGCGTCAACACTCCGTTGACTTATCGTGTCTCAGGGATTCATGAGATATGAGCACGGGAGCTCGATGCTACAACTAGCGAAGTGGCGAGTTGTGAGAAGTGTGAAAGGAAGGTCAACCCTCGCTGAATTCCAAGTTTCATAGGTTCGCATGGGAAGAGCATGAAGATTCAACCCTTTGACTTGTGAATTCGTGAGTTGTGATGGGAGCTAGTGTTTAGCCTAGCCAGTGGTCACGCGTGGAGGGTGTTGACAGAAAAGAGCTATACCCATTTCGTGATCTCGGGTATCACGATATTGGAAAGGAGGAGTCGAGAGCTTTAACTCACGAACTCGCGAGATGGCGAGTTGTGACAAGTGCCCTTGGGAATAGGCCTTGGTCATAGCGCTGTGGTCGCTTGGGAGTCGTGGAGCTTGTGCCTAGTGCTGTTCACACAGGGGAACTTCCAAAGGACCTATGGATCGATTGAATTTAGATTCCAACAAGGAATCGAAGGGGTCGCTTTGGCTCATAAAAGAAACCGAACGATCCTTAAGACCGGGAGGTCGCGCAGAGACTCTATCAAGGCAGAGGTAGCGTCTACAGCATGTGCTAAGCTCCATAGGTTTTCGAGGATTTTGTCCCTCGAGAAAAGGGGAAAAATCTACTACAGCGCAATAGGGTTATGACACATTCCCTCAAGAAGATTCCTGTCCCGGTAATGGAACCATTTGTTGGCACAGGGGAAGACCCAGGGTTCAATGCTACAACAATGCACCAACAAAGCCCTAACTACCGACCCTTTCGACGACACCTGCGAAGCATATGAAGTCTCACTTGAGGTAGAGGTAGGGGTGGTTGCAATACTCAGGTGTCTGCAACCTTAGTTGGGACCTAGATTTGTGATTATAACACTTAATACATCTCTTAGCACCATCAGTTCCTCAATGTGCAATCACTATTCACTTCACTGATAAAATAGAAGTTCGTAGCATTCACATTAATGTGGTTCACACCCACCCTGGGGATATGTCCACAGGACTTTTCTTTATAATATATTAAGATGAGGCATACAGTTCTCATCTGTTCTCTTAGCTAGCAGATCTATTCTCTTCTCCCCTCTTTCTCTCCCCTCCCTATGCACCCAGCTGCAGGGTTGATCTTCGCACCCAACAACAGATATTACAATAGCAAAAGACTCTCACACTTAGCACTTCTCTCTCTCACAACCATGATACCAATAGATTGAAAATAATATCATATCAACCCAAACTAGGTCCTCATGACCTTTATTTATACATTACAATTACTCACCGACAGCCTTAGGCTGAAACCTAGGTGTCCAAAACCCTAGATACCAAAACCCTAGGTGTCTAAAATCCTAGGTCAACTTGACCCATATTTTCAGGGCTTCGCTAGCCTATCTTTCCTTTCTTCTCGTGCAATGCTCCAAATCATCTAATGGTGGATTTTTCCACCTGTTGAGTTGTCCACGATTCTTCTTCCTCGCTAATCTATCATCCTTGATCTCCTCATCCAACGACTTGCTTTCTTGGACTTCACTCCATCTTTTCTACCTTTTTGCTTACTTCGACCCAATAACAGTCATTGTGTCTTGCGTGAAGTTCACATTTTCCCTTTTCTTCCTTGATCTTCCCTTGCTTCCATAACCAAGGGCCAACATGCTATGACCTAGCTCGAGGGAGGAGGATCTAGCGGAGTGCATGCAAATCTCCTGTCCTGTGCGGAGCAGGATCTTGTGGCTCTGTGCATGTATAAGATTGACATAAGATAATAACATAGAAGAAGAGTTGGTGTACGTAGCCCCAAGCTGGGGGTGAACCACGTATATCCTGTGTTGTTATGATTTGTGCGATGCATTGATGTGTTTATTTGTTTACTTGTTTAGTTCTTTGATGAATGATAGATAGATCTGTTGATGCTTTGTGCTTAATAATGTGAATAAATTCTAGATCTGATCTATCTTTATGTGCTAAGTGCTTGGGCATATTAGATCTTGTAGACTACTGCGTTGATCTATTGTTAGGGTTTACTTGCGCTATAAGTTAAGGCTGCATACTAATGATCTATAACTGCTAAGTGCTCTGTTAAGGTGTTGTAATCACATATCTGTGTCCCAGCTAAGGTTGTAGACACTGGATTCCTGCAAACACCCCTGCCTCTACCTCGGGTGAGACTTCATCTGCTTGGCAGGTGTTGCTGAAAAGGCCGATATTTAGGGTTTTGTTGGTGCACTGTTGTAATGTTGAACCCTGGGTCTACCCCTGTGCCAACACTACAATAACAATATTATTCACTATGCTCAATACATTTCTTACACTTATTTATATAACATTCTCTCTCCCTCTCTCCTAAGAACATTCTAGAGAAGGAATACTCTAGTAGGTGGAACCTTCTAGAAAACCTTCTCACATTTATTATGTTCATATTGATCTAACTACCACAGTGGGCCTTATTTAATAATAATATAGTGGACCTAGTCCACCTTACATTGAATGTCCTCCACTAATAATACATAACCACATTCCCATTGGGTACCTCCTTAGGTACCCCATATTACCTCCCTAGGTGTACAACATTCCATCCCCCTTCACATGTAACACCATATATTAATAAATCTATGGTATTTTTTGGAATATATGGTATTTAAAATATACTTCACTATGCTCCAATAGATTGATTAAACTTCTTTATATGACACTCTCTATCTCCTAAGAACATTCTAGAGAAGGAATATTCTAGTAGGTGGAACCTTCTAGTAAACCTTCTCACCTTTATTATGTTCACACTATTACATGGGATTTATTTACTAGAGTTTGCCTCCATACATAATAATACATAACCACATTCCCATTGGGTACCTTCCTAGGTACCCCATATTAAATACCTAGGTATACTACATTCCATCCCCCTTCACATGTTTCATCCTCAAAACATGGGAAGAAACCATACAATATGATCATCTAAGGAGTGTATCCAATTGGTTCCAAGTATGACCATCCATCCATCCATCCTAGTGGAATATGAAGATGATGTCCAACTACTACCTTTCCACCATGATATTGATCCTTATCACACTTTAGGTGCCATGGGATGGTTTCTCTATCCTGATATCATCCTATAGTTCTAGTATTCCTTCATGTGCCTCTTGATTGGTTTCCTTTTGAGTGCCATGTTGGTTCATAATAATTTTGTTGATGCACACTCCCCTGCCTTGCTGATTGTTGTTTCTCTAAATGGTGTGGACGATGATATACAACCACTATAGGAATCAATACTTTTTTCTTCAACTCTGCAATCCGATGTTCCTTTGATTCAATGATATCCTTGGATTCTTGATTGTGTCCTTCTTTGGGCTTTGCTTCATGTTCTTCTGTAGAATTTTCTTCTGATGCAACTTCAGATTCTACAATAACTTCTTTGCTTGCCCTTGTGGGACCTTGTTTCTTGCTAAGAGACACATCCTGTAATGTAACTTTATTTTTCTTTTACCAAAGTTTCATAAACTTCTTTTTTGCATTAATATCAATTGTACCAATTGTTTCCATCCAAGGATATCCAAGAATAATATCCACATGATTCATATCAATGGCACAAAAATTAGAATGTAACACATAGTTATTCATGATAATCTTAAAATATTTAAAAAATTGAACATTTTCACCCTCAACCTGTGTGCTTTGAATATTCTTTGTTGGAACTTGCGATCGATATTAACCAACTGAACATTGATAAAATTTTGCGAGCAACTAGGTTTAATAGAAGCAATGCCATTTTCTTTATGAATACAACCATGAACCTGTAATATATATTTTCCACATGAAAATAAACCCTTGGTGATGTCTTTATCCTTACACTTTGTATGAGACCACTTGTATAAAATGATTTTTTCAAGTGCTTCCTTCGAAAGTGACATCTACTCCAAAAAGTCAAATGATTTCCACCATGTGTGAGCATCTTCTCTTAAACAAAGATGTGGAAAAAATTTCCACTTCTCTTTCCATTTTGACTTGTGGGAATTTAAGAAGTATTCAATATTAGGACCATCATCTTTTCCTATAAAATACATATTTCTTGGAATAAATCTTCAACAAAAATTAGGGTGTGAAAATAACTTACTGTGCAAATCACGCGACTTTTCCGGAAAAACCCTAAAACTTTTCGAATTTAAAATGCTGATAACTTCACTTCCGAGAATCAGTTTCGACTAATTTATCTTTTGAAATTGGGTATTTTTCAGAGAGGAATTCAAATATACAATTTGTTCCTACAAATTCAGTGTCTAAATTTTCATAATTTAGTCTTAAGTGTGCCAACCCCCTTTTTCCCCTAGGAAAAATATGCAACAAGAATTAAATTTTTCTTCCTTTCTTTGGCCAAAGAAAGAGCTATGATACCAATTGTTAAGTACCAAAGATATGAATAAAAACACACCAAAATAGATCCAGATAAAAATATATAAGACCCACACTTTGTTATCAAACCCTCAAGGTAGGGAAACACCATACAACCGATCCTATTGAGGAAGAGATCCACTCCTATTCACTTGCCTCCTCGAGGGGCAAACATCCTAATGAGCTACACACTCCAAATACAATAATTCTTCCTGGATTCCCATTACATTGCTTGAACTGTAACATCTTTCTCTACTGAGCACACTTTTATTAACTTATTCTTTGAGGTCACTTGCATGCAAGTGATCCGGTTATGGTACATTGTGATTTCGTTTCGATTATGGATTATACATGATGATGATGATGTGTTGTGACTTATTGTTATTTGATGTATATATATTGGAAGATGCTATTGATTAGTTTTCCTGAGTGTGTAGGACACATGATAGGTTATGGATGCTGATGGCATCAATGGACTTCCTTGGACTCTAGATTGATTTAGGGAGTGAATTGTATTTGATTTAGTATTTCATTTATAGAATATTATTTATTGCAATTCATGTATGATTTTATATTCTATATGTTTCTTGTGAATGAAATACAACTAATAAGCTATTGAATAACCTCATGATAAAATATTGGTAAATAACCACATTTCTATATAATCTCGGAGTCGAATGTAAGACTTCCATTAGTAAGTAAATTTTGTTATTTCTTAATTCCCGATGAGTGACAATATCGATGAATGAATTTATGTGCTAACATAGTATAACTGTAACACACCCGACCCCTGAGTGACATTCCTAGGGATGGGGCCTCAAAATTTCATTCTCCTTAAGTGATCAAATCCTTCATTCAGGGTCTCTAGAAAACTCTTCTCATCCAGAGTTTTCCAACCACGGTCTCCATGCTCAAAACCGAGCCCAAAACTGACAGATTTATCTCTCTGAAGTTCTTTGGGCATTCATTGGTTGACGACCACATGGATCCACCTCAAACATTTTATTTCCAAGTTCCTTCCTCTACGATGGAAGACCATCCCCCATATTCTCCCACAAATGGACTTACTCTTTTTCTCCTATATTAGTTGTGGAGGAATTCGACGCTTCGACGCTCTGACACTTCACGCCTCTTTACTATCTATGCACGAGACCACCCAGAGTTCCGAAATTCTGAAGTCCCGTAAGTTCACCATGTGGCTCTGACCTTCAGGTTGTTTGGTCTCTATACCATACTACATCCCAGATCCTTTGGAGTCCTAAAGTCCCGGACTCCCAGAGTCCCGATCACTTCACCAACCACGTTGGCTAGGCGGACACGCATCGGGAATTGACACATAGGAGGGGCTAGGGTGACACGTGTTACATTCCAATGGGCCTATAGGGTACGTGATACAAAAAAATCTAGTTGACTCGTGGCATGCCAAGCTGGGGTCCACGTCACCCTGGGTGATGTCACTGCACCACGTCACCCTAGACTGACATACTTCTAACATTCCTAAGATCTCACGGTCGAGATTCGACCATGTAGGTTTATATATCTATGACTCTTATTACCTCGGGTATTTGGCGTTTGTGAGTGTTGCGATGAAAACTCCTCTTATCTCTCAAAGTGCCTAATCTTTGAACTAAAGGGGATAGCTCCACGTGTCCCTGGTATATCAACTCCTGGGAAAGGACCTGAAGAATCCCTCAATCTACGATTCTGCATCCTTCACGGCTATGGCCTTCGGGGTTTCAGATCTTGATTTAACTGGTAAGATAGGTTCACCTAACCACCTGAGGAACCACCTAATGCCGATCAACCTTACAGGAAATCGAGTCTCCCAGTTACCTTTGACCAGTATAAGGCTGGTAAGGTTGGTCATACTCGAAAGTCATGAAGTTCTAGAGCTCCAAAACCAAGAGGATTTATCTTCCTTAGGATTAGCCTCAGGTTCCTAGGTATTGATCATATGGGTCCTCTCGAATGGATCTCATTTGATCGTATTCCAAATGAATATATCTCCCTTTTCAAGGCTTGAAGTTCTCTATCCTTCCCGAGCTTTATCATGAAATGGTTAAGGACTTGGGCCCAAAATATCAGTCGCATGACAAGCATTCTGAAAGAGGTATCCTATTTGGATGGACAAATTCAGATCGACGTGATATCCCCTATCTCGACCATCTTAAAGTTTATGTCCCAAGAAGCCTCAGGAGCTAAGCCATGGAATACAAAATATTAGTTAGAGGCATAATTTCTCAAGGAGATGAATTCATACACATATCATGACCATTCCACACAAAAACCATTTATAGATACACATGTATACATAAACCCATGAATTCATCCATTATTTCAGTTCAATACATAAAGTAGGAAAAACTTATCAGAACTAAATAATGTGAAGAAGATGCTGAAAGGGGTGCCCATTTCCACCCAACCATAGGCTCAGTCACTCCTTACGGATTTACCACTAGCCACCCCTAAGCTAGATCACGATGCTCTGTGATATAATCCTTTCTTTCGACTCAACAATAATAGGGATGGAGGTTACTCTCCTCCTCCCGTGCGATCTTGGAAATGGTTTACACAGTACTTCCCTAGTCACTTATCAACCTAGTTTATCAGCTTGTATCATCACCTTGCTAGCCATTTCCTGCGACCGGAACATGCTCATTTCTTATTTCTTTATTGAACCTGAGATCTTACCTCCTAGGTTTGCACTCTTCATAGGTATCCCTCTGCCCACCACACCTTCCTTTATTGCCTTCCTCAACAATATTATGTGTGGCTCGAATTCCCAGTCCATGGTATGGTCCGAAAGGATTACATATGGGTGCTTTGCCTCATCCCCTCATTAACTCTTGAGGAGGTCTTCCCACCTGCTAGCCTGACTGTAATTCATTTCTGGGTCAGAGGACTGTTTTGGTCTTGAGCAATTAAATCCAGTAAGGTACTGGTTTGGTGGAGGTTAACACAACCATTCCTAGTCCCCTTCACCATCTCTTTCATAGAATTCATGGTCTCTCTTAGTGCACGCCCCCTCTAGTAGTCATGCAACGCTTATCCATTTTCTAGTAAATAACAAAATTTACATTCATTGACCTTTCATACAAAGGTCCATCAAATTAAACATTCACACATATTGAGTTTTCCATAGTCTCTTAGCCAATATAGTTATATTTACAAACTGGGGGGAAACATGGTGTTACAATTCCCTCTCCCTTAAAGGAACACCGTCCTCAATGTTCTATCTATCAACATGCTCTGTATATACAAAAGTGAACAAAAATGGATATGTTTGTCTCATGACATCCTCCATTTCCCATGTAGCCTCATCTGGGACAAAGTGTTTCCACTGCACCTTGACCTATGCAATGGTTTGGTTCTTGAGTGGGGTTTCCTTCCTGTCTTGTATGCATTGGGGTTCTGGCAGGAATTCTCCCTCCGGCTCCACCTGGATCACAAACCAGTCAATTTATATGATTAGAATCATGTACATATTTCTTCAATAATGAAACATGGAAAAAATTATGTGCCTTTATTGTGGGAGGGAGTGATAGCCTATAGGCTATAGGTCCCACAATATCTAATACTTCAAAGGGTCCACAATACCGAGGTGCCATCTTGGCACAAGCTCCCATTCTCAGAGAACTCTTGCTAGGCCTAAATCTTAGATAGACATGGTCTCCTATCTTGAACTCTCTGGGAGTTCTCTTTCTGTCAGTGCAACTCTTCTATCTATCCTGAGCAATTTTCGGATTTTTCTTTATTTGAATCACTTGTTGTTCCATTTCTTTCAGCATGTCAGGTCTGATTATAATTCTATCAACTGGATTACTCCAACTGAATGGAATCTTTCAATGTCTACCATAGAGGGCTTCAAAAGGGCTCATCTTCAGTGACTCTTGATAACCATTTTTGTAGGAAAATTATACCAATGGCAGGTAGTCTTCCCACTTCTTAGGCTCATGCATTACATGCATTATTAACATGTTTTCTAATATTTGGTTTACGTTTTCTGTCTGTCCATCAGTTTTGGGGTGATAGGCTATGCTAAACAACAATTTAGTCTCGAAACCAACCATCAGGGATTTCCAAAATCTTGAAGTGAATTTTTTGTCTCTATCAAATATAATATCCCTAGGCATGCCATGCAGTCTGACTATATCCTTCATGAATATGTTGACAATATCTATTGCCTTTAAAGTCGATTTGATAGGAATTAAGTGAGCAAACTTGCTCAATTTGTCCACCGCTACAATGATGACATCATTCTGCTTGGCCGATTTTGTTAATCCGATGATGAAATCCATGGAGATGGTTTCCCATTTCCATTATGGAATTGGTAGAGGTTATAACAACCCTACTAGGTGCCGGTGTTTTGCCTTAACTTGTTGACATTCTAGGCACTTATCTAGATAGTCAGCTATGTCCTTTTTCAATTCAGGCCAATGGAATTGTTTCCTAGTGGCCGTTATCATTTTCTGATATCCTGGGTAACCAGTATATGGTCTCTTGTGTATTTTTTCCATTATGAACCTCTTCAAGTCATCACAAATTGGGATATACAATATTTTTCTTTAAGTCAGTAGGCCTTCATCGAGCATCTGATAGCCTTCATACTTTATCCCTACAGGCTCTTGCCTTAGGTATGAGGTCATGGTATTGAAGAATACATCTATTTATTTTTCATTCCTAACTCTTTCCCCGACATCTGTTTCATAGGTGCTCACCACTACCAGGTGAATCATTTTCATACTTCTACTAAGGGAATCGACCACCCTATTTTCCTTTCCTTTGATGTGTCTAATTTCGAAATCAAACTCACTAAGGAGAGCCATCCACCAATCTTGTCTAGCATTGAGTTTTGATTGATCAAATAGGTGCCCAAACCCACAGTGGTTTGTCATAAGTACAAATCTCCTACCTAGGAGGTAATGCCTCCACATTTTTAAAGAATGCACTATGGAAACCAACTCTAGATCATGGGTCACATAATTGATTTCATGCTCATTCAATTTTAGGGATTCGTAGAAAATTACACATCCTTATTGCATAATTAATCCTTCGAGCCCTTCCTTGCAGGCATATGTACACACAAGGAAGTCATTATCAGGGTCTACAATATTCAACATAGGTGTGTGGGTCAGAAGGTATTTCAGTGCCTAAAATCTTTCTTCACATTCTGATGTCTAAGTTAATTTAACCCCTTTTTTTTGAAGGGTAGTGATTGGAAAACCAATCTTGGAAAATCCTTTTATGAACCTTCTATAGTATCTTGCTAATCCCATAAAGGACCTGATATCAGATACATCCTTTGGGGTAGGCCATTCCATAATAGATCTAATCTTGTCAGGGTCTACTACCACTCCTTCTTTAGAAATAACATGGCCTGAGTAATGGACTTACTTCTGGAAAAAGTCACACTTGCTAAACTTAGTGTAGAGATGATGCTCTCTTAGTACTTGGAGTACAAGTATAATATGTTCTTCATGATACTCTCTGTTCTTGGAGTAGATTAGGATATCATCAATGAAAACCAATACAAATCCTTCTAGGAATTTGCTGAGTACATTATTCATCAAGCACATAAAAGTGGTGGGGGCATTGGTTAATCAAATGGCACCACCACAAATTCATAGTGACCATACATTGTCCTGAAGGATTTTTTGTGGATGTCTTCATCCTTGATTCATAATTGATGGTATCCATACCTTAATTCTATCTTTGAGAAAATGGAAGCACCCCCTCATTGGTCGAACAAGTCATCGATTCTTGGTAAGGGGTACTTGTTCTTTATGGTTGTCTTATTGAGTTGTCTATAATATATGCACAGTCAGAGTGTGCCATATTTCTTCTTCACAAACATGAATGGTTCTCCCCATGGAGACACACTAGGCCAGATGTAGCCTTTGTCCATAATTTCCTTTAGCTGTAGCTTGAGCTCAAATAGCTTGGGTGTACTCATCCTATAGGGTGTCCTAGACACTGACACTTCTCCTGGTGCAAGTTCTATGAGTCAATGTCTCTTCTCGGAGGTAGACCCGATACCTCTTCTGGAAACATGTCTTTATACTCTCTTAATATGGGTTGGTCCTCTAGGTTTGGTTTGTCATCATTAATAGATTCCAACACCTATATTGCATATAGAGGACATCCCTTTATGCAATACGTTTTCATTTGAAGGGTTGATATTCGTCTCACTGAGAATGGCTTCTGAATCCCTATGAGGGTTATCTTTCTCCCTTCTTCATTTACACATTCTAAAGTTTTATGGTAACATTCCAACTTAATTTTATAAGCATCTAACCAGTCCATACCAATCAATAGGTCATAAGAACCTAGGGGAAGTATGTTAAGGGTCGCTTGGGTGGGAAATCCTTCCATGATGAATTCACAAGCTGACATGGCCTCTGTTGCTTTTCTTTTGGTTCTAGTGGCTAGTTGTACCAACCATGGCTTAACATGTCTAAATTGTTGCAGTTTACACTAATCAACAGTCTGAGGGCCACATAACTCAAATTAGAACCAGGTTCAATTAAAATAGAAACTATATGGTTGGCGATCATACCTTCCATATCCACCACTGAATCTTGGTGGTCAACTTATTTATTATCCAAAGTTGCATAAATCTGTGGCATGCTCTTAGCCACATCATTAACTGTGGTGGCTTCTTGTATATTGTAGAATCTCCTAATGTTCTATTGTTTGTGTGGAAAATCCCTCAGTAGATGTTATTCTCTACAACTCCAACATTTCAAGGGTTCCTTCTTTGGGTTATTAGTCTTTCCTGGGGTTTCTCCAAAAGGTTTATTTCCACTCTTGGAGGGGAATTTTTTCTGATATACACTTCTAGTAGGAAGGCTTATCCAAGAGTCCCTCCTATAGTTCTTAAATATTGAGGATTCGAAACCCTTCTTATTGAGTCCCGAAATATTCTTCTTCTTCCAGTCCTCACGAGGTTCTATCTGACTCCCGAACTGTTCATAACAATACCTTGCCTTCCAGATAGTGTCTTCTAAGGTCTTTGGCTCATCAAACTCAATCCTGTTCTGGTAGGTATGAGGTAACCCACTAATAAATCATTGTACTTTTACCTTTTCATCCTTTATGTAGGGTACAAACCTCAACAACTCAAGGAATTTATTGACATATTCCTCTACAATGAGCTGTCCCAACTTGAGTTCATAGAACTCCTTAGTATTCACATCAAAGTATTTCTCTGATAGATACTTCTTCTTGAAGTGTTTCTCAAATTGTTTCCATGATAATTCCTCTTCATGGATTCCTTTCAAATTATTAAGGTCTTCCCACCAAGTGGAAGCTTTTCCATTCAGGTTGAATATGGCTATTCAAGCCTTCACTTTTTCAGAGTAGTCATGGACTCTGAAGTACTTACCAAGCAACCAAGCTTCTTCCTCTTCCCCTTTATCAATCTCTCCATTGAAAGAGGATGGTTTGGCTTTCTTGAACTCTTCAAGGTCATGAATTTTGGAATGCTTTCGCTTCTTTCCTCTCCTTTGAGAAGGTGAGTTAGTTTTGATACTAGAATATCCCTCAGAGTTTCCAGTTTCCTTTCCATAGGACTCTCCCGCTGAGTGTCCCCTGTCTCTAGGTTGGACCTTCCTCAAGGTACTCCTCCTAGTGTGGCTACTTATGGGACCATGTTTTTGTATCTCGAGTGGACTTTGACTTCTCTTCATATGTCGTTGGTCCACCTGAATGGTTGTGGGTCCATGTTGCAGCTGCCTCTATATGTTGGATAACCTCTGTAGAAAGACAACATTAATTTCTGTTTGTTTTTCTTGCTCTTTTATCAACCTCTCATTATCGACCTTGCAACCCTGTAATTCGGTCACGAGGCTTCTTACAGTTTCAACCAGATCTGGAAGGGTCTCCACTGCCCTTCTCTCATCATATTCTTCGTCTCTATTGTGGGAGCCATATCCCACTTCATGGCGCGTCACCATCCTTTATGCTTGTAGTTTCCCATGATTCACTGACTTCTTGGGCGATGAAAAAACACTTGCTATTAACTAACAGTATATTATTTCATGAAAAATACATATTTCATATTTCTTAAATACACACACATAGTAGAAATCTTTCATTCTTTTCTTCAATAAGAGTTTAACCAAAATATTTAGGAAAGAGGTAGGATAGGGCATCACCCTTAAAGTTATTTAAACATGGTTTTTACGCAACTCGTCCATGAGCCCAAGAAGACAAAGTGTTGTAACCATGCTCTGATACTAATTTGTAACACACCCGACCCCTAAGTGGCTTTCCTAGGGATGGGGCCTCAAAATTTAGTTCTCCTTAAGTGATCAAATACTTCATTCGGGGTCTCTACCACACTCTGCTTGTCAAAAAATTTCCAACCACGGTCTCCTTGCTCAAAACCGAGCCCAAAATTGGTGGATATATCTCTTTGAAGTTCTTTGGGCATTCATTGGTTGAGGGCCATGTGGATCCACCTCACATGTGATATTTCCAAGTTCCTTCCTCCACGGTGGAAGACCATCTCCTGTCTGCTCCCATAACTGGACTTACTATTTTTCTTCTATATTACTTGTGGAGGAATTTGGTGCTTCAAGCCTCGTTACTATCTACGCATGAGACCACCTGGAGTTACGAACTTTCGAAGTCCTGTAAGCTCACCACGTGGCTCCGGCCTTTGGGCCATTTGGTCTCTCTGCCATAATACATCCCAGATCCTCTGTAGTCCCAAAGTCCTGAAGTCCCGGAGTCCCAGTGAATTCACCAACCACGTTGTCTAGGAGGACACGCATCAGAAACTAACACGTAGGAGGGGTCACGGTGACACGTGTTACGTTCCAATGGGCCTATAGGGTACGTGATACAAATGAATCCAGGTGACACATGGAATGTCAAGATGGGGTACACGTCACCCTAGGTGATGTCACTGCACCACGTCACCCTAGATTGACAAAATTCTAATGTTCCTCAAATCTCACAGTTGAGATATGACCATGTAGGCTTATAGATCTATGACTCTTGTGACCTCAAGGATTCAACATAAAGGAGTGTTGTGATGAAAACTCCTCTCATCTCCCGAAGTTTCCAATATCCAAAATAAATGGGCTAGCGCCATGTGTCCACGATATATCAATGACTTGGAAAGGACTTGAAGGATCCCTCAATCTACGGTTCTGGTCCCTTCATGACTCTAACCTTCGGGGTTTTGGATCTCGATTTAATTCGTAATATAGGTTCACCTAATGAACTGAGGAACCACCTAACGCCTGTCAACCTTATGGGAAATTGAGTCTCCCGGTTACCTTCGACCAATATAAGGCTGGTAAGGTCGGTCATACTCCAAAGTCTCGGACTTTCAGAGCTTCGAAACCAGGAGGAATTAGCTTCCTTATGCTTAGCCTCGGGTTCCTAGGTATTGATCATATGGGTCCTCTCGAACGGATCTCATCTGCTTGTCTTCCAAATGAAGAGATATACCCTTTCAAGGCTTTAAATTCTCTATCTTTCCTGAGATTTATCATGAAATGGTTAAGGACTTGGGCTTGGAATCCCATTCGCACGACAATGAGTCTGATAGAGGTATCTTATTTGGATAGAAAAGTTCAAATTGACACGATATCTCCTATCTCGACCGTATTACAAGCTTATGTCCCAAGAAGCCCCAGGAACTAAGCTGGGGCATACAAACTATCAGTCAGAGGCATAAGTTCACAAGGAGATGAATGCATACACATATCATGACCATTCCACACAGAAACCATTTATATATACACATGTATACATAAACCCATGCATTCATCCATTATTTCAGTTTAATACATAAAGTAGGAAAATACTTATTAGAACCGGATAACGTGAAGCGACTGTTGAAAGGGGTTCCTATTTCCACCCAACCATAAGCTCAGTCACTCCTAACGGATTTACCACTAGCCACCCCTGAGCTAGACCACGATGCTCCACGATAGAATCCTTTCTTCTGGCTCAACGACAGTAGGGATGAAGGTTACTCTCCTTCTCCTGCAGGATCTTGGCAACGGTTTACAAAATACCAAGAAAAGAGGACCTCCTAAGTACTTCCTCAATCACTCATCATCCTCGTTTATCAACTTGTATCATCACCTTGCTAGCCATTTCCTACGACTAGAAGGTGCTCATTTCTTAGTTATTTCTTGAACTCGAGATCTTACCTCTCGTCTCTGCACTCTTCGCAGGTCTCCCTCTGCCCACAACACCTTCCTTTATTTCCTTCCTCAACAAGATTGTGTGTGGATTGAATTACCAGTCCATGGTTCAGTCTGAAAGCCTTAAAGATGGGTGCGCTGCCCTATCCCCTCATTAAATCTTGAGGAGGTCTTCCCACCTACCAGCCTAATTGTAATTCATTTCTGGGTCGAACTATTCTGGTCCCGAGCAATTAAATCC
Organism: Picea mariana; assembly: GCA_032191745.1. Taxonomy (NCBI): domain Eukaryota; kingdom Viridiplantae; phylum Streptophyta; class Pinopsida; order Pinales; family Pinaceae; genus Picea; species Picea mariana. The sequence goes on from JASDQU010102631.1 coordinate 365,386, forward strand.
AGTAAGGTACTGGTTTGGTGGAGGTTAACACAACCATTCATGGTCCCCTTAACCATCTCTTTCATAGCATTCATGGTTTCTCTTAGTACACCCCCTTCCAATAGTCATGCAATACTTATCCATTTTCTAGTAAATAACAAAATTTACATTTATTGACCTTTTATACATAGGTCCATCAAATACAACATTCACACATATTGAGTTTTCCATTGTCTCTTGGCCACTATAATTATATTTACAAACTGGGGGGAGACATGGTGTTACAATAACTCTAGGTATTGAACGCTTCTATATATATATATATTTTGGATTGACAATGAAGTGTGGTCTGAAAGTAACCATGTGTTGAGAAGGGTTGGATAAACAACATTCATTCAAGTCGAAATATTTGCAGAATATATTTTCCACTGTTTCCAATTCCTCAAGGGAGATTATCGCATGCGCCTATTAACTCAGCTGGTAGTGGCGAAGGGGTAGTGAATCAAAGATTTCTCCTCTCTAGGATACACTTGTATTTTAAATTTTTAATCATAAGGGGTTAAACGTGTCAACCCCCTTCATGTTGAATTGATAAGCTCAATTATTGTTGAGTTACATTGTCCTTACACTCAGATTGAGTGTTGGATCTTGCCTTGTAGTAAACCTGTTGTCTTCTGTTGAACAAATCCATGAGATCAGATCACTAGTTTTAAAAGAAAACATCTACAACAACACAAATTTTTTATAAACTGAGTAAGAGAGAAAATTAATGAGTCTACAAAATTGTCTACTTTTATGCATGATTTGGTTGCGCCCTCTTAGGACTATTTTAGTATTTTTTTTCAAAACCTTTATTATCTCATGATTGAATACTCATATTATTGAGTTGATTATAAAACATATCCCTAACATGTCTTTTTATTATTATTTTGGATAGTATATAGAACATTGTTTCTACGAGTGTGTTTGGTAGAGAATCATAAGAATTCAACTTAGATTGAACAATTACAACACTCAATTACATTATAGTCTTTTTCTTTTTTGTTATATTTCAATATTATGTCCAGAGAGGATTTTCCTTCTTAGAGCTTTAATCGTTCAGATTTGGGAGAAGGTTTCAAAGAGTTGAAAATTAGACTTTATTTATATTATATGTTTTTTTTTTTTTTAAATCATTGGTCTCACCTAGTAGTTAGGCCAGTAAATTGCTCTTGCCATAAAAAAGGGTATAATTCTATTGATACAAAATTTAAAGTGACTTAAATTTTTGATCAATATTTTATTTAAATTGTTAAATTTAAATAATGTTGGACTTTGAATAAATGAGTATTATTAATATCAAACCTTAACCATAATGTGGTGAAGGATTGAATCGTATTGCCTACTTTTGTTTTTTGTAAGCGAGTGTATGGATCTATGTTACTGAAGAAAATATGATACAAAAGGTGGGCCTCCTGGTCTGCCTAGAAGGAAACTAGGCCAGGGGGTCCCTAGTTGTGCAAGTTATAATTAGCGAGGGATGGTTTTGGTCTATCACCAAGGGAAACCAGACCAGACCTTCCAAGTTCAATTGGAGAAAAAAGAATATATATAAAGGAAGAGACTAAAAAATCATCCTTAACCAGAGTGAGAAAGATATCTGTGCTAACCTGACTGCCTATAGACTGTCAATTCATTAATCCAGAATGATGAAGTGTTTCTGTACCTGGGGGTGCTCCTTCCCACCATCCACCTGCTCCTGTTATCTTCCTTCTATGAGGTCGTGCGAGTCTTCCCGATTTGAGCTGGTGCACCTTGTCCATCGATGGGCATGGTGTCCATGTGATGTGCATAATGTAGGTAGAGGTGGAACTGGGAAGTCAAATGCTCCATCTTTCTTTTCTGGTCCTTCTCTACCTCTACCAACAGTTTGGTAATAGTTTCCAGACTGTTGAGGTGATGCAGGATCTCATCCAAAATTATCTTGTTTTCCTTGTTCTCCACCTGCTTGGATTATTCACTCTTTGAAATTACTTTTCTGATCATCATCTTAGTTATCCATGCCATCTCCACTATTTTGTGGAAGAGGTTCTCCCTGGGTTGCGTGGCCCCCGTATTAATTACCTAGTCTGCTTCCTGTACCGATGCATCCCTTGCTTTACCTTTTCACTTGTTCTTTAATTCCTTCTCCCATGGGGTGATGGTTTCCTTCCCCTTCGATGCAACCCAAGTTTGGAAGGTGCACTTTGCATCTTTCACGGCCTGTGCCATTCTTGTTTACCTCCTCAGACTATTCCAGACTTCCTTCCCATGGGGGTTCCTTTTCTTGTGCATTTGATTTAGATGTGCCATCCTACTCTGGGTGTCACAACTTCTGTTCTGGTTACTCAGTCTGTGCCTTTCTTCCTAGGTATTCTTCCTGTCCCTCCCCTGGATTCTGTGAAAATACCTACTGTTGCGTTCCTTCTGATTGAGACTATTGCTGTTGTCCCTCTTCTTATTGACCTTTCCCCACTATGAGCTCGTCCTTTCAATCTTGATTTGCTCGCGGTGATGTGCGTTGCCCTCAATTTTCCTGTTAAGGCTCGGATGGTCATGATGGGTCATCCTTTGTCCCTGTGCGGTTACTGCCCTTGCTTGCGTGTGATCCAGTTGTGCTGCTCTTCGTACCTGTACCTATCCTGGGGGGTCTATCTAGGTTATCATCTACCCCACATGCCTTACATCATTCGTTGCATGCGACTTGTTGTCTGTCCTTTCACTCATGCTTTCCCCATGCCTCTTACTGGCTGACTGGCCTTGCTTTCATTCGTCCATCTGCTGCTTATTATAATCTTGCATGATGATTAGTGTCAGATTATTGGGCAATCCTTTCCTGCCTGGGGCTCACGTACCTTCCACGGGGTCTTGCAATATTCTCCTCGATGTGACCTTCCATGCTTAACCTACCTTCACAATATTTTTCTGCAAGGTGGTTGCAGTCTATTCTGAGTTGCCAATCTGGAATCCTGATCCAGGTGTCGTTTAGTTCCAGGCCTTCCTTGTCGACCCCCTCTTTGGCAAGCCTATCTGCAAGCACATTCGCTAACCTGCACACCCAATGCAACTCCACTGTGTTCAGAGTTCTTAGATGTTCCTGGATTTTCTGTAGGGAGTGTGCAAGGTGCCAGTGGTACTGAACCTTGGCCAATATGGTGCCATTTTGGAGTCTTTTCATTGTGTTGATAACCAGGGTGGAGTCACCTTCCACTATGATTTTTGTCATCCTTTCGCGACTCAGGATTTTGAGCCCAAGTTCTAGGGCTCCAAATTCTTCCACATTGTTGGTTGAGTTTCCCATGCTCCCAGCATACAGTTAGATGATGTTTCCACCACTATCTCTGATCACGCCTCCTGCCCCTACCACTCTTGGGTTGCCTTTTTCTGCCTCGTCAAAGTTCAGTTTGAGGAACCCTGATGGAGGGGGAGTCCAGTTGCAGGCTCCTATCTGGAGTTGTGGGTTGTGCTCTACTGTTAAGCTGTTGTGCCAATTTTTCAGTTGGAAAAGGTCCAGGATCCAGGAGTCTTGGTCTGTGAGTTGTGCTTTCTCCATATTGCAGTTGCGGCTCTACACCATTTCTTTTATTTGAGAGACTATTGTCTCCTTTATCCTCTCTTTCGGTATGCTTTCATTCCTAAAGATGCGCCTATTCCGTTCTTTCCAGATTGCCCAGATGATCGTCCTCGACGTTAGAGTCCAACAGAGGTTCACCATTTCATTTTCACTATAATCCTCATTCCAGTTGTTGATGGTTGCATTGATGTTCCCCCAGATCCTATTGGATTGGCGGAAGATGCCTGCCACCCAATACCATATCTCTGTTGTATAACTACATTCATCGAGGAGGTGGTTAGTTGTTTCCTCCTTGTCTAGACAGAGATGGCAGTAGGAGGGCCCTATGAAACCCCTTTTCAGGAGGTTCTCCCAAGTTAGAATTCAGTTCTATAGAACAAGCCATTTGAACATTTTGATTTTTGGCCATTAGGGGATTTTCCATATTTTTTCCCATTGTTGCTCTAGATTTTCTTCGTCCTGACCCGCAATGTAATACCATGCTTCTTTTAATTTGAATTCACCCCCATTTTTCCTGACCCATCTCAATTGGTCCTCTTCTTCTGAAACCCCAATTTTCCTTTTTCCCAATTCCTCCTCCACCTCTTTCGTGATTTTTTCGGTCCGAGATCTATTTTGTGGATTAAGTTTGTCCCAGATCCGCCACTTGGCTCTGCATTCCCTTTTCTTCTAGTAATGATAGATATTTTTTTTCCTTGCCCAATCATTTCCTGTTGAATCTCCTCTCTGTCCGGATTTTCCATTCTGGGTTCCTGTTGCCATGTGTCCTCCCAAAACCTTGTTGTTCTACCATTTCTGACTTCCTAGAAGCTGTGTTCCTAGATCCAATGCTTGTTGCGCTAAGAAAGATTCCAGATGGTTGATCCCTCCCTTGTGCCCATGAACCGAATTTTCTCTTGGTCTCTTATGTTCGGGGGCATACTTGGCTTTTCGTAGGTTTTTCCATGGTACCGAATTGTATTTTATCCATTTTCACCAGAGCTTTGCCCCGTAGGATTCGTTGGTTACCTATGGGTCCTGTAACTCTAGGCCGCCTTTGATTTTTGGGGTACATACGTTATCCTAAGCCACCAGAGCCCATTTATTTTTATGATCTACGTTGTGCCATAGGAAGTCTCACTGAATGGATCTTATCTTTTGTAGTATTCCTTTGGGTGCTAGAAACAATGACATATATACACCGAGATTGCTTGAAGAACTGTTTTGGTGATGATAAGCCTTCCAGCCAGATTTAGGGCTCTATATGTATAGTTTTTTACCCTCTTCTACAATTTGCTGATAACTCCTTCCCACATGGCCTTGGTGCAAGATCTTTCCATCAGGGGGATTCCCAAGTATTTTGTTGGGAGCATTTTGCGTTCAAACCCCATAATGTTGGACAATTTGAGCTAAATTGCTGGGTTAGTGTTGAAGAAATATATCATGGATTTGGAGTGGTTGATTTCCGCCCCCGAGTCTTCCCCGAAGTCTTCTAAAATTCTTTTAAAAGACTTTTCTTCCTTTATCGTGGGTGTGCCATGGAGTAGGGTATAATCAACGAATTTTTGGTGTGTGGAGGTTGGACAATTTTCGTAAGGTTTGATACCTTTTATTTCTCCAGCTGCAGTTGTGCTTTTTATATTTCTGCTTATTCCTTCCATCATTAGAATGAACAGGAAGGGGGACATCGGGTCCCCTTGTCTTATGCCTCTGGAGGGACATAAATGTTTTTTTGGGGCTCCATTGATTAGTAGCGAGTAGCTTGTCGTTGAGACTAGAGTGGCTATCCAGTTGATCCAGTGTTGGTCGAACCCAAAATCTTCTAGAGTCTTATCCATGTAGTACCAGCTTATTTTTTTGTAAGCCTTCCCTAGATCAAGTTGGATTATCATCCCACCTCTCCTTTGGATTTTCAGTGTGTGAATGATCTCATGGGATTGGATGATATTATCCAGGATTTGTTTGCCTTCCACAAAACCCACCCGTTCTTGAGAAATCAGTGTGGGAAGTAGTNATGACTTTGGATATTATCTTGTAAACTACATTGCATAAAGCTACTGGCCTGTAGCGATCCATGGTTCTAGCTTCATTTTCTTTCAGAATTAGAGTGATCATTATGGCATTTAAAGCTTTCAAGATGGATGTTGATCTCCTGGAGTCCTCCACCACCCTGTAAATATCATGCTTAACCACTTCCTAGCAGGATTTGAAAAATTCCACTGTGAACCCATTCGGGCCTAGGGCCTTTCCGTTGGGCATCTCCTGGACCACTTGGTCAATTTATTCCTTGGCAATGGGTTTGCTTAGGCCAACGTTTTGCGCCTCTATGACCAGCTTGGGGATGTGATGAATTATTCTTTGTATGAACTCCAATCTGTCTTGGTTTGGCTCCTGGGCTATCCCTTGGAAGTGGTTGACCACTGTGTTCTCAATTTCCTGGTGGGATTCTCTTTTGATCCCATTTTGATCCCTAATCTTCAAGATTTTGTTGTGGGATCTTCTTTCAATAGTTGTTTTGATGCCACATGGTTTCTTCCTGTAGGCATCTTGCTTCTCATTCCTGGGTCAAATGGTTCTCTTCCTTTTTCTGGTCCTCTGTGTATCCCTCTTCGATGCACTGTTCCTGTATTTTCCTCATTCTATCCTCGATGCTCTTTTCCCCTGGTTTATATTTCCAAAGACCTCCTTGTTCCACTCCTTAGGTTTTTGTTTGATGTATTTTAGTTTTTTGTAAAGTTTGAACATCCTTGTCCCTTGGTCCGGAAGTTCCTCCCACCATCACTGGTTGATGTTCACCTTGAAGGTGGGATGGTTGATCCAGAACTTCTCAAATCTAAATGGTATGTTCTTCGGTGTGGTTTGAAAACTTGATTCTAGTTGAACTGGCCAATGATCCAATCACCCCCATGGGAGGATGCTGCAGTCCAAAGTTAGTCCCTACAGCATGATTGATTTTGACACCAAGAATCTGTCTATCCTTGTAGCTATTTGGTGGTGACCTAGTCGTTTGTTGTTCCAGGTGAACTGGCCATTGCTAGTCCTGATGTCCATGAGCTTCATTGTGTCAATGAAAGCTGAGAAATCTTCCACATCTCTATCTAATATTTTGGTGCCCCCTTTTTTCTCCATGAGTGTAGT
>JASDQU010102631.1:378986-389264 GCA_032191745.1 Picea mariana
TAAATATGACTCATTATTGTTTTGTCATGGTTGATAAGAAGTAAATATGGATGAACTCCAAAGTGGTCCCCTTATGGTGAAAGCCCTCACGGGAAGACGCTTTGTGGAGTAAGAGAACCCATGCTTAATTGTGGAATAATGAGATGAAGGAAAGTGAATTTGTCAAGGAAAATATACTAGCTGGATAGTGCTTGTCATGTCATTTCTGGTGGTATGTGGAACGTCACATAATTCCTCACGGTTAGAGAGTTATGGCCATGAGAAGTTGGAGACCCCAGGTTTGGGTAATGGACCCAAGTTTGTTTGATAGGTAACAATATGAGTTATGATATATTTTTAGATAATATTATTCTATATGGATAGAAAATTTCATGCCATTTATAGTGGTATGTAAAACGTCACATAACTCCTGACAGTTTGAGAGTTATGGCCTTACAAAGTTGGAGGACCCTCTTATGTCATCTAGAAGCCCCAAAAGGTCAAAGTAGTCAAAGTGGTTTAAGAGATTTTAAAAGGTAAATAATAAAATGAAGTGATTAGTGTATTATAATTCAAACTGAATACAAAATAAATTATTTCAATAATAAATTTAATGGAGAAATTAGAAGTGGACCCAACCCTAAAATAAGGAAAGTGACCCAAGTGACCTAGAAGATGTTTTTAAGGAAGCTACCCAGAGAGTATAAATAAGAGGCAAGGCTCTCTCATTTGAATCACACTTGAGAATATTGAATATATATATGTGTCTGAGGTAACGAAGGATATCAAAACTGGAATTCTGAGTGAAGGTGAAGATAAGAAGGCCGAAATGCAAGGAAGGATAAATTGTTTTGATGGTGCTTTCTAAGGTATGTTATTTACAGGTCATCTCACCATTTTCGCTATAAATTGTTTTCTATAATGATTCAGACTGTGAAATTTCTATGAAAGTGAGAAAACATATCCAAGTATATGTGGTAAAAAATAAATCTTGTGGTTCATTGTATTTTGGAAGTTACACTCCATGGAAAATAGGGTTTGTGGCCAGTCCGGAAACTAGTAAAAATTAGGTGTTTCGGGTAAAAACATCATAACTTCTTCAGAACAGATCCAAATTCATAAATAAAAAATGTGTTGGTTAGGTTACATTCTTTAGTATGTTGTGTAACAATTTCATATCAATTCATCAAATATTGTTTGCGGGGCATGCTCCACAAGGTTGCTCTCTAGAATAAGCCAGAATTCAGCAAGGTATGCCATTTTTGCTATAACTCATTTTCTGAGAGGTTCCAAGTAGTGACACTTGGAGGAGATGCATAAAACAAACTGAAGAACATTGTATATCAGTTTCAGATCATTATACATTACAGGTTCAAAGTTATGATTACTTCAAGTTAGGGTTGTTGACTAATCCAAAACTAGGCATGTGAGACTAAAGAAACATTTGATGAAAATACTGGTCTCTTGTTTTTAAAGTTAAGGAAGATTTGAAAGAATGCGATCATATACACCAGGTATATTATAGAGATACAAATCATGTTTGGATGATGAAATTTATGAGGGCTTTTGGTTCAAGTACATGTTGACTACATGGTTGAGACAAGTAGTTGATGAGTTGGCACATACATGAGGTGTATAGCTGATGATGTTGGTACATATTGATGAGTCATAGTTGATGATTAGTTGACACATGATTGGTACATACATGGTGCATGGTTGGATTCACTTGTTTATGGTACAGGTTGATTACAGGTTGATGCATGGTTGATGCATGGTTCAAATTTATTGGTACAGGTTTATGACAATATATCTCACAGTGATAGTGTGATAGTGGTTCCATCATTCGACTTCTACTTCAGGGTGGCAGGACGGGGAAAGGATAGGTGGTAGCCACCTTCCGGTTGTAGTTGAAGAACATTGGGGGTTGTAGCCTCCTTCTAGTTATAGCCAGAGAATTGGGGAGTTAGAGCTTCCCTCAGGTTGTAGCCTGAGAAACTAGGGGGTTGGAGCCTCCTTCTAGTTGCAGCTGGAAAACAAAGGAAGTTGGTGCTTCCAATGAATGTAATTCTTCAAGACATATAAGAAAAACCATTATGTGGTTTTCTCTTGATTTGGGTTTCCACGTAAAACACTGGTGTACTGTGTATGTGTGTGATTGTTTATTTCTTGCTGCTCATTATTGGATAATAATTCTACATTGATATAACATTTGAAGAAAAAGGATTATAATTACGCTATTACTGATTCACCCACCCCTCTCAGTAATCTAACAAATACCTCCCTATCTAGGAGGGAGTGTTGATATTATGGCAGTTGTGGGAGGAATTAACCTGTATGTGTAACCTTTTACGAGACTAGAATATTCTAGGAAGCAAGACAAACCCTAAAACATTGGATAATAACCGTAGAAGACAAGTCATATCAAGATAATAATTTATATTAAATTATTGTCCTCCAAAAGTACAAGTTGGCCCAGTTAGGTCACTTGGATGACTATAAATAAGAGGGTACTAGAGATCATTTGACACATACTTTCACAACTCACATAGACTAGTGGTGCACAAGTTTGGAGTGTAGTTGCAGCTACTTCAACTGGGATTTTGGTCTTTGGTTATTCTTTGGACTTTCTTCCTTGGTTATGGTTTGGACTCTTTGCTTGGTGCACTATCTTTGGAGAGAAGTATGCTACCTTGGTTCGCTATTGGTTCTAAGGGTTTGCTTCTGGAATTATTCTATCTTTCAAGGTTAAGTTGCTCAGGGGTGAATTCAACCTATGGTTGGGTGACAGTATTTCTATATTGTCTATGGAAAAACGATCACATCTCTTTATTTCTAATAGTAGGCCTTTGTGAATTTATTTTTTGGTAGTTGCGGGATGTATTAACCTCCATGGATAAACCTTTGACTAGAATACAATATTTTGGAAGCAAGAGAAAACCTAAACAGATGTGTGAAAACCCTGGAAGACAAGTCAACTCAGCAGAATAAGTAATATTGAAGTATTATATGCAGAAAAGGACAGGTTGAACCTGCATGAAGAGATAGCTCTTCACATGGTCAGATTAATATAAATAGAAGGTGCTTTAGCTCATTTGATAAAAACACACACTCACTTAGTTGGTGCACATATCTTAGAAGTGCATTAGCAGCATAAGTAGTGTGCAAGTCTGGAAGAGGAGCATCAACAACTGCAGTGGTGCAACACACTCGTGTTCACCCTTTTTTGCACTCTTACTTGTGTGCTACCTTAGATAACGCACACTCTATTGTTTTATCTATTGGTTCTAGTGTGGCTTCCCGGAGTCATTCTATCTAGAAAAGGTTAAGGTGCTTGTGGGTGGATTTGTGCCTATGGTTAGGTGACAATGGTGTAGCATTGTCTATGGTGAAATGAACAAAATATTCTAACATATTTCATATATTTGGAAGCATGTTCTACCTTTGAGAAATTTGGGCAAGGAAACTTGGTTTGAGGCATGGTATACATATTTAGATAAGAGCCCTTTACATGAGGAAGCAACATGTGGCATGGTTGACATGGTTCAAGAACTTAAACAAATAATTAATGTATACTCTAAAGAAGAGAAAGATTACTAGTGACAAGTGCTCCTATGCAAAGGTAAAAGAGGTCCCAAGTCAACATTTCGACCTATAATCTAAAAGAAGACCTAGTGGAATATCATTTGCATTATAGAAGATGAAAGCTAGGGTTTATAGAGTGGGGATGTCTATGATTTGAGAGGCCCTAAATCACCTAAAGAAATCCCTAAGCATGTGTGCCATAGGATTAGCATATTATTTTCATGTTTTTAAACCCTAGATGGATGAATCCCTAATTGGGATGGAGGAAGGTATAAATCTAGATGAAAGTTTCATTTGGTGGAGGCATGGCTGGAAGTGTCATAATTTCGCTCCAAGATTAGTTGAAGATGTATTGCGAAGAAGAAGTTAAGGGACAAGTTTAATGTGAGGTTTTGCATCTTTCTTTTTCTCATTCATGGATGACTAGGGTTTTTGCAAAGATTGCAATTATGTTTTTCCATTGAAATACTTGGTCCAATAAGATGATATTTGGGTTGAGGTGAAACCCTTCCTAACTCTTGATGTAACATTGGATAAATTGAAGAGGTTTGTTGGTGTAATTTCCTAGTTATGGTAGTTTTCTCCATATACAAGGTTTGTTTTAGCTAAGGAAGAAGATTAAGTGTGGCAAGTTTTTTCTCTTTTAATATTTTGGTGTCATATTGAAGAATTGATGTATTATTGGTTGTTCCTTCTATAAAAAGGTTGTCCTACCTTGTGTACTTAATTTGTGGTTTCATATGTAACTATTTATTTAATTGTTCATGGTTGTGCATTATTATATGGTTGTGATTTCATGTTTGTGATGGTGCATCTTGTATAATGGTTGTCACTTATTCTCTTTAATCTTGACTTTATCGCACCATTGGATACACTCTTTATAGTCCACCCTCCCTTTATTTCTAAAGTTTATCATAAACTCGATACATTGACTTAAGAAAACGTCGTGTATGTCACTTTTAAACAATGCACAACAACCATTCAGGCTATGAAAACGCCGTGTATGTCACTTTTAAACGATGAAGTCAATAGTCAGCAACCATTCACGTGGTGCACAACCAAGCATTCACCTCAGTAATCTGTCTCATTGTCAAAAAATGTACTCTCTCAGTTTTAGAGCCATTCCTTCCTACGGACACAGAGCACATGCATAGTTGATTCACTACAAACACCATTCTTTGTCATATACTCGATTTTTCCACATTGAAAATTCCACCATTGTTTGTCATATACTCGATTTTTCCACATTGAAAATTCAACTGGAATTTTTTGAATTATTCCATATTGAAAATTTCACCATTGTTTGTCATATACTTTATTTTTCCATATTGAAAATTCAACTGTTATTGGAATTTTTTGAATTGTTTGTCATATACTCGATTTTTCCATATTGAAAATTCCACCATTGTTTATCATATACTTTATTTTTCCATATTGTAAATTCAACTGGAATTTTTTGAATTATTCCATATTGAAAACTCAACAGTGATTAGAAATTTGTTTGTGGTTTACTGAATTATTCCATATTAAAAATTCAACAACTCCATAGCACATGAATAGTTAATTTACAATAAAATTAAAATTAAGTGTTTGTCATATACTCAATTATTCAATATTGGAAAAATTTGAATTATTCCATATTGAAAATTCAACAACCACAGAAGTCTTTGGTATACTGAAAATTCAAGCGTTATTGGACAGATCATCCCCTTTTTACCGTTTGAACACTACGTTTTTACCATTTAAACAATATGTTTTTACCACAGACTTAGTTTTTACCATTTGAACACTACGTTTTTATATTGACAGATCATAGAGTCCGTAACTCTGTATTTCTGTGAACGTTGTGAGAGACACGGATCCTGCCGTCTTTTACCAACTACTGCTCATACAATTCACCCAAAAGTATTAATAACCGTGCCGTCAAATCCTTGATAAAGAATTTCAAACTGTAAAACTAACTTATTATACAATCCATACCTCTGTATTTCTGTGATCGTCGTGAGAAACACTGACCCTGCCGTCTTTGACCAGACTATTTCTCATACAATTCACACAAAAGTAATTACAAATTATATATTCCAACAAAAGTATCAATAACCATGTTGTCCAATTCTTGATAAAGAAATTCAAATTGTAACACTCGCTTCGTGAAAAACTACTAACTTATCATGCAATCCATAACTTTGTATTTCTGTGATCGTCGTGAGAGACACGACCCTGTCATCTTTGATCAGACCACTTCTCATACAATTCACACAAAAGTGTCAATAACCCTACTGTCCAATTCAAACTGTGACACTCGCTGGGTGATGCCTTCAGCGATCTGCATGTTTTACCTGCCATGACAAGAGATTTCACATATTTTGTGGAGACTTTGGCTTTGAAAGAGATTTCACATACTTCGTGGATCTTTGGCGTTTTAAATAATAATGTCTCATAGGCGTTGCGCAATAGGAAAGCTTAGTTTCTCATGGACGAAATTCATTTAGTGGACGATATTGTTTGTTGATTATGGTGGATATTGTGTTAAAATATTGGATGTGCTTATTTTACTATAGATAATATCACAATATTGTCACTCAACTATGGACATACAACCATCCCCAATCACTAATGACTAATAGGAGACTGGATAATGACTAATTATGACTAATAAACATGGAAAAACCTTAGGAAAAAGAAATTCTAGGTGTGTGTGAAGTAACTCCAACACCCCGTGAACATCACTATGGTGAAAATAAAGAATAGGTCCCAATAATGAGGCCATGTTAGGTACCCAAATACGAAAGATACATTGAAATAAAGTGATGAAAGAAGGAAAACCTGATGGGAACCCCCCCCCTCAAGGTACAATGTATGAAAAAGAAGAACTACGGTTGCTAGGCAACTCTGTCCTTCACTCCAAGACGACTTCGTAGAGAATGGAACTTCTGCTCAGTGAAGGTCTTGGTGAAGATGTATGTCGTTTGTTCTGTTGAAGGGCATAACTGTAGGTCAATGATCCCCTCATGTACTAAGTCCCGAATGTAGTGCATGTGGATCTCGATGTGCTTCGTTTGCTGCCTTTGAAATGGATCTCTGCAGAACTTTAGAGTTCTCTGGTTGTCACACCAGATGACGATCGACTGATGAAATTGAATACCCAACTCAGTGAGAAAATGTTGTAGCCACATAGCCTAAATGGTTATGTTGACTACCCCTCTGTACTCTGCCTCGACTGAAGATAGAGCAATGGAAACTTTCTTCTTGCTCGACCAACAGATAGGCCCAGAACCAAGACTAAGTGAGTAACCAGATGTGGACTTGCGATCAATGTTATCACCAACCCAGTCAGAATCAGTAAACCTAATGATATCTAATGTAGAGTTTGTTTCATAATGAATTCCAAAGGTGATGGTGCCCTGTACGTATCGAATGATATGCTTTGCATCTTTCCATTGTAGCTCATGCAGCTCCTGCTTGAACCTAGAAATTGCCCCAACTGCATAGGAGAGGTCTGATCTGGAGTGTGTAAGATACAATAAGCTCCCCACTAGCTGTATGTACAATGTGTTGTCAACTAGTGTAGTCTCCCCTCCATCCTCAAGTTTGACTCCTGATAGGAAAGGAGTCGGAGCAGACTTGTAGTCTATCATGTGAAATCTCTCAAGGAGATCTCGTGCATACTTGGCCTAAGAAAGTTTGATGCCTGATGCATCCTGATTGATCTCGAGTCCAAGGAAGAAGTGTAGCGGACCCATGTCCGTCATAAAAAAAAATTCATGTAGAATCCTCTTGACTGTAGCAATCGTTGAAGTCGAGCAAATGGTGATCAACAAATCATCAACACACAGAACTAAGGGTATAACTAAATCAACCATCCTGAGCATGCAGACATTAAGGTCTGATTTACAACGTACAAAGTTTTGTGACAACGGGTAGACTTTTTCAGTCGATAGACGAAAGATGAGTTCTGCATGAATCCCCCAGGATACTCCATATAGATATCCTCAAAGAGATCACCGTGAAGAAATGAATTCTTCACGTCCATCTGATGGATTTCCCATCCCTTAGCTGCCGCAATGGCAAGTGATAATCGTATGGAATCCATCTTTGTTACTAGAGAGAAGGTCTCATCATAGTCAATACCAGGCACCTGCTGAAAGCCTTTGGCAACAAACATGGCTTTGTATCTACTAATCTATCCATCTGTTGCGCTCTTGGTCCTATAGACCCATCTGCATCTAAAAACTTTCCTCCCAAAAGGAAGGGGAACTAGATCCCAAGTCTAGTTCTAAAGGAGGGAATTGTACTCCTCCTGCATGGTGGATTCCCAAAAGGGATTTCCAACAGCCTCGCCATAAGACTGTGCATCTGAAGACTTAACTAAGAAAAGATGCCTGGGGGGAAATGGTTTGATGGTAGTGAGGGCAACAAGAGGCTCCTCAAAATCATATTGAGTCCTCCTAGTATCGGTTGGATCACCAACAAGATCCCCAACATCCTGAAGAGTAGTCTGTGCCCACTTGGGCCTCTGCTCTGGATCTACAACTGAATCTGGATGCTTTGACTCTGCATCTGACTGTACTGACTCTGAATTTGAATTATCTGAGTCCTCTGAATCAAAACTCTCATTTGAATACGAGTCGGCATGTGCATGCTCATCATCTTGGACAGGTGGAAGAATGAAGGTGTCTGCATGCGGTTGCTGAGGTACATGCGAGACACTTTCCTCGAATTGGACACTACGCTCAATGATGAGCTGGTCCGAGGAAAGATCAATAAGCCTATATCCCTTCACACCGTCGGGGTATCCAACAAAAATACACTCAGTTCTCTGTGGATCAAGTGCCTTCCTCTTTTCAGAGGGAATATGGGCCCATGCACGTGAACTGAAAATGCGAAAGTGGGTCACTTTCGGTTTGATGCCGCTCCTTGCCCCGTATGGGGTCTTATCCTTGACAAATCTGTGGGGAGATCTTTTTTGGATGTATGTTGCACAATTAAGTGCTTCGTCCCATAGTCTCTGTGGTAGGGACTTTTCATGCAACATGCAAGATTCCATGTCCTTTAGAGATCTGTTTTTCCACTCAGCAACTCTGTTTTCCTGCAAAGTATAGGGAAGTGTGTGTTGCAATTGAATCCCCACATCATGGAAAAGATTATGGATATCATAATTTACATATTCTCCCTTGTTATCATTTCATATGAATTTTATCTTCTTTCCAGAATGTATCTCAACCAAGGCATTGAAATCTTTGAGGTGTTGAAAGACCTCAGATTTTTTCCTGAGAAAGTAAATCCATGTAAAACGTGAGAAATCATCAACAAAAATGAGAACCAAAATCGCTTTGTTGATGGATGTATGTAGAAAAAGGACCCATAATGTCACTTTGGATCAGATATAAAAGAGCAGAAGCTCTCTGAGACTTTCCTTTGTCAAATTTCTCTTGAGGGTGTTTTCCGAGAACACATCCCTCACATACTCCCTTGGAGAAATGGATGTTTGGTAGACCATCAACCAATATTTTCTTGCTAAGTTGTTATATGTATCTGAAATTCAAATGTCCAAATCAATGTGCACTGGAGGAGAACCAGTGTACCATAGAGATGGTCTAGAGTGATCTGGACACACACTAGCAGTTATGGGAGTGAACTGCCACCTATTCTAGTTTCTCAAGCAGTTACGAGAGTGAACTGCAACCTAGCTGAGTTAACTAGTCAACTAGTCTTCAGTTAACTAACTGAAACCGAGTGTAGTGAGGAGTAGATAAAGGAATCAAGGGTAATGCACTAGTTTGGTGATGATCCCAAGGAAATTGCACATTAGCATGGTGATGATCCTAATGTTGCATGGTGACAAAACCAATGCAGCATCTAGACTCAACTCAACTAGTCAAACTGAAATGTCAACTGAGAGAGAATATTCTCCAGGTGGAATATTCTCTCATAAAATATAGGAGAATGGATAATGACTAATTATGACTAATAAACAAGGAAAAGCCTTAGCAAAAAGAAATTCTAGGTGTGTGTGAAGTAACTCCAACATAGGCTAGACAATCCTAACTAACTCATTAATCATCACTTGAGGATATATTACTAATATCCTAAATGAATAATACAAATATAGGTGGCAATTAGGCTTAGCTATTGGTAAGGAAAGTCATATGCTACCATTCCTCCCTCAATCACAAATCCGATCAATAATACCAACAATGAAGCATAAACTGGTATCATTTCCAAGTCTTCATACTGCAACTCTTGAGCTGAGCCTCAATGAAGAATTACCTGAAAAAACGCCAATTTGGATGCTAAATGGTTCATCTGAAATGAACCGAAAGAGAGATAATATATGGAAGTGAATAACTACAATATCTAAACTTTCCCTGATTGTTTGACAATTCAATCATTTTTCCAAGTATTTGAGCTAGAAGAATCTAATGTCTTCTGTTAATTGATACTACACTGATAATAATGTAGTATCACCACTATATTATCAGTGTATCACTGAAGTGTTCTCTGAATTTGTGCTTTGGGATGACCACTAACCAATTGATACCATGTATCTGATGGCTTTTGGTTGACCACTAACCAATTTTGAAACTTTTATGTGTTCAACAACATCCCAATGTATCATGTGTATGATTCAATTATAAGTCATAGTGTATGATTCAATTGTAAGTCATTGAACCATAATCCTACCAAAGTCTTCCATCTATAGACTACAGTTTCCCA
>JASDQU010102632.1:0-10919 GCA_032191745.1 Picea mariana
CCAACAATAAATTTCATGGCATAGAATACATAATTACAGTTCATGTACCATTTAAACAACAATATATTGAAATATAAATAACACAACATATACTCAACAATGGGACACACAATTATTCATACAATAATTAAAACAAACACTTGGTGAACACTTATCTAATATAAATAGCCACCAACTGCATGCAGACCTCCGACTTTCCTCCCAGCCTTAGAATCTACTACTCATAAGCTAGCAACAATTCACCCCTAAGTTGGGCATAAACTCCACCAATGAAAAGGATTCTTAATCCAACCAGGGTCCACAATCAATACCAACATGGTCTAGGCCAAGGTACCAAACCTCAGTAGCACTCCAACCTATAGCTTATCATTCCCCATCAACCTACACAACCCAAGGTATTGTGCCCCCTTCTCCACATTGTGATTCCTTAGGATGCACTACTACCCTTCTAGGGATCCAACACAAGACGACCAAGAATTCAAAGAGTATTGTGGCCCTAGGAGTTCCAGCTGCCCTCAAAGGTCTCAAGGTACCCTCCACGCCTCACATCGAGGAACCTATCCCTACACTTCTCTCTCCAGGGATCCAACCTTCTCCAAGGAACCCAAGGATAAGTGCACACACACAAAGATCCACATAGGATCTATAGGGTACTTTCATCTCCATAGCTCCATTTTCCATGATGGTCATTTCCCCTCCAGATCGWATGACTAGAKAATGATATTAGTAAGGATGAYAGCCTCAAAGCTTCCTCAATGTAAGTATGTGATGGAAGTAGGTTACCAATGGTAGCAGCAGAGAGTCCTCCTCTCCACTCTCATGAGCATTATAGATAATATTCCCCATGGTTGGAGAGAATGATGGGAATTACACTAAATTCCCTTATTATATTTCTTGTGCCTCAAATGACACTTGTCACTTCATGAAACCCCATTTACACCCACTTCATGGTTCGTTCCATTTCTCTGGGAACTTAGGATAACATAACATATCCCATCAATTATTTTTTTTTAGAAAATATTGTTAAAATATCCCCTTGGCCTAAGCCCTTTAGGATTATCCCCTTAAAATGAGACTCTTAGCCCCCTTTCCCTCTCTAGTGGAGTTTTCCCCCCTTACTCTTTTATCGAGTCGATCTGCAACAGTGGTGTAATTTTATTAATATTTAATTGTGATTACATAATACACATGATAGGCCTATAGGCCTTTTAGCATATGGCTCACCAACCTATTTGCTATACAAGCACTCTGGCCTCAAGTATTATGGATCACTAGCCTATATGCTAAATTACAACTAGGGTCAACCCGGGGTATTACAACAATCAAATAGTGTTGAAATTTGGCATTCACCTTTATTGTCAAACAAAAATTTCATTACAACTAAATATTTTCAGTGCACTTCAATTTATATTTATACAAACTTATGTAGTGCCAATTTTACATCAAATTTTTCTACAATGAATTAAAATTTAATGATGAATATCAATTATTAAAGCACCAAAGTTTGAAAATACATGTATACATACATATATAATTTAATATTGTTATTATTATTTTAGGATGAAAACTTCACAAGATACCACCCACTCCCCCAAAATGTTTAGATGGGGGATGATCCAATCACTAGCCATAATACTAAATAGCGGCTCGTAAATGAGCATAACTTAATGAAATTGGAACCTTAGCCAGACTAAAAACAAAAGCCTCTGGGGAAACTCTACCTTGAAATGTTTGTTCAAATTGATTGAAGTAACCCACTAGGCCTTTTAAAAATTGAAGGACATGGTACAACTTCTATATTTGACCACTACCTCAAGGTGACCCATGGATTTAGGAAAATCCCTCATGGAAATTGAACATTTCCCACTAGTGAGAAGCTCCTCACTTCTCACATACATACATACATATATTTTTTCCAAGAAAAATAGGCTCGTGGAGAAACTCCATGGATTCTTCCCAATTTAAATGGAGGCTATAGGTAACATGTTAATGATCTAGGTGGACATCAGTGACCACCCACCTCTTCCACGTACTCAACATAGTTATTCATCCTTGCAATTTGTTCATCTACAATGTTTTAGGTCCTAAACTTCTAGGGTCATTTTGAGGCATTAAACAATGATTTTTGGCCATTTAGGGGGCCTATAGTGGCCATGTCCTTCTTAGGCCTTCCAACAATTGCACTTCTTATTTATATCTTTCCAACAAGCTACTATGAGCCCAAAACATAGATTGTATTCAAAAGATGCACCCTTAGGAAGTTGATGTATCAACTAGCCACCTTGAGGCCTACATTCCTTTTGGAACTTTATCTCTATGATTTATGGGTGAAAATAATTGGAGGAATAAACTCACAAAGCCATTTTAGTGGCAGGTCCCAATTTGGAAATTTGGGTCCAAAAAGTTGTCTAAAATCTTCCAAATCCATTTTGAGGAATCAAATGACACTTTTTTATGGTCAAACCTTTCTATGGAGTAAGAAACTATATTCTACACACTAAGACCTTTACAACAGTGCCTGAATCACCTCAATTTGACTTCGTATGCTAAAGTTATGCCTCCTTCAAGTTGACCTACTATATTGATCACCATGGTACGAGTGGATGCGATGTTAGCCCCCATTACTTAAACGTGTAGGGATAGCCACATAGTCAATTTTCTAGAATATTGTAGAAGGTCCAAACCTAATCACTAATTGAGGGTTGATGAAGTTAATACCCTAATCGTAGATGACTATCGAGCTATGTTAAATACCAGGCCACTAAAAGGAAAATGGGTTCGATTCTTTAGCATTATATTTTGTTCCATTATTGAGCAGATCACTTAGGAGTGGTGTTGTGGGAGAGAAGAAATGGAGGAGAGATTATGTAACAACCATACAAGCCACAATGTTAAAGGTAACTCCATAGAGAATGCCCCTTTCTTTGTACTTGCATTTGAAGAAAGGAGATCAGAGCAACCTCACCTTCCTACTGGGTTTTTTCCTGTATTGGGTTTCCCAGGTCATACCTTGTGTTTATTTGTGGATGGTGTGTGCGCTTATTTATGTTCTCTATTTATTGTATTTCATCTATTTCATACATTTTAAGTAGAAAAAAAATAATTAAAGAATATGAGATCTAAAGGAAATTAACCTTCACAGTAAATATTTCAGTATTTTATTAGGCCCGTTATGATGAACTGTCCAGTGGAATATCCACAGTAGTTTACAGATCAATTGTGATGTTACATAAGAATGAAAAATGTTAATTTTCAATGTTTCTAGATGGCATTGAATACTTGTATGCATAATTGATTGATGACACAAGTTGATGTCTATAAATAACATAAAGTACTCATGTCAATTATTAATGCTTGTTTTGATGTCTTTGATGTGGATTACAAATGGAAAATCATTGATGCTTTAAAATGATGTTTCTAAGATTAAAAAATACCAAATAATGATGCTTAATAGTTAAAATGGGCATCATTTTTGGCCCCTAATGTAGTAGTGTCTCAAATGGTAGGTTTCCAAACTCTTCGCTTGAAAACCCCAAGGGACATTTCCAAGAGATATTTTATTCTCATTGTGGGCAGAATGCAGAATGTAAATTCTTTTGTCCCTTTTTCCATGCCATGTTGATCAATAGCCTCCTAAACCTAAGACACCAACAATATACTACTACATCCATAACTTAAAGGGAAACATGAACAACGTAATTGTTGCACCTTCTTAATTGCACATGTGCACTTGATTAATGCGATAAAATAACCTCTTAATTTATTCATTATATTGAAATCCTTTCCTCTACCATCAAGTATTGAAAATCTTGTTTAGTTTGTTCCATTGCATTAAATTGTCTCCCATTTAACTTATATCATTGTG
The DNA here is from genome assembly GCA_032191745.1 of Picea mariana. NCBI lineage: Eukaryota > Viridiplantae > Streptophyta > Pinopsida > Pinales > Pinaceae > Picea > Picea mariana. The sequence continues at coordinate 3,866 of JASDQU010102632.1, forward strand.
TTAATGCCATCTTATGCCACAACCACACCCTTTAGGACATCATCTATATAGAATCACAATATCTAGGAAAACATCTATGTGATACAAGCAAAAAGTCAATGAATAAACTAGATCAATACACAAGGCAAGAATCAAAATTGAGATTGCCAAAAAGTGATGGAATGCTTAGATGTGGTACATGGAGACATACAATAATGCACTATCCCATAAAAGTCACCTCTACATTCTAAATAGTTGATTTACCTAAATTAAATCTTTTCAGCACAAACAACAACCATGTATAAATACTATTTTGAACATTTTTGTTAACGATGGATTAACAACGATATATATAAGTGGATGAGCCTAATCTTATCTTGATATATAATTACTAAAAAACTCATTTATTAAAGAATATTATTAAAATTATTGTTAAAATTTAAAAAAAGTATTATTGAAAATTGAAGAATATTCTTAAAATATAAAAAAACATTAGTAGCACCAAAAATCAAAGATAATGCATCATAAATCATATAAAGTCTTCAAACCTATACAATAACTACGACATATTTTTAGTGATTGGATATTATTTCTCTAACAAATAATCACAATGAAAACTATTAAATTTAATTTCACATTAAATTAAGAAAATCAGAAACTATTAAATTTAATTGCACATTAATTTAAGAAAATCAGAAACTCCTATGATATGATACTGGAATCAAATCATAAAATCCTTTAGTAAAAGGACTCCCTCATTCTTCAAATATAAACCTAGCAGTATCCGCAAGTCTACACGTTGATATGGATGTAAAGAGTCATGGCATGAAGGGATTCTCGAAAAATATATTTTTTAAATCTCTGGATTCCCAACCAGGCAGGGGATGATGTTTCCACGTTCCAAGTAACACTGTAGTTTTGGAAACACCGCTAAACACAGACGAAAAAACAAGAAAAGCACAGCTGTTGCAAAAGCAGAGAAAGTATCAGTTGCAAAATTAGAAAAGCAAACCAAAGCAATAGGTTTGGTTTACAAGGATTATGATGCCTGTTTCTGTGTTAAATGGCATTGAATGATTTAACCGAGGCCGCTTTCTCCTCCTTCATTATGAGAGAAGAGCACAGAGGAGCAGAGGGATAGGTTTGGGCTATTGTGCTTCTCTTTATGTCACTTTGTTGTGCTTCTCTTTACCTCTGTATGTTTCTCTTTATGTTTGTGGGTTAAAAGACTAGAATAGCAGAGATTGAGCATGATTTCTTAGCAGAGTCTGGCAGGGCGAGATTGGTTTCTTGGACGCCATGTTTTCCAGATGTACTGTGCCCACTCTTTTCTTCTTCCTTTTGTCCCAATGTATTTCGTTTTGTCCGTTCTTCCTTTTGTCCCAATGTCTCTCAATAAACCCCTGGAACCGGCTGCTTTTTTTTGGGGGGAAGAATGTGTGTGGTGGATATTTCTGTCGAAATTGATTTTGTTTTTGTTTAAATTTTGAGAGGGGAGAGTTTTTTCACCTATTCTCGGTGGAGTTCGCATGATTTGATGAATGCTATATGTTCATCTTGCTATTTCTCAAGTATGCTGTGTGAGCCCAAAATTTGTGACGAATATTCTGAATTATGATGCGTGATGCCATGAGGGGCAGCTGATATCCCTTCTGGGTAACCATATCATGTCTGTCTATGTGTTAAATGGTTTTAAATTATTCAACTGTGGAGGTTTCCATTGAGCTAAGGCCCTCAAAAACTATTGTAAGAAGAATCCCGAGGCAGTAACTAGTGGCTTATGATGGGCATGCGAGCCTCGTATATGGCCAGAACTTTTGAGTGATTATGAGAGCAGAGGGATGGGTTTAGGGTTATTATAAAAAGAATTCAGAGGCAGTAAATAATGGCTTATGGTGGGCACAAGAGCCGTGTCCTCTGAGTGATCATAAGCAGGTTGAGGTTTGTTATAACCTTTTCTATTTGCTTTACCATCAATTTTAAGGTTTTCTGTTTTCTCTGCTCTCACGCTTTACTGTTTTGTTTGTAGGTTGAGATTTGTTGGAGGAACTGGATGATCTAGTGGGGCAACATTGAGGATGCCCTTGCTCATTGCCATTAAGGATATCAAGCAAGCAACATCTAATCAAACCATGCAGAATCTGGGCTTCCAGTTCCAGGTAGGCATTTCTTTCTTATTTCCTCTAGATATCCTTTTGCCCTCCCTTTTTGTGATTGATCTCACGTCCTTGCCTAGCATGAATCGGTTTCTCATAGCCCAGCTTACGCTTATCTTTATATGAATTTTATCTACATCCCATTTGTAAAAACGGAGGGTTCTGAATGGGCATGCTTCATTTAAGGTTCTCTTTTATGTGATAAGTAGCTCACTGTTAGGGTTTTCTAGCAGCCGATTGTCATTGGATTGGGAATACTGGGTGTGCTGTTGACAGTGATAACCAGCATGTATGTTCTGGGTATTTTAATAACCAGGAAATAACCAGTAACCAGTGATAACCAGGAAATAAATGGAAATAAATATGTTGTAAAGGGTATTTTAATAATTTTGTGAATGCATTGTGACAGTGATAACCAGCATGTATGTTCTAATAACCAACAGCAAAGAACCTCATACACAACTTGCTATAAGTAGCGTAATCATTTCGTGGTCATAGTATATGCAAGCAGTATACTATTGTTCTCAACTGTAGCCTTCGCATCTGTAGCATAGCGGTTATGGAGTTCCAAATAAAAATACTTATCTGTAGCATAGCGGATATAGAGTTCCAGTATACCATATCCAGCTCTGAAAATGGGAAAATAAGCTGCCAAAACATACGAAAATGGACTTTGCAGAGGTAATTTCTATTGTCCAAATAAATGTTTGCATAATCTGTCAAAATGCAAATAATGCAGCCTAGAGATAATCATTCATGAAGAACCGATTAGAAAGATGAAAAAATCTCAAATTTAATTTTAGCATTGTAATTTAACAAAGAGATCCACTGGGCAAGTATAATGACCATTGCCAAACAAATAATTGGCTTACACACTACATCACAGCCAGTAGGACTGCATTAAAAATCCCATGTGTAACATAAAACAATATAAACTATGCAATGATGATAAGGTCAAAAGCCAAATTTTTTTGTCTATGTATTGTTATGTACATAGAAGTTCTGTACTATAAAATCTTCTTTCCATGCCCGTCATTGTCTATTGTATGCGGGTATGTCTTTATTCTTCTCTGTATCTTTGTATCCCTGTCTACTGTGTGCTTCTCTGTATCTCTGTGTAGTGTGTGTTGTATGTGGGTATGTATTTGTACCGTGTATAATGTAGAGGTTGTGTGGGTATGTTTGTTGAAGAGGCACTATATTTTCTGGTCGAGCAGCACGGAGGACGGCCCTGCTCATTGCCATTAATTATCAAGTAAACAATATCAAATCAATTCATGCAGATTATATTCCAGGTAGGAATTTATTTATTATTTCCTTTGGAAATCGCTTTGCCCTTTCTTTTTTAAAATAATCACACAACCCTGCTTAGCATGAATTATTCCATCTTGTTCTAAGTTTCTCACAGGCCTTGTTGTCCGTATGTGAATTTTATCACTACTTCTGTAAAATCTAATGTTCTAAATGTGCATGCTTCTTGATCTGTTTGCAGAAGAAAATATTACATAATCATCCGTGTACATGTTAGGCCTTACTAAATGTCTAAGTAAAAGCAAAACAGATAGCTAAAATCAGTTTAGTTGGCTCTTTTCTCAATTCCTAACTTACTTTGTAGAGAGTTGATACCAAATTGGAATTACATTCGAAGTATGAAGCCTAAATATTTTTTTGAAATCTTTGAAATCTAATTTTCTGAAAACTTCACAAATACTATAATTCTTTCAATCCTCTTGCTTTTGTGTATATTGACTAGAGTGAGGGTGAACTAAAAATCCTCATCAATTGAATGATGTCCTCTTTTCCGTTTTACTCTGTCTCTACCAATGATAACACTACAATGGTCTATATTTTTCTATTGCATTAGAGCACTATAAATTGAACACAGAACCAGAAGTTGATTTTCTTATTTACATCTCCCTCAATTTGAGTTTATTTACATCTCCCCCAATTTGAGTTTATGAATCCTGGTGAATTCATATTGACTTGATTAAACGTTTAACTTAAAGTCCTTAGTGGAATGATTCGTTATATTTGTCCATTTTACTCTAGCGCTACCAATGATAACACTACAGAACTAGATGTTGATTCTTATTCAGGTCTCCCCCCATCTGAGTTTGTGTATCCCGGTTCAAACATCTCATTTCCTATAAGCCACTCAAGTGCATAATTGATTATCCCTTTGATCTAGTTCAAATCACTTGGTCTAGCCTTCAATGTGCTGATTTTAGTTCAGATATAAATCTAAACATAAGTCGAATTGAATGAGGATTGCAATAATTAAATAGATAATACTATCCACGATCTTACTATACAATGTAGCAGTGAACATGTTTCCCACCTCATGGGATGTTAATGTAGTTGGTTTGTAGTAACTTATTTAATATCATTACTATCCTACATTGCTTTTGCAGTAACACTTGTACTTTTTTTTGTTATTCAGATTTTGTTTTCATATGAATAGTAGTGTCCTCTCCATTTTTTCATGATTGCAAGTTTATGTTTTTGGTTTTCGTTTATGTTTGAAATTTCTCAAACAATATTTGGGGCTTTTATTTATGGCTCTAAGAAATGCTATAGATTAGGGCAGTGTGAGATCACTTGGTCATATTTAAGGTTTTGAATGTACTTGTCGATGCTTTTGTTATTTGGATTTGGTTTTGATTTCATAATTGTATTGTTCTCCCCACTTTCTTTGCCCGTTTGCAAGTTTCTGTTTTAGGGTTACATTTATGGTTGAAATGTATCCAACAAAACTTGGGGATTTTATATATGGTTGCAAGAAATGCTATAGATCTCGATAATATGAGATCACTTGTTTTGATTTAAGCTTTTGAATGTAGCTCACTTGTCAGTGCTTTTGTTATTTGGATTTGGTTTTGATATGAATGGGAAAAAAAGTCTTCTCCATTTTCTTTTCTTCTTTGCAAAGTTATAGTTCCAGTGCTTCATTTATGGTTTGATTTGTTTTTTATATGAGTACTCCCCATTTTTCCCTCGCTTGCAATCTTATTTCAGGGTTTCATTTATGATTGAAATTTCTCAATTAGAGATTGGAGCTTTTATTTATGGCTATGTAGATATTAAATTTACAAATTTACGACAACTTAGTGGAGGATGATTTCAAAATGTTAGTGTTGCACTCGAATTTAAAATCCTAAACATTGTATATAAGAGTTCTTGTGTTATGTTGTGTGTGCCTAATTAAACTATTCAGTGAATATATATGTGTGTGTGTGTGTGTGTGTGTGTGTGTGTGTTGTACCTCAGTATCATTATCCTTATTTTGATTCTTCTATTATTTATTTATTTCTTAACTATTGGTGATGATGAGATTCACTTTTTTTAAAATGTATATATATATATATATATATATATATATGTTGTACCTCATTATCATTATCCTTATTTTGATTCTTCTATTATTTATAATTACCAAGAAAACAAGATACCAAGATACTTACATGGGATAATTTATTGTCCAAGGGTTGGGAAGGGCCTAGTTTTTGTATCTTGTGTACCAAGGGACCTAAGACTGTTATCCATTTATTGATCAACTGTATTTTCACAAAGCAAGTTTGACTCTTGATATTAGGAGCTCTAAATATGAGTTATGATCGGGATGGAATTTCTGTAAAGGCTTGTTATGATAAATGGATAACCCAGGCTCCATAGTTTGCTACTTTTCCTGCTCTAATTAGTTGGAAAATTTGGATGGAGCACAATAAGGCTATTTTTGAAAATGGGAGCCCTTCCATCATTTCAATAGTTTATAAGACACTTGGGATTTATAATAGACTTTTCAGTTTCTCAAACTTTGCCTATTATACGTACCAATAAGACTACTATCCAGGTGGGGTCAAGAGTGGGTTGGTTTGATGGAGCTTCTTTATCAAATGGCCTCCACTCCAAAGTGGAGAGGGGGGATGATAAAGATCAGTGATAATACAATTTACAAACGGACATTCAATTGTGGCCTTAGTACCAATACAAGGGCAAAGTTACTTAGAGTTTGGGAAACTCTTTTTCTGGCTACAAGACTGCGTTTTACTGATCTACACGTAATCATAGATTCAAAAATTATTACCGACTGGTGCAATGGCAAAGGGATATTACAGGTTATTACTTTAGACTGTTGGAAGTATAGAATTAGAGAGTTCAACAATCATTTCAACTCTATCAGCTTTGCCCATACCTTCCAAGAATACAATAAGGAGGCAGACAGGGTATCAAAGAAAGTTCTCAAGGAACAAGAAGGAAAAATCTACCTTACTCAATGGGAAGAAAGAAATGAAGGACCTACCTTGTTTGTAAATATATTGTAGTATATTTTCGAAGAAGTAGTATTGTTTTGAGACAGATCCAATAGACCTTAGTGTTAGAGTCAGTATTTACTAGATATCTACTTTGGATGATCTTGGGGAGAGTTGTTTTTTTGTAAATCTTGAGATTTTAGCCTGTGTGTATTCGCATCTCAAGGACAGTAAGATCAGTGTTTTTTGAACTCTTTGGACAAGAACTAGCATATGTACACAATTATATATAATGCGAAATTTTCAGTTGAAAAAAGTGGAAGAAAACAAACTTTATATAAAATGTAATAAGAAAATTAAACACCATAAATATAAGCAATATCTATCCAAGCATGTTATGCACATATAAAATCTCAATATCTATTCGAGCATGTTATGCACATACAAAATCATTGACATATTTAAAAGAGTAAATCTCATCAAACACTAATAGTTGAGAAATAAATAAATAATAGAAGAATCAAAATAAGGATAAGGATAATGAGGTACAACACACACACACATATATATATATTTTGACATTTTTAAAAAAATAAATCTCATCAACACCAATAGTTGAGAAATAAATAAATAATAAAAGAATCAAAATAAGGATAATGATACTGAGGT
>JASDQU010102632.1:10961-39944 GCA_032191745.1 Picea mariana
ATATATATATATATATATATATATATATATATATATATATATTCACCGAATAATTTAATTAGGCACACACAACATAACACAAGAACTCTTATATACAATGTTTAGGATTTTAAATCCGAGTGCAACATTAACATTTTGAAATCATCGTCCACTAAGTTGTTGTAAATTTGTAAATTTAATATCTACATAGCCATAAATAAAAGCTTCAATCTCTATTTGAGAAATTTCAATCATAAATGAAACCCTGAAATAAGCTTGCAAGCGAGAGAAAAAAAGGGGAGTACTCATATAAAAAACAAATCAAACCATAAATGAAGCCCTGGAACCATAACTTTGCAAAGAAGAAAATAAAATGGAGAAGATTTTTTTTCCATTCATATCAAAACCAAATCCAAATAACAAAAGCATTGACAAGTGAGTTACATTGAAAAGCTTAAATCAAAACAAGTGAACTCATACTATCGATATCTATAGCATTTCTTGCAACCATATATAAAATCCCCAAATCTTGTTGGATAAATTTTAACCATAAATATAACCCTAAAACAAAAACTTGCAAACGGGCAAAGAAAGTGGGGAGAACAATACAATTATGATATCAAAACCAAATCCAAATAACAAAAGCATCGACAAGTACATTCAAAACCTTGAATATGACCAAGTGACCTCACACTGCCCTGATATATAGCATTTCTTACAGCCATAAATAAAAGCCCCAAATATTGTTTGAGAAATTTCAAACATAAATGAAAGCCAAAAACATAAACTTGCAAGCATGAAAAAATGGGGAGGACACTGCCATTCATATGAAAACAAAATCTGAATAACAAAAAAAAGTACAAGTGTTATTGCAAAAGCAATATAGGATAGTAATGATATTGAATAAGTTACTACAAACCAACTACATTAACATCCCATGAGGTGGGAAACATGTTCACTGCTACATTGTGTAGTAAGATCGTTGATAGTATTATCTATTTAATTATCACAATCCTCATTCAATTGGACTTATGTTTAGATTTATATCTAAACTAAAATCGGCACATTGAAGGCTAGACCAAGTGATTTGAACTAGATCAAAGGGATAATCAATTATGCACTTGAGTGGCTCATAAGAAATGAGATGTTTGAATCGGGATACACAAACTAAGATGGGGGGAGACCTGAATAAGAATCAACATCTAGTTCTGTATTAGATCTATAATCTATCATGGAATAAAAAAATATACACAACTGTAGTGTTATCATTGGAGTAAAACGGACAAATATAACGAATCATTCCACTAAGGACTTTAAGTTAAAAGTTCAATCAAATCAATATGGATTCATAAACTCAAATTGGGGAAGATGTAAATAAACTCAAATTGGGGGAGATGTAAATAAGAAAATCAACTTCTGGTTCTGTGTTCAAATTATAGTGCTCTAATGCAATAGAAAAATATAGACCATTGTAGTGGTATCATTGGTAGAGATAGAGTAAAATGGAAAACATGACATCATTCAATCGATGAGGATTTTTAGTTCACCCTCACTCTAGTCAATATACACAGAAGCAAGAGGATTGAAAGAATTATAGTATTTGTGAAGTTTCCAAAAAATTAGATTTCAGAGATTTCAAAAAAAATATTTGGTATCAGCTTCATACTTCGAATGTAATTCCAATTTGGTATCAGCTCTCTACAAAGTAAGTTAGGAATTGAGAAAACAGCCGACTAAATTGATTTCAGCTATCTGTTTTTCTTTTACTTGGACATTTAGTAAGGCCTAACATGTACACAAATGATTATGTAATATTTTCTTCTGCAAATAGATCAAGAAGCATGCACATTTAGAACATTAGAATTTACAGAAGTAGTGATAAAATTCACATACGGACAACAAGGGTTGTGAGAAACTTAGAACAAGATGGAATAATTCATGCTAAGCAGGGTTGTGTGATTATTTAAAAAAATAAAAGGCAAAGGGATTTCCAAAAGAAATAATAAATAAATTCCTACCTGGAATATAATCTGCATGAATTGATTTGATATTGTTTGCCTGATAATTAATGGCAATGAGCAGGGTTGTCCTCCATGCTTCTCAACTAGAAAATATAGTGCCTCTTCAATAGACATACCCACACAACCTCTACATAAAACATGATACAAATACATACCCACATACAACACACAATACACAGAGATACAGAGAAACACACAGTAGACAGGGATACAAAGATACAAAGAAGAATAAAGACATACTTGCATACAATAGACAATGACAGGCATGGGAAGAAGATTTTATAGTACATAACTTCTACGTACATAACAATACACAGACAAAAAAAATTAGTCTTTGACCTTATCATCATTGCATAGTTTATATTGTTTTATGTTACACATGGGATTTTTAATGCAGCCCTAGTGGTTGTGATGTAGTGTGTAAGCCAATTATTTGTTTGGCAGTGATCATTATGCTTGCCCAGTGGATCTCTTTGTTAAATTACAATGCTAAAATTAAATTTGAGATTTTTTCATCTTTGTAATCGGTTCTTCATGAATGATTATCTCTAGGCTGCATTATTTGCATTTTGTCAGATTATGCAACCATTTATTTGGACAATAGAAATGACCTCTGCAAAGTCCATTTTCGTATGTTTTGGTAGCTTATTTTCCCAATTTCAGAGCTGAATATTAAGTATTTTTATCTGGAACTCCATCACCACGATGCTACAGATGAGAAGGCTACAATTGACAACAATGGTATATTGCTTGCATGATACTATGACCACAAAATGATTACACTAGTTATAGCAAGTTGTGTATGAGGGTCTTTGTTGTTGGTTATCATAACATACATGTTGGTTATCACTGTCACAATGCATTCACAAAATTATTAAAATACCCATTACGACATATTTATTTCAACAACACACCCAATATTCCAAATCCAATGACAATCGACTACTAGAAAACCCTAGAGTTTGCCAAGCCTTAGCCTAAGGCTAACATAAGGCACACAATACAACTACCTTAAACTAGCCCAACTGACCCTAGAGTTTGCAAAGCCTTAGCCTAAGGCTAACATAAGGCACACAATACAACAAATGGAAAATAAATGACATAAGTAGGCACTCACATAAGATAATATAAACGTGGAAGAAAACGAACTTTATATAAAATATAATAAGCAAATTAGACACCATAAATATAAGCAACATTCACCAAGAATCTCAATATCTATTGAACATGTTATGCACATATAAAATGATTGACATATTCAAAAAGTAAATCTCATCAACACCAATAGTTGAGTAATAAATAAATAATAGAGGAATCACAATAAGGACAATGAGGTGCATATCTATATATGCATAAGGCACACAATACAACAAATGAAAAATAAGTGACATAAGTAAGCACACACATAAGATAATATAAGTGGAAGAAAACAAGATACCAAGATACTTACATGGGATAATTTATTGTCAAGGGTTGGGAAGGGCCTAGTTTTTGTATCTTATGTACCAAGGGACCTAAGACTGTTATCCATTTATTGATCAACTGTATTTTCACAAAGCAAGTTTGACTCTTGATATTAGGAGCTTTAAATATGAGTTATGATTGGGACAGAATTTATGTAAAGGCTTGTTATGATAAATGGATAACCCATGCTCCAGAGTTTGCTACTTTTCCTGCTCTAATTAGTTGGAAAATTTGGATGGAACGCAATAAGGCTATTTTTGAAAATGGGAGCCCTTCCATCATTTCAGTAGTTTATAAGACACTTGGGATTTATAATAGACTTTCAGTTTCTCAGACTTTGCCTACTATACGTACCAATAAGACTACTATCCAGGTGGGGTCAAGAGTGGGTTGGTTTGATGGAGCTTCTTTATCAAATGGCCTCCACTCCAAAGTGGAGAGGGGGGATGATAAAGATCAGTGATAATACAATTTACAAATGGACATTCAACTGTGGCCTTAGTACCAATACAAGGGCAGAGTTACTTGGAGTTTGGGAAACTCTTTTTTTGACTACAAGACTGCATTTTATTGATCTACACGTAATCAGAGATTCAAATATTATTATCGACTGGTGAAATGGCAAAGGGATATTACAGGTTATTACTTTAGACTGTTGGAAGTATAGAATCAGAGAGTTCAATCAGACACGCTATCAAAGAAAGCTCTCAAGGAACAAGAAGGAAAAATCTACTATACTCAATGGGAAGAAGGAAATGAAGGACCTACCTTGTTTTTAAATATATTTTAGTATATTTTCGAAGTAGTAGTATTCTTTTGAGACAGATCCAATAGGCCTTAGTGGTAGAGTCAGTATTTACTAAATATCTACTTTGGATGATCTTGGGGAGAGTTGTTTTTTGTAAATCTTGAGATTTTAGCCTGTGTGTATTCTCATTTCAGTTTGAGGGAGGTAAGATTAGTGTTTTTTGAACTTTTTGGACAAGAACTAGCATATGTACACAATTATATACATAATATAATGTGAAATTTTTAGTTGAAAAAAGTGGAAGGAAACAAACTTTATATAAAATATAATAAGCAAATTAAACACCATAAATATAAGCAATATCTATCCAAGCATGTTATGCACATATAAAATCTCAATATCTATCCAAAATATCTATCCATGGTGATTCATTTGCAGACAAACACAGTTTCCTTGTCTCGTTGTCCAACCCCTAGTATGGAGACATTGTTTTATATCTTTAAACCTTGAAGTTCGCTCAGCATTTCTCGCGATATGATCGATGACATGTTACATACCAAGCCAAAAAGTATACCATCATTGGCGACACTTTGTATCGTCATTGAATAGATAATACCTTGAGTCATTGATTAACTCACAAGGAAGCCGAGTCAGTCCTAAACGATGGCCACAAAGGGGTTTGTGGTGGTCAGCTATCTAGGCTTGTGACAACCCAAAAAATCCTGCGAGCCAGTTATTTCTGGCCTACTATCTTTAAAGATTGTATTGAAGAGGTTAAGAAGTTTCACCCCTGCCAGGTGTTCACTTGAAAAATGTGCTCGCACCCAACCTCTCTTCACCTAGTCATTACCATCGATCCCTTCACCAAGTGGGGGGTATATTTCGTCAATTTCAACCCAACTTTGGTTGGGGGGCATCAACACATTATCGTGTCCATTGACTACTTTACTAAGTGGGTTAAGGCCATGCCTACCGTAAACTCCAATGGGAAGACTGCAACCTTCTTTGTGTTCAACCAAATTATCGTCTGGTTCGGTATCTCGAGTGAGATTGTCACTGATCATGGCAATCACTTTCAGAATGAAATGATGGTAGAACTAACATCTAAGATGGGGTTTAGACATGGTCATTCATCTCCTTATTACCCCCAGGTGAATGGACAAGTAGAGGCTGTCAACAAGTCTCTGAAGACCATTTTGCAAAAAACTGTCAGACAGAGTAATTCCAATCGGCACATCATGCTATATCCCGCGCTTTGGGCATACTGAACCTAGGTTAAGACTGCCACCGATTTTTCCCCTTTTCAGTTAGTGCACAGTGTGGAGTCGATCTTTCCTATTGAATGTGAAATCCCTTCTCTCAAGTTGGTAGTCGAGCTCCTCCCTGACACTTCAGATTTAGAGCGACGCCTTATGCACCTAGAGAGTCTTGACGAGCAACGTTAGGACGCCTTTATGGCTATCGAGGCAAACAAGAAACGTGTCAAGGTTCAGTACGACAAGTCTGTCTGTCCCCGGTTGTATGCTGATGGTGACTTGGTCCTCTTGTATGACCAAGCCAAAGAACCACTAGCGGCAAGCAAGTTTAAACCCAGGTGGCACTATTCTTACATCGTGCGACGTGTTTTAGAAAAAGGAGCCTACGAGTTAGAAGATTATGAAGGGAATAAATTGGTCGAGCCCAGAAATGGGCTCTACTTGAAAAGGCACTACGCTTGAGCCCTACGCTTGGGCGGAACTCTTTGTATACTAATGTAAATTTAGTGTATATACATCTCTTTTCCCCTTTTCTTTTGTCTTTGGCTTGTTTTTGAGTTTTCCCTTTGTTGGCAGATGTCAATGGAGTCTTCGGTCTACCTAGGATTCACAGGCGGAGCCAGTCGTTATACATGGAACTTGGCTTCCGCCGCTTGGGTGGTTTAATCACCCGAGGGTCTGCTGGTGTCTTCACGTGGCGTATGCCTAGGGCCATCCATGAATAATGTGGCCGAATATAGCGTCGTCATAGAAATTTTGTGCGATGTTATATTGCATGGTATTTGTTCTTTAGAAGTTCCCCTGGATTCCCAGTTAGTAGGTACGTCTTTTAGAACGACAATTTGATTTTATTACATATTATCACATTCCTAGGAGATCTAATCATGTATCTGATGCCTACGCTAATTATGTTTTAGATTGGCATTTGTCACATTAATAAAGAAAAGAAAACCATTAAATCAAATGTACACATTCTAAGATATAAGTAAAGCTGAAGTTCCCTTTTTATATATTTCAAAATATGGTGTTTATTTTACAAAATTGGGGATAAAACCCTCAATACACATATACAGTCGGTATCCATATCCCACGACATCTACGCTTGTGGTGCTAGATGTGTGTCATGATAGAAAACCACGACGTTTGAGAGACGTCAGAAGTGTCGTACCCATGTTCTAGGTACACCAACCACCTGTTGTTGCATGGCTTCAGGTAGATCCTCTACGTGAACCATAGGAATCTTCTGTGTCAAACGAGACAAGTTGCCTTGCATGTTTTGTAGGACCCTCTTCGCTTCTCCTCCTGCCGCCTCATCTCCCCAGTTCCTTCATCTATGTCGAAGGAATCCCTCTGGCCATCGCAGAACCACGTCTATGATTACAAAAGTGTCTAGTTAATATTTAAGCACCATCCAAAAAAAATATTTTTGTTCCTTAAATACAAAAATACAAAAAATTGAAATATTTAAAAAATTGTTACCTATATCACTGTAGGCAGCCCTTGGTGGAAGTGGCATATCTGGATCTCCTCTGAAATCGATCCTCGCATAGGGATAGTCGTTTAGAGAAATGACTTGCCACCGCCCCTAGAAGAAAAAATCATCGTTGTAGGGTGTTGATACCCTACCTCCCCCCTGCCGTCTCATGACCTCGATCCACCGCGCCATGGCTGGATCGCATGGTTCTCTAGGAAGGATCTCCACTCTAGGTCCCAGACCTGGAACCCGCTCGAAAAAGAGGCAAACCCGAAGTTTCACTTACTCCCCTGTTTACACTCTGTCAACTGACCTTTCATATTGGTCAGCAGTGAGGTACACCAATCATAGACAGTGCGTCTAGCACACTCTACTGCGTAAAACATAAGCAGTCTCGATGCTTGATGCAACGAGGTGGAACCTATGATCTTGGTAAGCATGAGCACAATATCTTCAAACTGAGGTTACTTATTGCCCAGATGGGGACTTGGCTTTCCACCTTGGGAGTCCCTACTACACAGTGGGCATCGATATACTCCTCGATCTTCATCCTACTCCCTGCTCCGCATGACTTGAGGTTTACAACCTCCCCTCGGCGTGATAGACCAATCAAGAAGTAGATGTCCTCTACTTCGATCCTCAATGGTTGTCCATGAAGGATAAAGCTTTTGCTATCAGGGTCCCAGTAACCCACCAACATCTCCAACAACCTCACTTGGGCCCTCATTCCTTTGAGAGCCCAAAATTTGTACAAGCCACATCTTTTTAGAGTTGCTTAAGCTATCAGATCAAAAAACAAATCAATTTTTGAGTTAGAACCCCTCTTTTTGGCCATTTGCATACCTGTACGCGGCTTTATTTACACACAGTTGCATGTAGGGATTAATAGATGCTCCCTGTGGTTCACATAGGAGCATATACCTCGTCATACAAGCAACCTAAACGAAGGCAGCCAGCATATACTGAAAATCCTATTTTATGCCCTTAAAAACTAAAAAATTGGAACCTAAATAAAAAATGCAATCCACTGAATTTGAAGAGGATGAGATGAAGAGTTACCTGATCCAGGCGGTTCATGATTTCATTGCCTGATGCTCCCACAATCGCCATTTGAATCTTGGAGGTATTTTGGTTCAAATTGCACTATTTGGGTAAAAATCAAAATGATACGATAATTTTTTATTTTATTACTATTTTAAAGCTATTTTTACCCACTTTATATAGTTTCATGCTATTTTTTCACCTAATGGACTAATTCAAGAGTGGTTTTGAGCTGGATTTTGTAGTTTTGACTCAGTTTTCTTGCGGATTTCAATGTCATGATTGGTCGTTCGTCACCTCGGGCAGGTATTTTCATAACCTAGCATATAGGATAGGTATCCACTCTATCGTGCATTTTTGCATTATCCTTCGACTACCTCTTTTTACGCCTTAGGTACAAACCTATTTGTTGCGACACAGAGCCTCTCGTCTACTATAAATAGTGTCACTAATAAATGGTAGATACTTACCAAACATGGGCGCCCTAGTTAGATCCTCTTTGTCATTTGGTACCCATGCTGAGTTTTTCCTTAGGACCGAGAGTCCATTATAATTTGATACATGACTTTATGATCAGCCTCATTTCTCATTCATGCACATGTGGCCTTATTCCCCGCGGACTCCCAAAAACGAGTCTTAGTTAAGCTCTTTTCGACTCATCTAAAAAAGCCAAAAAGATTGTCGAGTGATTTGTCCCTTTCACACTCGTTCAATTGGATTTGAAAGGTCATGAGTCTTAGTTAAACTCTTTTCCAACTCGTTATCAAAAATATAAAATATTGCCAAGTGAACTTGTCTTTTTCACACTCGTAAATTGGATTTGAAAAGACGTCTATTTGGCACAAGTTTACCCCTTTTTCACACCAAGTAGACTAAAAGACATAAAAAATGATATTTTATGGCCTTAAGTTTTGATTGCATCTCTTGCCCTTGCTTGCAGTATTGAGCCTTTAGCCAGTTCTCGCTTTGCGATGAGTCGTATGAGGTCGTATAAGTCGTATTAATAATGAGCCCATACCTGTAGTCGTGGTAGTCATGGTAGTCATCCCAATAAGTATCCTTCCCCGTTGTCTCCATAGAAGAAGTAATGAAATAGATAGATAATGATGGAAGTAATTGCGATAATGATATGGATATGCCCAAATAGATATATATTACTAATGATAGATAATAGATTACTAACGATAGATAACACCTGACCTAACAATGTTATCAGTATTTGTTCTCCTTTACTCTCTATCAGTATCAGTATTTGTTCTTGCAGTAGTACAAGGAATGTGCAGTGGTACGAGGAATGTGCAGTGGTACACGGAAGGAGAAAACCAAACACCCACCGAGAAGATAAGGACTTAACACCCGAACAACCAAGACACCCACCCAAATTCAAGGTAGTTTTCCTTTGAAACACACTCTCCAAACGACTTCAATCTCTACACTAACACTAACACTAAGACTCACACTAAGCACTCTGAAACACACTCTCCGAGAGTTACCCGCCTCATGAACAACTAATGGTGGGTGCCAGGAAAGGTATGTTGGGGAAGTGTATGTCCAGGAAAGAGTGGTTATCTTTTCATCTATTTTCTTATCTTTACACCAGCTGAGCGGTCTTCGCCTCATGCAATATAGCTTAAATTTGCGACTACTCTTGCTATTGTTATTGCTACTACTAATGATATTATAAGGACAAGGACATAGAAGGATATTCTCTCGACTGTCAACCTTCACCATGAATCTTGGGGGAGCATCCCCCAACCCCGCCACGGATGGATTACATGCATATAGGATAGACATCTAAAGCCGGTAGAGCAATACGTGAGGTGGACTTCAATGCCTTCCTTCAATACCCTCTTAAACACACCAACTTCAATGCCCTCATTCTCCTAACGACTTCAATACCAAACCAACAATACCAATCTGTAGAATCCAAGAGAATCACCAACATTCATTGACCATTTGAAAAGGGCTTATCAATATGCTCTATGTTGCCTTCCTTAAGGTTAGACCAAACAGGGTGGGCAGGTAGACATAAACAAAAAAAAAAACAAGTAGACATTAGGAGATTCATTTGATGATCTATACTAGCTCAAGAAGGAGACATTTCTCTAGAACCTATCTCCCCTATAACCAGGGATTCAATATTATATATATTATATAAAGAAGGAACAACCGATACTTGGGCTATGTCTATATGTAACTAACTGAATCTAGGGATGTAACTAAATTATAGCAACAACTATAAGAGGATCCATTCAAAAGCTTATCAAAAGCCTCTCCCCCGAGAGAATTGCTCTAGAACTGTATCGCCCATAAAGCATGAATCAGGGTCTTCAATAGAGATTGAACTGGTAACCATGAAGTAAGGATCGCCTTTGGCGCTCCTAACCTCAAAACAAGAACCTTCTAATAATGCTATTCTTAACCAAGGTAGCATAGTCAAAGGCAAGAGCAATGCGATTCTTAACCAATGGATCCACCAGATCCTACAGGACAAGACCCTACAGGGCCAGGACCAGCTACTACTACCCCAGCTTATCCACCAGCACCAACACCATCAGTGGTTTCAGTAGTTTACCCAGCTGCCCTACCTNTAGAGGGCCAGGACCAACTACTACTACCCCAACTTATCCACTAACACCAACACCATCAGTGGTTTCAATAGTTTACCCAGCTGCCCTACCTGTACCAGGTCCATGAACAACATACTCACTAGTAGTTTCATCTTCTTAGCCAACAATCACAGAAGTAGAGCCAGCATCAGTAGCAGATCTAGCAACAGAAACAGCTGAGGTGAAGGTAGTGGATCCAGTTCCATATATGGAATGAGAGCCGCATCTAAGTAAGCGCGTAAGCATCCTATACAGGTTAAGATCCTACAAGGGCAGGTAAACCATACGAAGAAGTAGGTGTATCATTTCTTCGCCCGGTTCTAGTAGCAGATCCTATGGTTGACCCTGATCCATTCGATGATCTAGGACCAACATCTTAATCATCTGTTGCTTCAACAGTCGATCTGACATTGGTACCAGTAGCGGGCGGTAGCAGCTTCAGGACCCAGTGAAGTTGACCTAGACCCATAAGCAGTAGGAGAAGAACCAATTGACTAAGTCGCAGGAGTAAGACCACTTTATATATAGGCTTTGCACGCTTCTTTGGTATTTCATTACTTTACCCATCTGGCTTTGCACCTACATTACCTGGACGAGCACCTAGGTTTGGTATTGAATCCCTTTCATCGTGCTATGGTATTCCATCTCTTTCCCCTTTGTTGCACTATGCCTTTCACCAACACCTGGGTTTGGTGTTTCATTTATTTCCCCAATTAATACCTAGATTTCTTTGCAATTTCCTTCCTTTCACCATGGTTTGGTATTTCCTTCCTCCTTGCACCAGGCTTTGTACCCGCACCAGCACCTTCTTTCCACCACTATTTCAAGGCAACTGTATTTTATTAATTAATACTTCCTTTCACCGTACTACTTACTTCCTAGCTCCATAGCTCACATTCTCAATTCTTACACCCTATCTATCGTAAAGGCATCAATTAGTGAAAGAGACACAGATCTATTATATCCCACCCACAACCACAACATCATATGTAGAGGGAAAGGTGCGGAAGGCAACAAAGCATTCAGTCGATTAAGTCAATCCAATAGCAGTAGCTCTAGTAGCAACAAAAGAGCCATCTTACCTAGTTTTTGTAAGGTCGTTTGAAGCAATTGTTGATCTAGTCAAATATATCTATATATAATCTCATATACAGATCCAATTCGTGAGAAAGATCTAGATTTAGGGTTTAGTTCAAGGGAGGAAGAGCTAGATGTTCCAGTTCTAGGATGATATATAGATTATTATGTTGGTGGTGAGCGAGCTCGAGTCTGTTGCTTGTGATCGTGATCCTATTTGAGAGTCGGACTATGATGTTTCGGGATTGAGATCCAAAACTAGATCTAGTTGTTTCATATCCTACAGTCAAAGATCGAAACATTTTGTTTGTTTCAATTCTTAAGCTATGAATTCATCCCACTATGGAGAGAACGATTGCAACACTCTTGAACGAAACTATAAGTCAGTCCTTTGCAAACAAGCTTGAATGATTGAAAAATAATCGAAGTTGCGATATTAATGTTAATAGTCATCTCATAATCATATTTATCTATATGTTCATTATCAAAAGTGCCAGAGTCTGTTGATAAAGACCCAGAGAACCATAACCAGAAAGCTAAGCCAAGCTAGATAAAGCCAAGCCATCTAAGCCAAGCTAGGCCACAACACTAATACGACCATTTAGAGCCAACAGTCGGTGAGCCAGTAAGCCAGCCACCAAAGCTAAGCCATCCATCTAAGATGTAGATCCAGACTCATATCCATATCCGGGTGCCCCGTTAGAGAACCAGAAGCAAAGGTACCCGCAGTTGCGACTTCGTTGAATCCTAATAAGCAGTTTCTCTTGTTTACTTAGAACCCATTGAACTATAACCACCATAAGAATAAGGTGGAAGCAACAAAGCAAGCAGCCAGGGTTAAACCATTGACAAAGGAAGCTCTATTGAACCACACCAATTACCTGTAGTACTTCCACTAGGGTTAGGAGGCTTACCTTAATATTAATGGAATGAGCAGTGTATCGGTTTAGTTTCTGTGGCCGGTGCCATAGCCAGAGTTATTGATCGAGACCTAGTAGAGCCCAGGGTAGGGACGTAGGAAGCATCGCTGGAAAAGGTAGGTAGTTAGAAAGCCTCGCCCAATATCCTTTCCAAGTCGTTCGTTGATGATCACCAGATGTGTTGGTTGACCTGGAGAAGATCCCACGGATTGAGATCGATACTCATCATCAACACTAGCACTACCCATAGAGGCAGTGCTTTACCCCCAAGTTTAGAGCAACATCCCCTACAATTCGAGCACCAAAACCCCCGTCCAACTATTGATCCCACTTATTATGTTCTGACATAAGTCATTGTTCCTACCATTGTATTCTGACTGGCCCTTGTATATCATCCCTCCATGTGTGTTTTTTCCGACGACTTCTTTATCGGGCTATGCTACCTTTACCCTCAACAGAGCTGGCTAATGAAATGGAAAGGATGACCCACTTCTTCCATCTTCGCTCCTGCCCCTACCCTTCTTAATAATCGTTCAAGTATTAATTAATCAAAGTGGTGGTACTTAAACTTCACCTAGCCCTAGTATTGCCCCTGCCTTTCCTACTTCTCTAGCTTCCACCTTTGACTCTACTCCCTCTGTCTTCACTTCTGGCTGCTCCTGTTTATTTTACCCTTCTCAGCTGATTTTCATCTTTGAATGTATATATTGGGAAAATTACTTGTTATGCCTATGCCTCCGGGGATCTATTGGATCCACTTGGTAGGTTAGATCCTCTCTTCCCTAAAGTAATAGAGATTGGCCCAGTGGGAGAGGAAATCACTTGTATACTTCAGTGCTTCCCAATGAATTTGATTGGCCCAGTGTTTATTGAATTCTCAGTGCTTCCAGCTAGCTATTCGAATAAGAACCGTACCCACCAACCTAAGAGCTAGCCAACTAGCCCACCATTTCTTTCTTCTCTTAGCTCGCCTGGTGATTTTCCCGGCCATGTGAATGTGTTCAAATGCCATATTTCCTAAAGTCAAATTCCACTTTGGATTTGAAGTTGGGTTCTGGTATCAAAAGAGAGAAAAAATAAAGTTTTCAGGGTGCTCAAATGGCCATAGAAACGATTTCTCTAACTTATTGAACTGATCTTTCACGCTGATTTAAGATCCACCAGCATAGGCATTATAGGAAAAAGAGGCATAGACAAGAGCAAAGCTAGGTGGTAGTTAGTTACCTGGTTTTAGAAGCAAAGACAAAGGTAGGAGAGGCAAAGGGTGGTTGGAGCAAGGTAAGCAACACCAGTCGTAGGAAAAACAAAGGTAGCTACAGGAGAAGCAAAGGAGGCAGCTAGAGTAGAGGTGGGAGAGACAGTTGTTTCAGTTGTTTCAGCAGTTGTTTACGCAGAACCAGATGTAAAGGCGAGAAAGCACTCATAAGGCCAAGAGAAAGAGGATTGGGATTGGATGGCATGAAACAACCACACCCTTATCTCTTTATACCAACACCCTAGGACGATGGAGTTATGCCTAACTATTGTTGAAGCCGGGAAGGAATAGAAGTAGGGTATACGACACTCATCATGAGGAATAATCCCTTACCTTGTTTCCAATCCACCCACCTGCAAGAACTAGACCTGGAGCCCTATATCACAAACTTCATTAATTACTTACTTGCTTTAATATGCTCATGATACCTAAAACTTGGATTTTAGAGCTCAGGATACGATTCAGTCTTACCTATTGCTTGAAACGAAGAGCCTTTACCTGCTAACCGGGACACCCAACCCACCCACCTATAGACAACCTACTTACTTAGAACCTATTGTTGAAGCCAGTAAGGATTAGAGGGGTACGACATTGGCATTACCCCTACCCTTGCTTTATTGCCAACTCACCCATGAACTATTGTTCTCGCCGAGCCTTGCCAATACTCTTCCATTAGAACCAACAACATTATAGCTAGAAATATCCTACTTGTTCATGTTAGTGTCTGCCTGCTTAACCCCCCTTGCTATCTTTACCTTTCATTGTTGCCTCACCCTACTTAGTTGAGTGCTTTCCCTTACTAACCACTCTTTCTTTAGTTAGGAAGACTTTGGGAAGTATGACGTGCTATGAACCCTTCGATTACTTAGAAGCACCGGATCGGATTGAATTGGGTCAGCGGGTCAGGTCAATGGGCACTTAAATCATTCATCTTTATTTACCCTCTCACTGCCTACTCTTTACTCTTACCTTGTTCACCTCTAGTTACTGCCTGCCTTACTTAGTACAACATCGGAGGGATTGGATGGAAGGACTTAGCTTCACAGAGGGCTTCAAACATTGTTAGGATATGATTCCTTTGATAACACTCGCTTCAATCATTCTTAGTTTTTATGACACTATTACTATGAACCCTTTACCCTTCTATCAGGAACCGATCAACCAACCTTGATTTATTGAGTCCTGCCCAACCAATTCATTCAATCAGGAAGAGAAGTAGTGTATATCATCTATGAACCCTTTACTTATAAGCATCCACCTGTTAGATTATTGATGAATTACTACTACCTTCAACCCACCGGTTAGTTAGTGCTTCCAACCACACCTTATGCCAGGAAGGATTAGAATCAGGGTACGACATTACCCCTGTTTCCCTTGCTTTACAAACTAACCCACCAGAAGACCTAGATCTATTGGCCCTATACTACTTGTAGAATGAATTCTTTTGAGTGAGGTACAACTATTAATCCTTCTCTTAAGAAGCACTGGATGGATGTTCAATTAGCCGAGAACTTGTCGTAGCTTCCCATGCTCTTGTGGCGGGCGGAATAGTCGAGTAGCCGAGAGGGTTTTACCTTTAGCAAAGATCGTGGAATAACTGAATTGTCGAATGGATTATCCACAACTTGAAGAAACACGGCGGGGTGGCTAGATGATGGTCAATCAGAGAGCCTTAGTAGACAGGCTTCATCAGACATTACCACTTTAGACATTGCCAGGAGAGGCAGGATTTTATCACACTCACTTTATGAATCTTAGGAGGTATCACACTCTTGCTATGAACCCTTGACCCTTTTTAATTTTATAAACTATTCCTCTTTACCAACTAGAAGACCTAGATCTGGTTTCCCTATACCATGAACTTCATTAAAGCCTAAAAACCTTAGGAGGTACAACTATAGACTTTTTTGGGCAGGATGGGATTGAATGGAAGGAAGGACTTCAGAGCCAGCCTTGTTTGACAAGCCTTCTTACTATAAGTAAATGCTTGCTTTATGAATCTTAGGAGGTACAACACTCTTACTATTTCACTTTTACCCTATCTTATTACTATGGCTTACCTTTACTTACGCGTTACCATGACTACCTATCCACCTAAAGACCTGCTAGACATGTTAGCCTTAGACCACTCAGATTAATGAAGCACTTAGTTATGAGGGCCACTTTCCCTTTCAGAACCGGATCACTTTACCTCTGACTTCATTATTACCTTCAACCTAGGGGCATGGATGGACTTATGCCCAAGCCAAATTACCCTTCTCTTAAAAGCACCGGTCGAGACCTTACCTTTGACTTGATTGACTGCTTCATACTAGGAGAGGGAGTCATGCCCAAACTATATATTAGACTAGGAGACCGGGAAGATCAGTAGGGAACCACTATACAAATTCCTTACCTTGTTTTCAACCCACCCACCTTCATAAATAAACCTGTAGCCCTATACCATGAATGCACTTAGGAAGTTAGGACTGCTATGATCCCTTCTCATGGCCGAGCCAAGTTGGCTGGTGTCTGAGTTATGCTTTGTCGATCTACTTCAATATGAAAGAATAATTGCTCATTCAAATCCAAATGGGTGGGTGGTTTCAGGGCCCCGAACACCCCAAAGTATAAAACTTTCATAATTGAAAGATACTAGAAATTACGTATAGAAAGCTAATAACTAAAATTGTGTGTCTAAGAAGGGGGTATGAAGTGATGGTGTTATGTGATGTGGTGTGAATGGTATGACTACTCAAAGGGTTGGCCAGGTGAAGCCTGACTAGACAAGAGAAGATAGTGGTACCCTACTAAGATTGAAGAGGTAAGTGTTTGGTGGGGAGTAAGAAAGGTAAGGGTAAGGTTGTATGTTCTGGTCCTGATAAGAGGGGAATAGTTGTACCTCCTAAGTGATTCATGAAGGAAGTGGTATAGTTTGAACATGTATAGGTATTAAGGTGGATAGGTTGTATGGTAACACGTAAGTAAGGTAGGGTAAAGGGGTTAATATATGGCTCCCCTACGAAGTTTTCCTGGCTGAATAGGTTATCAGTAAGTGGGGTTCTATATGTGGGTATAAGGGTGGTTAGGAGGGACTAAAAGTAAATTCCTTGAGGTCTCATCCTAGGGCAGTAGTTGATAATTCTTCCTCACTAATCTCCGGCCGAGACAATAATCATAGTGGTACCCCCAGGAGATTGATGAAGTAAGCGTTATGTAAGGCTGGTAATGCTGTATCGAAGCCCGTGAACAATGCTCTAAGTGAATGCGCCCAATACTCTAAACTTAGGTAATGGGTCCGTTCTATTCTCTACTATTCTCTAAAGGTTCATTAACGCACCCACCCAGAGCATGCACATGAAGTAAAGGAAAGTATAGATATAAAGTGAATGGTCTTGGTCTAAGTGTCATACCAAGTAGGTAAACTCCTCCACTCCAACAAGTGTTGTGAACACTCATGAATGCTCTATTGAACGCCCGTACAATGGTCAAAGTTCATGTAATTGAGCCGGTGTCTCGAAAGGTTAAGACGCCACAGGTTAGTAAGTGGGTAGTTGTTGTAGGTCACACCTAATGAATCCTTCTGGCAAAAGGTAATACCGGTAATCAAAGTGCCTACCTCCTCTATGAAGCATTCCTCAAGCAAGTGGGGGTTTCGAATGACGATGAATACTGTATCGTCGAATTCCCATGGCTCTAAGTTTAGGTAATAGAGCCCCCGGTTTATCAAGGGTTGTTAAGACATCACCCACCCCACTCGTTCCGTTGTCCAACAACTCTATGTGAAGCCCTTCCATGCGATCCAATGTTGTAAGTCTAAGTGAGTAAGTCATTTTCTATAGGTAGTTAAAGAGAAAAGGTGGGTGCTTGGTAAGTAAAGGGGAAATAAGCCTCAGGTCAATAGTAATAGTGGTACCAAAGTAAGAATATGTCAGCAATTGTTATTGAACGCCCGAGGAAAGCTCTAAGTTTAGGTAATTGAGCCATTATCTAAGGTGTTGTGAATACACCAGCCAGGTGGTTGGTTGTTGTCGGACATAAAGAGTAATCAAGTAGGCACAGGTAATACGACTGGTCTAAGTGCCTAGCCTACCAACAAAAGAGAAATTGAACAATTCTCAGGTAACATGGTAAAATCTCGCTCTGAGATCACTCAAAGAGAACAAAGTCTCTCTCTAGAGATTATTCATCGAGGGATCTGGTCGCTTAACCCAGATTGCTCACATGTGATTCTAATCTTCTTGATGTCAACATCCATGGTCTAGTGCTAACAATATCGACGTCATAACGAGGTTTGTGAAGCTGCGACATCCAACACACTGATCGACTTAAAGCGTAGGGCTTTCTTGAAGTAAAAACTTCATGCCAAATGATTGAAACTGATGTGAAAGACCTTAGGTATAGGTCCAATAATACGAGGCCTCGACCTCTCCTTCTTTCAACTTTTCCAGGTTGCTCAATCTGAGGGACTAGGTGCCTTCATTCCTCTCTCAGGGAGAAGCGAGACGAACTTCCATGGACGATTTGGGCACATATGCGACTTCAAAATCATTCCTAAGAACCAACTTGCAAATGTAATGAGTTACCCATTGGAGGACTTATTCTAAAATGAAGTTGCCAACACAGCCAAAGGAGGAGGCGAGGAAGTGAAACTCACTGGAGAGTCTCTCAAATCGTCTAAATAATACATCCAATAGAACGTATCAATCCTCCACTTAGCACCAGACCACTCCATCTTCTTTCTTTATAGTTCATCCCAACCATGTCTCTTTTCATTTTCTATCCAGGCACGTCACCCAAAACCAACAAGGGATGTAAAATTTATAAGGCACCACCGTGTTAAACCTACAACCATCGGTACATGAAGACCAAGATAGGCTAGGGATGGGGCTCTTATGAATACAGACGAGTTTCTATCTCTCCCCATAACTCCTCACAAGCGGTACATAAATCCATAGTAAGTAGTGCATGTCAACCTAGACCAAGACAATATGTATACCTAGGGTGATATGCCCGTTTCTTCTGAATAAAGATGAATCAGGCAGGGGTCTCCAATTCCCTTCTCCCTTGAACTCAAAACTCCTTATAGATGACACTCTGTCTACCTATGATCTGTCCCCTTATTTTCCTTTCCCCAAGATACATGTGGCATGAACCCCGAAAAGGTGGTCAAAAAGGGTAGATGGCAGAAAAGGATAAGCATTGGTGAGGATCACTCCAGATAAGGCTCTGAACCCTACCGAAAGAGGCTCAGCTTCAAAGGCAGGATCTAAGGCTCTGGAGAATAGAATGGAGATCGAGAACCAGCCTAGCAACGACAGCGAAATCCAAACTTGGAAGTGATAAATCAAAGTCAAGGTAAGGAGTTGAGACCTGCAGTGAAAGGGGAACCGATTCCAAAGAAGAGAGGGTCGACATCAGGCCGAACAACGATCCCAAATATAATTCAAGGTAGCCATCCGATCTAGATAATAAGGAAAGGTAGGTGACAAGCCGATCCTGATAAGGAAAGGAAGAGGCATGCCTTGTTGATGATCCAGAAAAGAAGAATGGGAATGGAAAAAATCACAACTAGAAAATCATTCTTGAACAAAAGAACCGGTGAGATAACTGTAAATGGAGTTAGAGCATCAGCCGGAGTATAAGAATATGATTTGGCCCCTCTATACTACCCTAATGTGAGCAGGACTTGTTGGAAATTCCGGAGGGAGTGAAACAGAGTTATCTATCAATTTAGAGCGAGCTCGTAAGCCACACAGATTCAGATCATTATCAATCATTTCCATTGATCCTTACTCAAGCATCTCTCTCAGTAGCAACTATATCCTCCCAGTAAGCTTCCCTCTCCCCTGATTATTATAAAAAAGGGGCAGTTTCATCCCATTAGTATAGTTCCTAAGCTCCCCGCCGTATCCTTAAGTAATAGTAGGGGGCCCGAAGACATAGAAGAAAATCAATTAGCTAGGAGTTGCAGTAATAAGAACCCTTGGAATGTGGAATGGAAGCAGCGCTCGAATTGGTACTTCCTTGAATGGGTGGAAGGTAGCTAGCAGAGCTCACTTAACCGAACACATGGAATTGGAAAATTTATTGCATCCATATATCTCTATTGGGAATCATATCTATTTACTACACAAAAATGTTATTATCATTGGTAGGGGGGAGGCGGAATAACGATTAGCGTAGTCAACAACAGTAGGAGGAGCTATACATGACGCATCACATCTCCGTTACACCTATTCGTTGCAATCCCTATATCCATCGCCTCTAGGAGCATAATTACTCACATCTTTGCCCAGGTGGAAGGATCACTTAAGACAATTGATCCCCTCCAGTTAGATATTAGTAAGCCTGGTTCTTTAAGTCGAGCCTTTCCTATTTATAAGTCGAGTCCTCCCCTACTATTCTTATTTAATTCAAATTCCACCAACTCCCTAACGTGGGTCCACTAGCGTGGTGCATTTTGTATCTGGTAACATATCCGTTGGCCTTTAGATTTAGGAGGCGCAACTTCATTAATATATAATGTCGCATCTCATATCTATTGAGTCGCCCCCACTCTATTCGATTCTCATTTAAGGGGGTCGGGGCAACAAAGCATATAGGTATTTCTGGGGAAAAGAGTCTAACCTTTCTAGAAACACAGATCACCCCTACTCTTTCCCCCCTATATTCTGTTTTAAACGGGAAAACATCATGATCAGATCTACCTCAAGATGCCCATAGTTGGATAGCCCTTATTATAATAGTAGGGGAATTGTAATAATAGAAAAGGTTGCTTCATTCCCTGGCCCCTATTATTATTATTTTAGGTGCCAGACACACCATTATTAGAAGTGATAACCAACGATGCATAATGATATCTCAGTCAATCCCTCGTTTTTGTGAACCAGAGTGACAAAGGGGCCATGGAGTGAGGGGTACTAAACCCAAATTTGTCTTTCTTAAAGCTTGACGCTGTCTGGGTAGGGAAAGAAGGTAAGGACATTCTTATTAAAAGATGGGTATCATGAGAAGAAAAAAAATCCGAAATATCTCCTTCTCAATAAAGCGATATACTATATATCACTCCTAATACCCTTATTTATCTATACTTGCTATAGATATCCCTACTATTCTTTTCTTTTAGACAACTATCTAGATAGATAATAATGTAGCGATAGGTATTAGGATATATCGGAACCAAAGGTAAGGGAAGGAGGGAGGAAGTTAGGTAAGGGAAGGATTGAAGTCTCTGAAGGTCTATTATCTACATACGAACAACTAGCTTCAAAACTCCTCAAATAATCATCTGTATATTATGAATTTACCTACTATTATTATTGTTGTGCCTCTCTCTACTAAAAAGGGGAATCGAGTCGTATATTATATATGTATTAACCACTTGTACTTGATACTTAATGAAAGTGGCTCGAGAATATAGATCAATTTTTAGGGAGGAGAGATGACTACACCGGCGAGGCATAGAATGACATGGGCTAGGTTCTTACGCCTCACATGAGCTTAAATAATAATAAATAGGGATGGATAAATACCAAGCAAGTTGGGCCCTATTTATTCTCGATTTAAGGGGGTCAGATTTGTTATGTTTAATAAATAGGGTGGGTTACTAAAGGCATAGGAGTCGCATTAAACCTGTATGTTCCACGACTAGGATAGATTGGGAAGGTGTAGCTACTTCCAACTCAAATAATAAGAATAATGGAGAGATTAATAAGTATGCATGTATGCCCAGCTCATGCCCCTGGTTCTCAATCCAGTAAAGGCCCCACTCTTAATTAAAGGCAGCCTATTCGATTATTATTTGAAGGGGTTGCACGAACAAGAAATTCGTTTCATGGGCTGTAGGGGATGCAATATCTCTTATTATAATAGTAGGGGGGGGGGGTTGGTATACTAACCCCTATGGGCTGAGGTATACTCCATCTTTTAATGTGCGAATGTTTCCCTAGACCTGGGGGGAGGAGGTGAAGAAAGTCGTTTTCCCTTGATCGGCTGTCAGAGGAGGGCATCCTATTGAATAATGTTCCTTTTGTTGCAAATGGTAAGCTCAACTTGTTTCTCATGTTGTTTCTAATGCATGCAGCTGTGGAAAAACCACATCTGGTTGTTCCTACAGGCGAACTGGTTCGAGATGCTCCGAATGATTAGATTTTTCATGCGGTATGCCCTTGTACTACCGCTGATTTCCAACCCTAGTGATTAATTGGGTAAGTGGGGAACCACTTCCCAACTTCGTTCCTCTGATCTATTAGTTGCTAGTTGGACCTGTCCTCACTTGAAACTGTTGTGCTTCGCCTGCTCTGGCCTTTCCTGCTTTCCTTTCTTTCCCGTGCTGCTGTGTTGTTGTCCTGACCTGTCTTTCAGTGTATAGCTCACTTTACCGTAATCTAATATAAGGCTTGTCCTAACCTGTGCTGCTAACCTGGCTTGTCTTCTCTTCTTCACTTGGCTTTGGCTGCTTTTGTCCCGCTTAGCTCTGTGCCTGTCCTAACTGAATTGCTTGTTGGTGTGATGGCTTGTCTAGCTGTGCTTTTCCTGCTGCGCCCTTCCCCGGTCGTCTATTTTATATGCTTATTCAGCTTGTTCCCGTTTAGCTCGGTAAAGAGCTAGAGCAATCAAGGATAGACATTGTTTCTATCCCTCTTCCTACCATCAACAACAACCCGATTCGTACATGTTTTAATGAGAAAGATGCGTCTGGAACCAGAACACAGTTGCACTAAGGGAATAATCCATTCCAAGCCACCTAGTCACAATCACATGATGACAAGTCCTACTTTACGTAGCCTCCATTTCACTTCATCTAACTGCTTATGCCGTAGGTAAAGAATTCTTGATTGGTTTTAAGAGCTGCTTTCTTGGTCTTAGTGTGATGAAAAATGAATATTTTAGGGCTCGAAAAGGATTTAACAGCACGACTAAGTATTTCTTTCCCGGAAGATCATAATGATAGACCTCAAGGAATAAAGAGGTTAATATTGGATCATCTTTCAAATCCAGACCGTCAGATCAGAGTACAGGGGCAGATCTAGCTATCCGCAGACCTTGGAGAATCAGATTATCGACCTAACATGAGTTTAGAATGGCTCCAGGAGATTAATAGCTCAACCACCTGCCTCTCTTTCCAGCCAATCAAACCTTGCCACGTTAACTCTCTTGAATTCAAAAATTTGAATATTAGCTCCAAAATAAGATTGACAATCTTGAATGGAAGATTTAATATTCATGTTTAAGCACTCTGGTTTCAAATAGCCAGAGGATAAGTCTGCAATCGATAGCCTTGACTCCATAGCCCAATCTTTTGACTCCATGCCCAATGGATAAGACACTGGTCTGCTTCACCCCAGAGTCTGGTTCTTGGCACCTCACAGGGATAGTTTCTGCAACTCCAACTATTTATGATGTTCCCAAGTCCCATTCTTTTTCCACTCCTACTCATTCAACGGTTTAAGAATTTCTCCCATCCCCATACTAACATCTTACGAAATAGAATATCATTCAACAAATTTCCCTATGGAACTTTCTTTTACGATTGCAATAGTAGATGCTCTATGATACCGCCAATAGATGAGAGTTAGGGGGTTCTGGTGATGCTTAATAATCTTCCTTTCTTGATTTCCCATTTCTAAGATTTTGTTAGTAAGTATTTCCCTTTCCCGTTTCATCACCCTGGCACTAGTTTCAAATGCTTAGAATGAATGTTTAGATTTCGGGTATATATTCCTCCCTCGACACTTTCTTCTCCCGTTCCACCTCAATGAGTTCCAAATGCTATAATTGATAGAAAGACCCTCCCGATACCACTCTGAGTACATAGAATTGGTTTGGTTCGCCATCTACCCATGACTAGCTATGCTTGCCAAGAGAGATGCTATGCCTACTGTTAGAGTACCTGTACCCAAACAACTGCACTAGGATGGGATGGGCTGAGCTCATAATGGTTGGTAACGCTCTAGGGAAGGTTTAGGATTCGATATGGCTGTCTCTGAGTAATTCTTAGTAACGATTGCTAGATTTTCCTATCAAGATTCAACTGCCTATGACGCTCATTCTACTATTTAATTTAGCCCGTGTTTAATGATGATTGATCTCATTCTGGTGCTTTTCCGGTTGCTTTGGCAGTTGTTGGTTCGTCTTGGTTCTAACAATTCTTCTCCTTCTAACGATTTCTCGGCTGATCTCCATAAACACTTATTCATCTGATTCGTTTATAACTAACTGCTTGGGTCCATTGGTTCTACTTATTATTTGTAGCTCACATGGTTCTTCCCAATAACTCACCCCTTAGCTATGTTTCCTACCGTTGGTATATGAACTATAATAGATTCACCTTTAGTCACCTTATTTTTTCTTGCTGAGGGTCAAATTATAGTTTTGTAGCTAACTAATTCATGAAAGTGCTGACCATCTCATGCTTTTTCATCTCCTGTTTGTTCCCTTCAATTTAGAGTTTTGGCTGGTTGGATAGATAGGTGCTGGCAATAAAGGAGGGAATAGATAGATTCGTGAGCGTTGCTCCATATGGAAGTGTGTATATCTTTGATAGTTGGGTTTCGCCTGGGAGAATAAGCTATTGATGACCGAATCCACTTCTGTATGTTTTCCCGTAGCGATGTTTTCCTAATGCTTCGCTGATGTACCTTTCTTACTTACTATATTGCACTTCCATTCCATTCCATTTAGATGAAATTCATTAATATGATTGATATCCTGCCCTAAGCTTAGAGTAAGCTGTTTCAAATTCAATTGTTTCAAATTCTTCTCCTTATAATCGTTCTCCTCTTGCTGATGGGTAAACTCAATAATCTTCCTACGATTGCTAATATGATGTACCCAAACATGACTCCTCTAGATATAATTCCCTTGCCCTCGGTAAACCTCTCTATGCCTACTTCCACCCATGCACCTAACCCATTATTGTTTGCCAGTATCTCCCACTTTCGATCTTGCCCCGACTATCCTATCTGCTTTGGGATTTGTCTCCGCCAATGAGTGACCAATGAATGATAGTGAGGGATCCACCTCGTGATGTGAGTAATTTTCCAGTGAGTGTGAGTAGGAGCTTTGATATGTCTCCTCCCTTACAGTCCTTTATTTATATATTAGGGGAGTTGCCTTCTGTGTTCGTTCTGTATAAGCTAATTCTATCCATTTATTAGAGTTTGAAAGTGCCTGATCTTGAGGACATAAGCTTTTATCCCTCCTTTGCATGCTAAATCTACCCAAACCTACCTACATTCGCCTCCATCTATAGGTCCAACTCAATCAATGGCTGCTTTTGCCCACTTTACCAATTTCTTTATTTCCCATTTAGTCATCTTTTACCTACACTTTGTTTGATTCATCCACTTATGCGTTTGGTCTTAATGGGATTGTTGGAATTTCTCAACACACTTTGAAATACTAGCCACATGTGGTTTAAATCAGTAGAGCTAGCAAGGAAAAGGAACAGTTCTTTAGTAACTAGATTAGATAGGCACTTTTGCTCATAGAAATGAATTAGGGAAATTTCATTTATGGGTGCACGAAATAAGGGAATTTAGTAGCTGGCATAAATTGGTTTTAGTGAGCGTGGGCCGAGAACATAAAGGGGAGGGATCTATTGCTTGCTAGAGAAATGGAAGGTCAGGCTTGCCAGTTAGGCAAGGGGGATAGACCCGACACAATTAGGAGGGGAGGGATCATTAACAGAACAAACATGCCTCGTTGAATGCTTTATCTATGTTTTAACCCGCACAAGACGTTACACCGTCTCTTCTATTTTTTTTACCCTCAATCGTTCCAATAGGGCTATGGGTAGGGTCAATGTCTTAGTTCAGCCTCCTCTAGAGCATCCATAATGTGGGTTTTCATCCCAGTTTCATGTGGCTAGTTTAATGTGGGTTCTCCCTCCCCCTTGCACTCTCACAATTATCATAATGAATGAGACACCACCCTTTCACTTTCAAATTTCCCACCTCGATCTCGATAGGCTATGGTTTCACTCTCCAATTTTCCACTAGGTTATACCTATTTTACTTATTTCTTTGGGGGTGGGGGCTTAGGGTTAGTCACTTCCGGAA
The DNA here is from genome assembly GCA_032191745.1 of Picea mariana. Classification (NCBI taxonomy): domain Eukaryota; kingdom Viridiplantae; phylum Streptophyta; class Pinopsida; order Pinales; family Pinaceae; genus Picea; species Picea mariana. Next base: position 36,850 of record JASDQU010102632.1, read on the forward strand.
TAATTGCCAAAGAGGGAAGCATTCAAAAGGTTTTGAACATGTATAGTATTATTACATATATCTGGAAGCTACCTCTGCTCCCTGATCTCCTGCTATCGTCCTCCTCATTATAGTCCTAATTCCTACTTTCAAATCTAAAAATGCCATCATTCAGGCACACAATGCAATAGTTCAGGTAAATAATAATTTGAGTTGCTGTATCGAGACTCAAGATATAAAGTGTAATGGAAGTAGTATATAAAGTCGACCCTCTTATATATCTCTTCTTATTCTTGGGACCTAGGGGAGATAAGCCCTCTAGTCGTTGTAAGTCAAGTTCTCTTGCTCGAACCTAAGTGAGCTTGCGCTCATGGGCAATACCGCAAATATGAATGTTCTCTAGGGTATGGACGGGGGAGTTAAGAAAGAAAAGTTGACCAGAACGCAGTTGGTTGCTCACTTGGAAATCCCAGGCATACGACCCTTTTGGGCATGTGAATAACTTGATGTGCTTAATCTCAGATTCTATTCTCCGTGATTCCAATGTATGTCTTCAGGACAAAATTCTTAACCAACTTCACGTATTGCCGTCTAGATTCTAAGTGTATCACTAAAAATATATGTTGAGATGTTGGATCTTCTTTTCCCCCAATTTGAATTAGTAAGATCCACATATTAGAATCTGTTAATGCTCCTGCATAGTAGGTAAATAGCTTTCGTTTCAGATGGCTACCTAAATTTCTTACCAAGGCAAGAAGATCACCTCTTACTTCAAAATCCGAACGGATTAGAAGGTGCGGCCTAGTGCGACGATTTCATGATTAACTTTCATTACACTTATTCATGGGCTGCTATTGTGGAGGGTCAGAATACTATAACAGATTCTTTCGGCTCCTTCTCCGCAAGGGAAATCGTCCCCCCAAAATAGAGGGGGTTTACCCTCTCGACCAACGGGAGAGGATGCGCAAGCAGGCAAACCCGTATAGGGTTAGGCATTTAGGGCTCCCAAATAGGGGTCAATAGTTGCCTCAAAATAGAGGGGATGGAGCCTTTTTAGGGAAGGTTCACTTCTAAATCCTGACCCATATGAATGGGTTCGCGTGCTTCACACCCTAATAAACGAGAGGACGCAGTGTTACTGGGAAACTTATTTCCTGTTCAATTAGTTGATTCCATCTACTAAGTTTTTAGAGTTCTTTCGGAGCTTCTGCCTAGAAAAGCAAATCAAATCTAATTGGATTTCTCCTTTTTATCATACAGGGTATCTATCTAAGATGCCTTCGGATAATCTTCGGAGTGACCTTCAGCAAGCTCCAACTAGGGTTAGGGAATTATAACACAATTATAATCACTTTATTTCCTTCCCCATCTAGTGAAAACAATGTGATAACCATTGGCCAAACATAGAACTCAATAGATGATATGGTTAGTTGTGGTAGATCTTCATTTCCTGATGAGACTCCCTCTCCTAGTTTCAGAATGGAGCTTCAAACCAATCAGATCCCGCCCCATCATCGAAGGATTGTCTTGTTCAACCCCTGGCCATCTCATTCATTCACCTATCGAGGTTAGGTTGTTCCATGGTAATGCACACACCAATGCATTGTTCAGTGGTTATGCACAAGCCATGGTGAACATCGTTCACATCCTCTTATGAGTGAGTAAGGCTACATGTTGGAACAATCATATTGTATTTTATATGTATACGCGCTGGATCACATAATATTGATTGTATACTTAGATTTTTCTCTGGCCTAGATCAGTCATTTTTGAGATGTATATGTCACTCTGGCGATTTCTGGTAATGCCAATGGACAAGTTCAATTCCATGGTGTGCGCAATATCAATATATAAATATAAAGAAAGACACGAATAATGTAATGAGTTCTCCCCCTATGAGAATAATAATGCTCCCTAGAGACCGTCAAAATGAGTTGGAAAAAGGATAGGAAAGAACTCGTTCTTGTCATACAGCCCAACCTCGCCCCCACTATGACTCGTACAGTTGGCTCTAGTAATTCCGTGTGAATAAACATGCGATGTGAGAAAGAATGAACATGGAGAATATCACTTATATATGATGCTATGATCGAATTCCAAGGGATAATGAATTTCATATCCTATCTACAATAGAAGATAATTAAGAGAATCTCCTTCCTATCTNGTATCCCCTTGGTAACCTGCATTTTTCCTTCTCATTATTTGCGGAGCAGTTAGGTCAGGTCGTATCTATCAGTGAGAATTAGACCTGTTACTCTCGCACTTTTTTCCCCTTTCCTTTTCAGAGTTATACCCTTCGGTAACCCGACTTTTCTTCCTCTTTTTGGTCTTTAGAGTAGCTTTGCACATTTTGTTCAAGTTCTATTAGGCGTTGATTAAGAAATGGGTGGATAACAACGGGTCCAGCGTAGCAGAACACTTCAATTAGTAAGCCCAGAGAAGACTTGCTCAATGTTGTGGGTCAATGAGAAATGATTTTGAAAACAAAGTATACATGGAAATTAGGCCATTCAATTAGACTCATGGTTGATTCTTTATCAAATATGTATCTTAGTATTGCGACCGACCTCATGACCCTGTATCCTCGTTAACCCAGTAATATTGCCATGTTGTAGATCGAGTTGCTAAGGTTGGGTTTGCTACTGACTTTGGTGGGCTCACGTGACCCTGTATCCTATTGATTGATTGTGGAAGATAAGTGTACCCAAGGATAAGTGTACACACACGAAGATCCACATAGGATCTATAGGGTACTTTCATCTCCATAGCTCCATTTTCCATCATGGTCATTTCCCCTCCAGATCGAATGACTAGAGAATGATATTAGTAAGGATGATAGCCTCGAAGCTTCCTCAATGTAGAGGTTTTGTCACATCCAAACCTCCACAAGTTCTAAAGGAACTCTCACATGTTTTCCCGCATCGATCTCTCAGGAACACACAACTATTGCCTTGCCTTCTTTTAAAAAAATATAAACCTATTGCAGGTATAGGCTTCGATCTCCCACCAATGGATTGAGAATCGTTCGATGTTCGATATTGGGAGGGGGGAATGAAATGGTAAATTCCCACTTCGACTCGGGAATAAAGGTATTAAAAATGATTATTTCATGAATG
>JASDQU010102632.1:40044-92038 GCA_032191745.1 Picea mariana
TTGCTTAAGCAACACCGGAATGAGCCTCCTTCCCTTAGGGTTTTGATTCTAGGGCCCTGCCATTGCAGCACCATAGAACCTAACCTTCTAGTCTTTAAATTTTGATCCTCCTGAGATTTTGCCCTTACTTTTGACTCCATATTACCCTAAGGCACTGGTTTTCTCTCCAACGTTGAGCTTGTTATGCAAAATCATCTTTTAAACTCTCAAATCTGAAATCCTAACTAACCCTAACGTCTCCAACTAGGGATGACATCATACTTGATGCAACAACCCTTCTAACCTAGCAATAAATGATGATGTCATGCCTTATTTGAGCTATTGTTGATAGAAAATACTGTTGCCTTAGTCATCTAGTGATAGATATTGATGAGTTGGTAATTTTCATTGGCTAATTAGCAGAACGTTGACCTTCTTTGTCTATTACATTGCTTATCATACTAACTGTAAAAGAAGCTGATGTCATCCTTAGGATATTGACGCAGCAATCTATTGTATATGAGCAATTAATGACTTTTAATGCATTGACTTAATTGACAAGTAACATTATACTGCCATTGTCATTATTGCAAACATTGACTTCGTCAATATTTACTGCCATATATGCTCATATACATTGAAATTTTGATAGTCATTGATTTATGAAGTATTAACCATCATTGCATGTATTAGTTTCATTGTTGTCTTGTCTCGTAAGCAGGTGCCTTTTCTGTGGTTATTCTACATCTGACTATCTTTTGGGCGGTAATCTGTGAAGGGTAAACTAGTCTTAACCCTTTGAGCCTTTCCCTTTCAAACCCCAGATTGCCAGGGACGTCTCCCTTGGGCTTAGCCACTCTAAATAGAAAGGACCTCCCCATTGTGGTGACATTGGGTGGGGTAGGTCCCTGTTTCGCCTGTTTGACCCTTATCCTTCTAGTCTATGACCTAAACTACAAACTGAGAGATAACACTTCCCACTTAACAATCAGATCAGGGCAATCTTCGGTTGCATGGGCATTTACTTGACAATGAGTACACCAAGGCTTTCTAGGTAGTTGACAATCTCTATCCAAATGGTCTGCTTCATCACAATTGTAACACCTAGAGGGTCCTCTTCCTCTAGTATGACGTCCTCTGAAACCTCCTCCACCTCTTCCACGAGTTGTGGCATATCCTTGGTGCCCTTCCGCTACTTGGAAGGCCGACTTATCCTGCCTATATGCAAGAGCGTCTAATGCTTAGTATCTGTTAGTATCATGTGTAGATGATCCATGATCCACATAACTCATAGTACAAAGTATTATGTACGTAATGGTCTTTCTACAAAACAAGACAATGTCGGGTAGGCTGTCCATGCGTCTTTCAAATATCACAGTATTATGCTGGCATCATTTGCTGAGTATTTGGAAAAGCATGGTACTGGGTAGGTCCATTAAAAAGATATGCAACTGAAACTTCTACAACTCCCCCAGATGGTGTGACTGGAATAGGTCCAATGGGTGGATTCATAGGTCTGACACCTCTCAACCTGAGGCATGTAGATGCCAAATGGCCTTCTGTATGGCATCCTGAACACCAAACTTATGGTCTGGCATCTTTTGGCAATTACAGTTCCTGGATTTTCTTAGTGAGTGAAGTGATCTGGTTCTACATCTGAGATAAGTCTGAGCCTCCTTTCAGACCCATATCTTTATAGGTTCCTGGGGTATCCGTCCATAGCTTAAATTTGGGTACCTCTTTCCAGAGCATCTGCCNCCAGAGCATCTGCAACAGACATGATCTTTTGTTGGGTCGGTGGAATCTTAGTTAATGGCAATAGTCCTTGGATGTACCATTCTTGCACATGTGCCTCTGGAATAGGGGTAGTTAACTTCCCCAAAGCATCTTTCAATCGCCGCATATATTCCCATGTAGCTTCTCCCTAAATTTGTTGAATTCCCCTAATCTGTGCAATAACCTGCTGCTCTTACTAAGGCAACTTCAATTTCTAAATCAAAAGTTTTTTTATGTTTGCCAGAGTAAATTGTTGTCCTCTTGCCTGAGGTTCTATAGATTTCATATACCATTTCAGGACCCTGTCCCTCAGAGTGGTCTGAAACTCTACAACTTTAGTAGCATCGACGGTTCCCCTAGCCCGCCAGATGGCTTCACATAAATACCAATGTTGTTCAACATCTTCATCCCCCCTTCTGTGGAACTCGAGGTATCTGGTAAGAGATCCAACAACTCCTTCCATAGTGGGTATGGGTGTTCCAACCAAAAGAAAACCTCTGGGTCCTGGTTCAAATATAGATCATATACTATTGGTAGATAATCCTCCTCCTGTGCTACTAATTGGCTAAGAATTATTCTGATTACTACTACTGTTCCTTCTTGTTATTTCTAACTATGATAAACTTCCTAAAATTGTATTTTTGCGAATGAAAATTTCATGTCCAAATCGCTTGGTTTAACTTGATTCAGGGGTTCGTTCTGGGCCCAATACATGTCATTGATACTTTTGTACTGATTAATCTCTTCTGGGGTACTCGATCCTAGTCCTTCTGTAACTTATTCTAATATAGGGATTCCATTATCCTCGTTATATTCTATCAGGTTACCTCCCTCCATCCCTTGGGATGTTCCTTCTCCCCACACATATTTTCCATGACTTCTTCTTACATCAATATCTCTTTATTTCAACCAGACACTAGCCAATGTTTCTTTAAGAAAGGGCATGACCCTTCTTTTAGATTCTTTAAGAAGCATCTGATTATGCCGTAGATTACTTTATGATTTTTATTATTAGCTTTCTTTACTACCACCACTCTTTACCGTGTGTGCACCACCCCAACAAGGTTCAATATTAATCCAACCATCATCACATGCCCTTCTTTCTTTTAGGGAAGACCTGGGAAAGCTGCATTGATGGAAGGAAGTTTTACTACACCTATTTTGGAATTGTCAAAACTGCTTGGATTTAGGAAACACTGCCTTACTACTTACATTGAAGGGGCTTGGGTTGGGTGGAACTTTGAACATTTTTATTACCATTAGCCTACACGATGAATTCATGGTAGTTTACCTATACCCACAACCTGTAGGTAGTGTCAACCTTGCATACCCTTAGCTCAATCACTTGCTTGACAAATCTTAGTGGGGAAACTATTGATCTTATTGGGGAGGTCGGGCGAATCGAATCCTGACCGGATACTCTTGATAAATGAAGGAAGCACCGCACCCTATTTGTGCAACCCCAACATTGATAAGTTAGTGCTTCCTTAATCCAACTACTTCAACACATGCCTGGATTGCATGGAGGAAGGACCTGGTTATGTTGGATCAATTTCATAGTTGGACAACTAAGTTGTTGGATCCTCAGAACTGCCTTAGGAAATATTGTTGCCTTAACTTATGAGATCGAATGGGATTGGGTCAGCACTTAGAACATCGACTATTTACCTTTTGAAGCCGAAAGGATTTATGGAAGTTCACAGCTAAGTTGTTGGATCCTTAGAACTGCCTTCTTTGATTGAGGAAGGAACTACTTCCAGAACTTATGAGATCAAATGGGGATTGGCACTTTGAACTGGACCATTTACCTTGCCTACTTTAAGACTTTATGTTGGACAGCTAAGTTTTGGGATAGGATTTTCAGAATTGTCTTAGCAACTACTCCCAGAATATTATAAGGAGGGGGTAGGCATCTAGAACATCGACTATTTACCTTTAGAAGCCTACACAATGAATTCATGGTAGTTGATACCCACAACCTTTAGTGTTCACCATCCTTTACATACCTACTCACAAACTTGAACCTAGCTAGATATTGGACGGGCGTGTTCCAAACAACCACTTGCTTTAGGAGTCATGCTTAGTGGTAGCAACACTATTGCTATTTTTACCTTTACTCAGCAACCTACCTTGCTTTACTTAAATGTTACCAACAACCCACCCTCTTTACCCACCTGAATACCTATACTTGTTAGCCCTATACACTTGCTTCATGAATACTTTGTTGCTAGGAGACCCTTTCCTATTTACTTTCTCAGCCTACACGAATACTTTCAGTTTTACCTACAACAACTAACAACCTATCCTGTTAACCACCTCAATACTGCCTCACATACCTTCACTTAGAGATTGTACGGGCTTGGAAAACACTTCCTTCATTAATACTTATTGGTTTCTACTATTTCTCTTTATTTTATTTCTAAAATACGCGGTTCGTGAAGGATTTTTGGATCGACCGGAACCACCTAACCTGGGCCTTTTTTATATGGATGGGGATCTTCTTTATACCCCTTTAGTATTGCTATGATTTATAATTACTTACCCTTGGACATTGAATTAATGTTCCGACAAGCTTTAGGTTTCATCTCTGTAGACTTATAGTTTTAGCCCAACCCACATCCATGTTCGGGGAGTACCAGACCCCACCCTTCCCAATCGTGGTACCAACCTCCCCACCTTATGCCTATTTCAGATTAGGATCTTCTCTGCGATCCTCACTAGCCCATTCTTTGCCTTTATATATGTTCTTTCTCCATACCACTATACATAATTTCAGGTGAGCTTGAGAGAAATCCCTTCTTTTTTATCTTCGCTTCAGTTAGCCTTCCAAACACCCATCTTTTCTTAGTAAAATGCACGTTTCATTAAGGTTTTCAAATCGACCTAACATATAAGACATGGCTTTTATGTCTTGCTTGAGGGAAGGGCATAGCATAACATGACATGGCATAGCTGGTTGTCTTACTTATTACAAGATTAGACCAGACAAACTTCGAAATAGACAACTTACTTTTCGGGTACCCAATGAATTTTTATAAATCCCTCACCTGCATAAGCCTATAACTGCTAGCTAAATTCCCTAGGATAAGAAGGTGCTAACCTTCACTACTTGCGCACATCGATTCGACTAAAGAAAACATAGAGTTAAAGACCCCTATGGAGCCATATTCCTCCGAACCTCTCCAAATAAGGGTTTAAGATATCAAAACATGCATCTGATTCCGGATTTTCAAATTGACCGAAACAACCCAACCTAGGTTTCAATCCCCCACCTTTCTCTTTACCAACTAGACTTCCTATTCATACTTGGCGGATTAACTCTTGCCCTTATGAGGAAATTTTTGTGCTTGGGTTGGCACTATGTATGACCAGTTGTATTTCCTTTTGAAGCCGGAAGGATGAAAGGATATAGCAGCAATCACCAGTCTTGGATCTTGGATCTTGGATCATCAGAACTTCCCTCAGGAGCTACAGACAGAGTCTATTAAACAGGCTTGGTTGGTTGAATAACTGAGGAATTTCTTAGTTATCCTTGCTTCCCCGATTGATTGCTGGATGGCATGGTAGCCAGATGGATGCTCTATTAGCCGAGCACTTTTAGTTGCATGGCGGGATGGTTTATTAGCTGATAGAGTTGACCTTTAGCTTCTTATATTGTTTAACAACTGCCAGATGACTTATTATGGGCCGACCATCAGAGAGCTCAGAGAGCCTTGTTGGGATGGATGGGGACAGGGAGGCTTCAGACTGCTAGTAGGTTGATGCCCAGACAACCGCCAGGATATGCTTCTTTGTTTATCACACTTTCCTTTAGGAATTTTAGAAGGGGAGGTATGGCATCTATGAACCCTTCCTTTACTTACGAGCATCCAAAATTTACTTACTTATTACCTTGCCTTATGAAGTCTTTCGGGTATCACATATTCTCTTTCGGGTACCACATATGAACTTATTGGGGTATCATGTTCCCACCGAGGAACGAAGTGATACAATTCAGGAGTTAGATACTACTCTATCACTAGGAATTGGTCTACCTGCCTTTTCATGCCTACTACGAGTAGTTACCCACCTTCAGACCTAGAACTTTAGATCTATACCACTTGAATGAATCGCTTAGGAGCCACTAACTACTAGAGACTTTTTATCAGTACCAGATGGAGAGACGAAGAACCTGATATGCTATAATGAGTCATTGCCTAATGAAAAATGCAATTTTGAGACCTGGTGGGATGATTTTCCTACAAGTTGTCCAAACACTGATTTGATTTAGACAAAACACAGTTGGGGATGTCTTTTGGATCGATTGGACCAACCCCTTACGAGTGAGTGGGGCCAGAGAGGGAGGGGAGGGTTTTTAGTGAGTTAGGCAAGTATGGGCCAGTTGCCTAAAGCCAAATGAAATTTATACACCCCGATCAGGAAATATGACTCAGACTCCAACTTAGACCTCATGTTTTGCCTTCAAGTATTAATCTCTTTTACCTGAAAAATTTGCATCTATACTTTCAGCTTCATCATTGTGCTTGCCTTCATCTTTGTAATGTATTTGTGGAATCATCCAACATTTAGCTGATGAGTGTCCAAAGGTGTAACAGAAAAAACACACTTTTACACCATTCTCTTCATCACTTCATGATTTGTACCTACACACTTTTACACCATTCTCTTCATCACTTTCTTCATGATTTGTACCTGCACATTAACAAACAATCTCACACAATTGGTTAGTTTTGAAAAGAACCTGTTAATCATCCAGCTTGGGTTGATTCAAACCTTTGTTTAATCTTGACCCGTTTCTTCTTAATCATATGTATCTTTGCCTTCATTCACACATTAAACATCTTAACCAACAAGTATTGTTTCACAACTTTTTGCATCCTTACTTGTATATTCATCCATATTGTAAACATCGTGAGCTTTCTCCTCTATAAAACTAATCACATTATAGTTCACTTTCCACAAATAATGCAACACATTCCAATCTGATTCACTTGCAAATGCATTCTTTACTTTTGAAAGAGGCACTATAAAGTATTCACAAAACATTGATGCATTGTCAGTTTCATAAAATAAATTATTATTGAACTCTTCATTAAATAATTATACTTTTTCATGTTCATTTAAATAAGATGCGACAAATCTGAAATTTGAATGATTTGTAAAGCCTTCTTTCACTTTGCTTTCTTGCACTCAATATGCCATATGAAACTCTTTTCAACAAAAAATACCAATATATAGATTTGTACTCACACAAATCTTCACTCAGAATTGCATCAACTGCACTAAATCCATTTTTGTCACATATTGTAGTTAATTCATAATAAATAGATTGTCAATAAAGCTGCATAATATTAACATCATCCATTTGAAGAAAACACACCCATCAATCACTGAAATAATACATAAATTATCAACTTTGAAGAATGCACTTTCCTGAATCTGACTCTGAAAACCTCACCAATAGATTGCTTGCGTCGAGATGATTCTTTTTATATATAACTTTCTCTATTTTGGAGACAGTGAAAATTGAACCTAAAAATGTTGCAGATTACCCCCTTGATTAACCAATACAAAGGCTTCGATTGGGTGGGTGCTTCTTTCATTTTCTATGCAAAATTCAATTGATTACTGGGTAGTTGGTCTAGTAGTTTATCCACCACTAACAACATCATCACCAGTAGAACCATCAACAACAATACCACCAACATACGTATACCCAACGTCTTATCCAGTACCAGTAGATCCTGCACTTCCTGCAGATTATGCCATTGATCCTGTTGATCTAGCACCATCTACAACGTATAAAATAGCATATCTAGCAGCGTATTCACTAGTCCCAGTTGGAGGATCTAGTCGATTAAGAAAGTGATCCCGTTGATCCATTCAAAGAACCACTAGTATCATCATATAGAGAAGCATATCCATATCCAGTACCATCTCCAGTATCACCTAGAGCACCTAAGTAAGCATCCGTAGTAAAGGAACCACTCACATAGGCATAGCCCGTAGCTTCCCTTCATTTGGTTATGGTAAAGAGAAAATTCGTGCAATTGCTTTGGAAGACTATGATAGCAATCTTCACCCTATGAATTCTGATGATGAAGGTAAAGGTGATGAGAAATATTTTTGATAAGGATAGAAGTGCCTTCTCTCCACTCTTTAAGTTGATAAGGATAAAGGTTCCTTCTCTCCTCTCTTTAAGCCAGCAAGGCTTAGAAACTATAAATTGAACTATAGGATTGAGGGTTGCAGGATCCCTAAACCTCTTAAGTACAAAAAGAAGACTAATACCATTGGGCATGATTCAAATATAAATGTGATAGATGATGACTCAAGTGTAAATGATTGTGCTCCTAAAATCCCTATGGTGAATGAACTACTTCAAAGACCTAATCCATTATTTCCTAAAAGAATATGCTTAATTATCACGTAATACATTTAACATATGCTAAGAGGCGAGGGTAATTCCTTAGCATCTTACCCAATCTCCATTGGGTGTCGATAACATCCTTACTTCCATAGAGCCATCTTACTAATTCACTACACACTCACATATATATAATGATTAATGATCCTCATTACACATACATCTAGATACAAGCTTTTTGATTGGTGACATAAGAGGATTGACCCCTTACAGAGGACCCTAAGTTTGAGGTTGTATTTGTGCCCTCCTGGAGCTAGGACAGGATCCCCTGTGTGAATTTGGGTGCATAGAAGAGGACATATATAATATTATGAGATTGCTTATAGATGGGGCAAGATAAGGGGACAAAGGGCTTAGAGATTGAGTTCTCGATTGGCAGTAGAGTTATTGATACATGGAAGAAGCATCATGGAGTTAGAGTTACATGTATGAGATGCAATAGAGTACCACTAACTAGGAGATTGATTGCAATAGTAGTGACATTACTAGTAGTGACTCATCACAGAGATATAGTACCTATAGAGATGATTATCAATATTCACAAGGAAGATTAGGATAGAGTGAGGTTCACATATAGGGATCTGTTATTAGCTACTTTAGATCATGATCTAAACTCATTTGTAGAAGGTAGAGGATCAACCTTAGGCCTTCAATTTTATAATAGGTATAGTTATGTGTAGCATATCAAATCTGGGAGCACCTCTCATATAAGGGCACCTTAGTTAAGGTAGCCTAAGATCACTATATATGCAAGATAGCCACCACCCACTATGTGGTCAAGGATTCATAGGTCGCACTAAGAAAAGGATTATATGGAGGGGGCAAGTCCTAGGGCTCTATGGAATTGATATACTAAGGGAGACATTGCACATAGTCTAAATATAGTGTATGGTAGGTATGAATATTTAAGAGTATCACTTAGTGAGATGGGTGCCATTATTGTGAGGTGATATACCTTGAGGACAATTACCAGAGACATTAAGGTATTAAAGATATAGGACTGGTGCATCTATATGGCTTGAGATAGAGATCATATTTATATGGTTTAGATAGTAGGAAGACTGAGCATGGGATGATCTAATCATTAGATATAAGTCTTAGCCAAAGAGTCATAGAGTTGAGAGATAATAATGTTAGGTAGAGTATTATATTAAGGTAGCCTATTAGCACCCCTTTCGATCGGCATAGTCCTTTCCAGATTGAGTCCCAAATACAATTGATGACCCATAACCACCTAAGGTTCTAGCAGTTCGATACCTAGTTGACTTGGCCTCGCAGCATCAATACTCATAAGCACCTCACCTAGGGGCAGATCTTTAACCAATTGCTAGAAGTCTCACCTGCAGCATGAAAGGCAGTTTACCAAGTTATATTTGATCCATCAATAATAGATACATAGTTGGTAGCACGGGAAGCAGTTGAACCTACAAGAGAAAAGGCAACTAGAATGGAAACAAGGGTAGCATCCCTTCGAGTAAGAGAGCTAACATCCCTTCCATATCAATACCCAACAGCAGAGTCAAAATCCATAGGAGCAAAGACATAGGAGCAGGAGCAGATCAAGCAACAAAGTAAGCAGCAATGAAGCAAGCAATCCCACTAGCGGGAGAGGCACAACTCGTTCCAGTTCCATTTGACTAGGTTGAAGTAGCGGATCCAATACAAGGGTGATGTGCTTCATGTTGTTTCTTAAGGTGTCTTTGCCCCTATGTCTTCTGTTACCAATGTTGTGTCTTCCGCTATGTGTCTTTGCCCTGCCACTATGTGTTTCCTCCCGCCTATCGCTCTGTATCCTTTTGCCTGCCCAATGTGTATTTCCTCCTCCCCTCCTTGCTCCGACTGGACAAATTATAGATGCGAGTGACCTAGAGCTTTCAATGCTAGTCGTAGATCCAATTCCAGCTACAAAAAGAAATGGATGGAAAACACGAGTCCAAAGATCATTTTACGTATTTTGGACCTTGATTCTCGATGGATTGTAACACTTGCTATTAGTAGATGCTCTTAGTAGGGCCCTTCGGGCAGGGTTCAACCTATTTTCGACCCAAAATCCATCACCTCAGCAAGCAGGGGCAAGGGTAAGGGAAAGAACATCAAGTAAGGCCAAAACAACTAAAGCAGACACTGAGACAGGTGAAGCCAAGACTGTTAAATCATACGCTGCAAAAAGCATTACCCACGGCTACAACAAACACCACAACTCACATGGAAACCGCTGCTCCCACTATACTGGATCCCAGCAGAAGCATATCCGAGCATAACCGGCGAAACAACCGACTCTGCCTCTCCTACCTTTGATCTAGGTGCATCTGGAGGATCTTAAACACCAAGGTATGGCTCTCAATCTGGAGATGCTCCAATGGTGCTTAAACCACTTCTGGTTCAAGGTCAACAGACTAGGATCCAATTGATTCAGCTGAATAATCAGTTGATCTCATCTCAGAATAAGTTCCAAATCTAGCTCCTTAGCCTAGAGATTCTCCAGTCCTGATCTAATAAGTGTATCTACCTACTGACTATCAAACTACAGGATCTGCTACTTAGTAAACAGGCTCTGCCTTTTATACCTTTGCTCTTGGTGCTGCTTGGTAAACAACAGGTCTTGATCTTAAATAGGACACCTACTAGTGTAAAAGGTGGGTAGTCAATGATTGGTAACGTATCAAATGTAGGAACAGGTGTCAAAGGTGGTAACGTCAATGACTGAACCCTTCCTAATGTGAAATTGAACCTTTCTCCCCCTTTCCCTGTTCTTTGAGCATTTATAGCATTTAGACCAACACCCCAAACTTCTATTTTTCTATTCATTATACCCAAATTTATTACCCTTATCATTAGTAGCATCTTTATCTATGATCGATATAGGTAGGAGATCCGAAGGATCGATGCCTCCCAACCACTTAGCAATGAAGAACCATCCGGGTACAATTACATCTTTTTCGATATCACAGCTTGATCAGATGCATCTTATGGGAACAAAAACTCAACGAACCAAAAGGTGGGGTTGGTTATAGCTTAGAGATAACCATGAAAGCAGCAACAATCATGATGGGAACTACTCTATTCTTGCTTCCTCTTCATGCACCACAAGATCATAATACTAGATTTTGAGACCATCACTAATACTAGCTTGCATCTCATATTCTAGCTATCAACAACAGGAAAGGAACAACCACCTCTTTCAGACACAAGAACCACTGCTACTACTCTTTGTTCCTACTGATTTATACTAATCCTACTTATGGTGCTACTCGATCTCTAAGCTATGAGGTCTAAGTGGATATTTTATTTACACCAATATAATAATATAATACTATATTATAAATATTATACGAATAGAAACTACAATTTAGACTACTGCTGGAATTGAAACTCCTTTGTATCTATTTGTATTTCCCTCTTGCTCTTTGTTAAGGAAGAGCTTGGTACTGCTACCTGTTGTTATTTGTTAAATCATAGACATATTATGTATTTTCTGTTCTTATTATTCCTGGCTCAGGGGAAGTGTCCCCATTACCCCTAACCTCTATGAGAATAAGCTACATGCCTTAGATTTCTCAATCACAGCACTGGGAAGGTCCCCTCAACCCACAAGTCACCCTTGCTCTATCTCTTCTATCCAAGTTGTAATCTGCGTCCACTCACTAATTATGACACCAATCCGAATGTCGATCCCTCATGAACATGTCGATGCCCATGACCAGGGGGATCCTTGCAACCGTTGAACACCCTTAACAAGAAGCATAGATAGTAGCATCCAATCCCACAACCTAATGCAACAACATATCTCTAGATTAAGAGCCAATTACAGAGATTTTTATCTTAATCGGGTAAAAAACCAGAAGCATTAGTTTAAGTCCCAACGATTGCGAAGCTAGTTGCAGTAGTAGCCAAGGCAGTTTACCTTACTGACCCAGAACCTGTGAATTGAGTGGAGTCAGATCTCGTTGGAGAGTCAGAGCCCACTTAAGATCCATTTGATCAAGCTTGGTGTTTAGGTATAAGAGCCTGCTGAATATAGGCGGGAAGGAGCAATTGAAATGACATTTGCATGTGTTTTCTTGCTAGTTTACCTAGGCTATGGTAACATAGTTGATAGCATTTTTCATTCTCGAATAATGGAAGGCCGTCTCTTGGGACCAGACCAACCAGCTTAGAAGTATTCGCTAGAGAATCGTAGGTACCAGGGTCTATTGATTGAGGTAGGTGGGGCATGTACATTTCTCTGTGCCTCTCTATGCATGCATGGACCTACATTTCTTTGTGCTTATCTGTGCATGAAGGATGTGATAAAGTGGAGGTGCATAAACCGCTTAAATGACCATTTGAACGTGTTTTATAACCAAGAAAACCCGGTTTCCCTTCAAGGTCATCTTTCATCCATTTTGTTAAAGGATATATTCTCTTTTCCCTTGCCTAACCTTGCCTAACCTTCCTTCTGACTTGCCTACGTCACATTGCCTAACCTTGCCTTCCTTATGACTTTCCTCATGAACAACCTCTTTCCCACTCGAGTGCTTGCCTTCCTCGTCTAACTTGCCATCTTTCCCACTGACGCTTTAACGGTCGACTAGACGGCGCTCGACCAACCTTCCTTTAGAAGGAAGGAGACAAGAATGAATGTCTGGAATAACTGTAATCAATCGCAGGTGGCGGGAAATATTGAATTTCTTTTAATGTTTCAACATTTAATGTTCCGACATTGGATCATCAGATCATCAGAGCATCGTAGAATCCCTCTCTATTAAAGTAAGACAAGATCAAGAATGAATGCCAGCTCTAGGAGAATGCAACTAATACCAATAAATCTCTCAATATCTCAGGAATTATTGGAAGTCATTCTTCTTTAGGGAGATAAGTGGATTTTTTGTAGATAAAAGGAGTTAATGCACCCACTTGATGAATTCGTCCCTCTACAACCAGCCTTGATAGACGTCGGATTGTGTTGTTGGTCATGAATTATATATGTAATTACGCTTTAGCAAAGAAAGAAAGCCTGACCTTAGCCAAGCTTCCCGGATTAACCTTATCTTACCTTACCTTATCTACCTTCTTAAAGCCCTTTCTTTCTTCCCCTAAAAGAGATAGCTCATGTAAGGGATCTAGCTTGGCAAGAAATCTATAGAGAGTAGCAGGATAGAAGGTAGGCATGGTATGAAGGGTAATGGGTATCTTATCCAAATCACTCATGGAGGCATAGTCGATATTATTTCTGCGATATGGACTATCCATCCTAGGCAGTGATTGTTCTAGCCAGCAACATCGTAGCCAGTGACTGATAGCCAATGACTGATAGCCAGTGACTGATCTCCTAGCCATCCAAATATCTGACCCTGATGGCTGCAAATAGGTGAGCAGGAATAAGCCGAATACAAGTAAGTGGAATACCAAGGAAGAGCCAAGTAAGTAGCTCCACCAATGACCTTACTCAATTATCTCTCCGGGACGGCCCACTTCCTACACATGCAGCCTTTAGCTCGATAACCATTCCTAAGTGCAATAACCCCTTCGCCAGCGAGCATTCGAACCAGCAAATGTAAGCAGTAGCAAGAGTAGTAGCATCAGTGCTTCGACGCTTCCACGCCCCCCTCATTAAAGAAATAACTGGCCATGTCGGCAAGCTCATAAGCAAGCCCTGCCCCGCTTGATATTTGATGGATTAAGAGGCGATATAGATTGGATAAAGAGGTGATTAAGGCACCTTTAATGCACCAACCCGCGTCGCGCCTACCTCCTACCGAGAGCGATAGAAATACTGATCCCTCCCACTCGAGTATAGATTCCTATCCCTCATAAGCTTAGTAAGATTCCCTGTCTCCTAGAGATGAAGCTTGCTCGAATTCATATTCATAAACTGCTATGCCTGGAGTAAACTAGAACATTGAATGAGATTGGTGGTACACTTCAACCAATAAAGGTTTCTCTGATGGGCACTCAGATTCGCTACTATGGGCACCTTCTAGCTAATTAGATTGGTTGAAAATGCTTGGATGCACTTTCTATTTAAGTATTTCAGTTATTATTTCTTTCCCATCTACTCTAGTTAGCCTATACTATTTTTACTAGACCTTAAATATTCTAGTGCAGGTCCAACTAGTTATGATTTTTCCACTATTTAAGCTTTCTAAAGATAATGTGGTTCAACCCGGAGCTATATCTCTTCAACCATAGCTAAGATCTAAAGGTAGGCTTTGAGTTGGGTCGTTTCAAAAGGTTATAGGTGTACACTCGGTTCTAGTTGCTTCATTTATCTATTCCATTCATGTATAATAAGCGTTATTGGATTTACCAACTCCTACAACCACTATAGCTCTTGCTTATCCTTGGTTTGGTTCTTATGTCCCTAGGGAGTATATCCCCTACCCTTGGGAATATGTGAGTGAGTAATGACTGCAATGGAAGGAGGGTTGCAAAAATAAGCACGGGTATGGAACTTAGATCAGCACAAGCCGCCGAAGGAACATGCATGGTTAAGGCTAACGATTCCTAAATAATATCTGGAGCATGACAACATGCTCAATCAATCATTGGCCCTTGATTCGAAGGTCCAAAATTCCAGCCAAAAAGTTAGTTGATTATATCGAGTGCGGGTCGATTCGATAGGAGATCGCCCCTATTCTCTCCAACAACAGGCCAGAATGCACAAAGAGGAACGTCTTTACAAAGTCTCTTAATTGACGAATAAGGTCTAAGGAGATAGCTATAGATGCCTTTCTCGGTTAACGGTTAAGGAGATAATCTTCTTAATGCCTTTCCCGGTTAACACCAGTTAGAGCCTTTCCTGGTTAACGGTTAAGGAGATAATCTTCTTATCTCTTATCCCCATGACTCAATGTCTTTCCTGGTTAACAATTGCGGAATACTGCACACATGCTTGGCTGCAATCACGAATTGTGTTGGGTGGACTGAATAGAATGAGACATTTTAGATATAACGAGCACTGTTCACTACCCCAAATAAAGGTAGGGGGTCCTGAAGACCCGATTGGTTGAGATGTTTCGATAATAGGTGCTTGGTTGTCGTTAGAACCTAATGCGCAGGGTCCTTCCGACCCAATTTAGTAATAATAGATCAGGCCTAAATTGAAGAACTTATACAAGTTATTTCAACATAGATATTGTATTCACTATCAGGCTATAAGAAAAGAAGTAACTACGCCATAAATAAGTCAATAGCTATTCATACAACTCAGCTCGAAGAAATCTGCTCAGAGAAATAAGTAAGTGAGGTTGTACTATCGATAAGGCTAGACCTACACTGAGCAGTCGACCTTAGGAACAACTACTCATAGGTTAATACCTTGAGCAATAAGGACCTTAGAAACTCTTGATAAGTCAAGTAAGACCTACCACTTAACGTAGTGAAAGAAGTAAGTATCCTTTCATTTGTCCTTTATGACGTGAGCGAAGTAATAATATTACGTATATATATAAGACCGCAAGCACAAGTCCCCGTCCGTTCACCTTTTCGGTTGACAGAGACGAACACATAAACATCCTTTTTGCATCTGTTACTTCAACCATACGAGGTTTTTCATACAATCCAACTTATTATCCTATACTTAGTCCTATAGTTGGAACATCAACATTACCTTATCCCAGTAATTCTCCCAAACATTTGACTTTCTTCACTTCTTCTCCTGGTGACACTACTACTTTAGCTGCAACATCTTAGACCCTACCTCCTCTGCAACATACAAGGATTCAAGCTCGCAGTAAGACACCGAAAAATTATGGGACAATGAACTTCTCATCAGTAACGAGATAACTGCTTTCCTAGGCACTCATATCTCCTTATATCATTACTCCACGCAACACAGTATAATCTAGGTACCGATTAGATATTCGAGAGGTGTAAGTGTTCCAGTTCCCTCACTATGCACAGTCAGAGCATACATGCATTATAGTCGTAGCTTAGGAATCGATCGCATGAGGGTGGGCTTCACTACCACGTAGTTGTATAGTTCCCCTCGAGGAAAATGTAGAGTGCCTTAGTCTGAACTTCAGGTTACTTTCTATAAATCCACTCTACCAGGCCGCACCGCTGAGGAAAAAAGCCCAACTTGGAGTCGCGAATATAATGACCTTCCCCCCTCTTTTATAAAAGCCTTATTTGAAGAGGCAGAGAAGGAAAAGAAAACTCACCACTATCAATAGTCATATCAGAATCGGAGAAGAGGAAAGCAATGAAGAGAAGAACAGGGATAAGGACATCGATAAAGACAAAAGAAGGGATAATAAGATAGGAGAGAGGTTCAATAGCAGAATTAGATATTGGTTTTGATTTAGGTTAGTCAGATCCCCCACCCATCACCAGAAGTAGTCATATAACAAAGTCAACCATATCGCCTCATCTCCCAAACTACCTCCTTAAATACCTACCTACCTCCTTAACTCACAGCACGATAAGACAGAAGGTGTGTTTATGATGATCAGTCAGTTTCTGGGGGCCCTTCAGTTTCTGATGATGATCCGTCATCCATTAGTTCCCTTTTATGATGGCTTTTTGCACAGGGGAGGAGTACCTCGTAGGGTAGGGATCTTTTTTATGTGAGTATGCTATATTGCATATAAATTTGAGGCTTAGTAGTTTATTATAGTTGGTTATTAGTCGGCGACCGATTGGACTTCTCCCTCATGACTAAGAGGACATCTACAATCATCAAAGGGAAGGAACGAAGGATGGAGAGCCTCTACTACCACTGATACCGCCGAGAGATAGGACATATACTAATATATGAATGGGGGTGATAAAGATCTTCTATTGGGGAAGGATGTTGAAAAGATCAACCAAAAAGACAAAGGAAAGAACTTAGGGAAAGAAGAACCCTCCTCTTCCAATCTTGCAAAGAACTCTGCTGAAATCAAAATGGAATAAATGACCAAGCTGATTATAACTCTCTCGAATAAAGTAAACAACATGGAGCTGGAAGGGGCTAATACCATCAAACCCCCTCAACCTGGTCCTAGAAATCCTAACCCATTTAGGAAACATTTTCACCCTCAAATTATGTAAAGAGAACAAAGGAGACCAGATGAACAACCCTTTCAAAATCCTATGAGGAGAGATATAAATGCAGTCATTTATTAAACATATGAAGAAGAAACTCCATTGTTGGATGAAGAAAGAAATTGGTTACAGGAGAAAACTGATAGTATACACCTCACAGAGGAAGATTACATAGAAGCTGCATATGATTTGGCAATAAATGAAAATCATGACAGATATGGTATTTCTGCTTTTCAATATAAATCAATTTTAGATTCACTACTTACAGAAATCCACAAGAAATATGACTTTAGGCCTAGGCCAAATAGGACAGAACCTGCTAATCCTATCCCTTCAAAAAAGACTCCTCTGCCTAAATCTGCTCCCAAAGAAGTAAGCCCTGCAAACCCTTCTTCCTCTATCCCCACAGTCATACCTCCAACTCAAAGAACATAAAATAGACAGCCTCAAGATGGAAATAAAGAAGTAGATAAATCTACCTTCCCATTTCACATTGAGCAAGAGTTGACCAAGATCAAAATATTGGTCCCTTTACTCGAGTTGGTAAGAAACCCTATCTATCAATCCTAGATCCATAAAATCATGAAAATATCTGAGTCATTTCCCCAACTAGGTGACATGAACAGTCATGAAGAATGCCCAAATGTTATATGTGGACCATATGTTGAATACCAAGATGATGTCATACTATTTATTGTGATATACCTAATAAAGTTCCATTCTCTTGTATGATCTTCGCACGGACTTGCATATCCCCTAAATTCTTCTATAGAAACACCTTGATCTAGTTAATGATCTCCCAAGTTGCTTCGTCGTTATTTCTTGTGATGCCTATGGTCTGGTCATCTGCAACCCTTCCATAATAGATGTTCCACATGCAAAAAGAAAAAGGATGAAGGACTACATTCATCATAATAGGAGACAGTACAACGCCCCGGGGAATCCCTATAGCCTGATTTCTTAAGTCTATATCATCAGTTGTTGTTATTCGATTACTTAGAAACTTGTGGATTAGATCTAAGAAAGATTCATCTTCGATGCGTTCCTGTAGGAGATCGATCACTACCTGATGTGGAATTTGGTCAAAGCACCGACTGACCATGAATTTTTTACTTAACACATGTCCATTTCTGGAGTTTATGAAAGAAAGAATGTGTGCTTCTCGAAGGTCGAAACCCATATGAAACTGGAGAAAATATCGGCTCAAATATTTTCTCAAGTACCAAATCTATTGATCATTGAACAATCCTATCCAATGGAGAAGGAATGGTTAGAGGTCTCCTATCCGTCGATTTGGGCTTAGGGACGAATATACGCTTCATGGGTTCAAATTAAAATGATCCCTTAAGTCAAGTTTTTTATATCTCCCTGAGTCTGACATGGGATATCCCTAAACCATTTTTTTTATCCAAAGCTGGGGTAATTATTCCAGGATGACCGCTTAACTCCTCATATGAAACAATGAGGTTGAAGAAGTTAGCTAATTGTTCTAAGACATGAATAAATTGACCATCTTAATTCTTTTGCATTATGGACTGGTATTGTACTGATTTCAGGGGTATTCTACTGGAACTCATGAGAACACAAATCGATTTTTTGGAAATCAATATAATTCACCTATACTTGTCCTATCAAGGTCCTACATATAGAAAATAGTGGCCATAGTAACTTGTGCTTGCATCTCTGGCACGTGATGAGCTTATAATAGACGAGATTTCATGGAGAAATCACCACCTTGTACTCCTGACTACACAGCTATCACTTGGGCTCTCAGCTCTACTTATGCTTCTATCACTAGGAGGGGTGAAATGAACAAGATCCCCATTGATGCAAGACTATCAACACTGCATCAGAAATTACATACAGAAATCGTGTTTTTCATTGAATTGTGGTGAATTCCAAGCTATTGACTGATTAATACTCAATGATGTGTCTAAACAGAGATGGGCCCAGTTCCTTTCCCTTGCCATCATCTCGATCCTGGGTAATCCTTAGAAATACTAATCACAATCACTAGCATGCATTATCATAATCAGATCACCACCCAGTATAAACAATCTCGATAATCTATCACAAATAAGACACCTTTGTTTCCTGGATAAGCAACTCAACAATCATTAGGTATCTTAGCATGAAACAAGCACACATCATATTAATAACATCGAGCATATAATTAGAATCTCATAATTCCGATGAATTGACGGACTAAGCTAAACTTGGCACGATAGGTCTACGTGAAGCTAGGGGGTAAGGGTTATAATAGGCTGGGGCTGGATCAATAACAATCGATCTACCCCCTTAAGAACCCCCAGAGTGAACGACACCAGGATAGATCCAATCAAGAAAGATCCAGAGGGAAGCAGAGGAAGGAGAAAGGGAAAGGGAGAAACAATATATAAGGGGATGTACTAGTAGCCAATGGGAGATTTCCTTGCATGAACCACTGGTCATGTCTGGTCAAATCTCCAACACGGGGTAGCGACACAGACAACAGGCATAGGTTGTAATGCAAGTGATCGTACAGTGTCTCATATTATGAGAGCAAGTGCATCTCTCTCCTCTGATCAGTATGTGCATCAGAAATGAAGGATGGTCCCATTTGATTTGATCAATTTCGTTTCTTCGATCAATTTCTAGTGCGTCGTCCATATAAGGTCTAAGTGGAGATTTAATATCCACCAATATGTGTCGCTTTCCTTTGGTAAGTGATAGAAAAAACTACAGTGATGCGGTGGTCATATGCAAAGCTCATAGCAATTCTCCTCTCTTCTCATCTTCTCCGTCAAAAGGTCTCACCTGGGTGATGGTCACCTGGATTGGTAATGGCACAACTGGGACCGAGGATTTGCTTTTTGGGTGAAAGAGAGAGACAAGGTTATGCACTCGTTGTAGTTAGTGCATTCTCTTGGGGTACAGAGGGTTGTCAGGTTCGAATCCTGTCACCTTGATCGTGAATCATCCTGTGCTTACCCATGGAGGATGGGAAGAACAACGAAATTGGTCAATTCACAAGGTGTCAATGAATGAACCACACCATTATATGCTATTTCTGGGTCTTTTCGTTATATTCACTTGCGACAATAAACTTTAGCCCCACTTTTTCTGTCCCCCCCCTATCTCGATACCAATTCTACTATATAAGGAAGGTGCATGAATCGTAGAGAAGAACTGATAAAAACCAATCGATCCCATGTGAATAGTGCATCATCTATAAGAAATATGCACATTTTCCTCTCCCCTACATTTGAGAGCTTGCTTGCGCTTCCTTGCTCTTCTGTCATCGAGCAAGCAATAAATTCCTCATCCTCCCTTTGAAGTAGTTGGATGAGAGAGAAATCCCTTGCTCTATTTTAAACGAGCAAGCAATAAATTCCTCATCCTCCCTTTGAAGTAGTCAGATGAGAGAGAAATACCTTTCTCTATTATCGTTGAGCAAGCAATAAATTCCTCTCCCCTACATTTGAGAGCCTGCTTTTGCTTCCTTGCCCGATGCGGGCAAGCAATAAATTCCTCATCCTCCCTTTGAAGTAGATGGATGAGAGAGAAATCCCTTGCCCGATGCGGACAAGCAATAAATTCCTCATCCTTCCTATGGTCGGATGAGTGATAAATGCCTCGCTCTACTATCATCGAGCAAGCAATAAATTCCTCGGATTAATAATTCCATTCAAAACAAATTGCATTCAATTCATTCTTTAATACTAAGAATATGAGTATTCAAACTTGACATTCATTAGGTTTCTTTGTTTTCACGTATATAAAAGTTAGAATATAACTATTAACAAGGACTCTCTCGGGAAATGAATGTACACCCACGACCTACTTTTTCTGATGTCCTTGGTAATTGTTCTCTATGGAAGGATTTGATGAAATCAATTGCGAAAGAAATAATGGTTTGAGGAGAGGAATAGGAGCGGGTGTGATAAGATAGAAGTGAGATTTTGGCTGCTATAGATTCTTTTGGCTCTAGATTCCATATGGTTGGATCCTGCATGGAAGGGAGGAGCATTCGGTTCAGTCTGGAAGTCATATTAGGTCTAGTTTAGAAAAGGTTAACGACGGGAAATAGAAAGAGATATTCATCTGCATTTCGTGTTGCCCGCTTGAAAGAGTTAGTTTCATATCATTTAGGAAATGAATTCTCACGACTGAATAATGGGATGGGTTGACCCAAACCTATTCCCCGCTTCTCCTCCCAATGAATCGATGTTCTACCGGTTCATGATTGAACACTGTTGCTCACTTCCAAACGAAATTCTTAAGAGCTACACAGCTCTCCGATTGCGAGTGCATATAGGTTGTAGAGGACATGCGTTTAGTGTTGACGCACTCAACGTGTCATAAACCATATGGAATATTGGTCGAGTGCATGAATGCCGATAGGGAGAGGAAAGACACTCAACCTTCAACCTCCTCAACCTAGATAGGGGATCATCTCACCGTAAAGATTCGACCTTTATTTAAAGTATGGAGATTGGGGGAATTGATCGCACTCAATCGACATCTATGACTCGGCCAACAATCAACGCGCTCTAAAAAAATCATATATATCGCAAGAAAATGAATTCAAAGGCGGCTTTAAGATAGAGGGCTCTTGATAGATATTTATATCTATATCTATATCTATGTAGAATACACGACACATGTTATTTTCTTATCTACATCTGTATCTATATCTAACATATATATATATATATATATATATATATATATATATANAGGAAAATAGCAGGATTCGTAAAAAAGTCTTCTAATTATTAATCCATTTCATAATATCACTCTATGCCGCGAATAGAGCTCTTCAACGATTCTATTATTTACTATGTTAAAACAACTCCACACTCTACGGGTTGATCTCCTGAAACAATTTGTTAATACGTAGCTATTCAGACGCATCCGAATTCGAATTTTTGGATTGGCCCCGGGTGGTAGATTTGGGGAAGCAAACCCATTTTCTTTCAAATCCTGACCCATTTGAAACCCTGGACGTCTAGCCATCTCTTGGAGAGGAAGGAGGGGTGGGCTAAGGGGAGTTTGGGTGGCTTACCGGGCATATTTCTTTTCTCGCACCAAACCGCCATTGAAGATCTTATATTGCCAAAGAACCTCACCCTATTCCTGACTACGACCTATTCCACCCAGCCTACTATATGAAATAACCTACCTCTCTTTCTGGCAGCATCTAATCTCTATTTATTGGCTTGGCAGTTGTAGATGCGGAAGAACCTATTGACCGAAGGAAGCGTCTATAGAAACACAATTCTTCTGTGGGGCTAGTTTTATAACCCTATGCGAAGGGTGGAACCTTAATTGATGAGGGAGAAAACCCAAGCATAGGACCTTCAATTGATGAGTAACCACCTCCGCCTTTCCTTTGTGAACAGGCAGTCATTGACTTGCCTTAGCCTGACGAAATTGAGTATATTCATTTCTTTTTCCAATCAAGTAAGAATTATCTGCCAATTATTTTTCTGTATAGTAGATTCATTTCTTTGTTGATTAGGCCTTCGTAAGCATCATTGAGTAAG
The DNA here is from genome assembly GCA_032191745.1 of Picea mariana. NCBI lineage: Eukaryota > Viridiplantae > Streptophyta > Pinopsida > Pinales > Pinaceae > Picea > Picea mariana. The sequence continues at coordinate 62,764 of JASDQU010102632.1, forward strand.
CAGCATTAGCAGGCAGAACCATGACTCCATTCCATAAGCAACAGAATCAAATTTGTTCCTCCTCCTTCACCAAGCCATATGAAGACGAAGCTAGATTGTGTTAGCAATGACCACGCCATCAGAGGATGAAGCTAAACACGAGAGGTGTGTTAGCGGGGCATAGTCATTACATCAATCGATGATTCCCATGCATAGAATGATACACGAATTGTTCCTAGGAGCAGGACATACATAACCTTTATATGAGATGTAAGCAATCATATTTAGATATGAGATTGGGGTAGGAATATTTCATCTCCCCTAACCCTTCATTAATAGAGGGCGAGATCTACTTCTTTCTCAGGTTGACGGAATTCTTTCCTCCCAAGGTGGGAGTATGTCAATAATTCCCACCATACGCACCTGGGTTCAAAGCAGGGTGGTGAGAGCAGGATGTATCCCCGACTCACCCATCTCTATTTCAATACTCCCACTCTGGCCCGTGTCTGTTAATTAGTCCTTTCCGGTCCGGGTGGGGTGGGCATCCCAAACCCTTAGTTGGGTTTGGGAAGTAGTTCACTAACTACGGTTTTCTCTATCGAATAAACAACCTTCTTTTTTCTATCCATCTGAATAAGGTGTGGGGAGGAAGTGTGACACGAGAATAGAAAACTCGATACACATAGGAGATTAGTTATGTAAAGCAAAGAAGGTTCTGAGCAGAGAGAAAAGTTGAAGTGGCTTGCCAATGCCTCCGAAGGTTAGGTTCTACGAAGGTGGAGTTAGGACGCCCTTGAATGTCTACGAAGGTTGGGAATTGGAATGAGTATGGGTTTTATCTTCTCGCGAACCTACCTTATCGAGCCAGCAAACGACTCTATCTATCGCCCGGAGACTCACTGTATCTATTGCAGTGACCCACTTCAATCGATGATTCCTAAGATGACTATAGGGTGGGTGGAATATGGAAGGTCTGCACCCATTTCACTAGTGAAATTAACTAGCAGAGACGTCAATTATTCACAGCTCCGTATTGAACTGCACAACTCCCTATCGAAGTTGGGTTCAGCTCAACCAAGCTATTATTTCCGCTTAGCCCAACCCAAGCACCAACGGGAGGAATTGGCACTCCCCAACCCCATTACTTCTTAGCTGGCACAATTCGAATTGGATTGATTTACTAGTTCCCCCTGGAACTATAAACACATACGATTCAAGATGGGGTATCTAGCTCCTTCCACTCCTACGATTAAGTACACATATCCACCTATAGTTCGCATTAATTCTTTTTCTTTTAGCGCTAGTACAGACACATACGGGTTAGGTAGGGCTATTCCATTGTCATCTCTGGATCTCACCCTATCAAAAATCTGAAATGCTTATGAAAGATACCCAAGAATCGAAATGCATTGATTTACTTGTGCTGGGGAACATCCATACTTTGACTGATAGCTTGGTGAATCAAGAGAGAATTACGCACATCCGGTACCAACATGAAAGGAATCAAATATAGATGTTTGGGTAGTGCTTGCCCTAATGCGAGGAATCAATAATAGAAGAAAGAGTTTCGGGTAAGATAATATACTCTACAGATGTCGGGCCAGATAATTTTAGGGTCATTGTATTATTTTCATAACATAATGATGTCAGGCTAGAGAATTTCGTTTACAATCAAGCTCAAATAATTCTCTAGAGTTTGGGAAGATATTACTGAAAGGTAAACCCTTCGTTATAGTTTGGGAAGATATGAAAGGTCAACCCTGAGTGAAGTTATAAAGGGTTGGTCAAGGAAGAAGATAGGCAAGAAGAAAGTAGTATCCTACCATTATTGAGAAGCGAGGGAAAGGTCTTGAGCTCAGGCTTTGAGGGGAAGAAATATAGTTCACTTACCTAAATGTAAGGCATAACGTAAAGAATGAGAATGACACAGCCTTGAGCAATATATAGACCCCAGAAAGTCAAAGCGTAATCACATATATAAGAGCAGCTCGGAGTTGGTTGAAATGAACAAAATCGATCTTTCCAAATGGCATAATTCCATATATAATAATAGCTCGAAGATCAACCGAAGCTTGACCAATCCTGAAAAAAAGGATTTGCATTCACTCATCTATAAGAGGAACCCATCGAAAAGTCGGGTGGCGGGGGACACTTATTGGATAAGAGGTCTTATGCATGCGTGCATGCAGGAAACGTCTTTCGGGAGAGGTAGTGATCGATTAAGACTTATTTCATTTGATTTTCTGAACTGATGAGTCTTCTGATGGGGATGGATGGGAAGGAGAAGTGGCCAAAGGTGACTGATTAGTCCTTTGAGAGGGGCGGGCGTTCCCACCAACAACGACCACATCTTTTGAGAATGGCGTTCCCACCATTAACTGACAGATCACGTCCCCGTATGAGGTTACATCTATAGAGAACGCGCTACACCTTGACCCTTCAACTCCTACTCGAACCTTGAACCTCAAACTACAACTCCAACTTTGAACTATAACCTCAATACTCTTCCCTTGGCCTCTCCACCTCACCATAGAGCTTATCATTACTGGGAGCCACTAGTCGCAGGTGTTGATACACTAGTTGGTACTCGCTGGTAGTCCTCTTTCTTTTGAAAACAATGGAGACAGAAAGAAAGGCTCTGGATATTCGATTCGGGAAGCAATGAGAATTCAATAAACACTAGGCCAATCAGATTCATTGGGAAGCATTGAAGTAAACAAGTGATTTCCTCTCCCATTGGGCCAATCTCTATTACTTTAGGGGAGAGAGGATCTGACCTACCAAGTGGATCCAGTAGATCCTTGAAGGCACATGCATAACAAGTACCCAATATATACATTCAAAGATGAAAAGCAGTTGAGCGGGGTAAAATAAACAGGAGCGGCCGGAAGCGAAGACAGAGGGAGTAGATTCAAAGGTGGAAGCTAGAGTAGTAGGAAAGGCAGGGGCAATACCAGGGCTAGGTGAAGTTTAAGTACAACCACTTTGATTAATTAATACTTGAACGATTATTAAGAAGGGTATGGGCAGGAGTGAAGATGGAAGATGCAGGGCATCCTTTCCATTTCAATAGCTAGCTTCGTTGAGGGTAAAGGTAGCATAGCCCGGTAAATAAGTCGTCGGAAAAAGAACACATGAAGGGATGATATACAAGGGCCAGTCGAAACACAATGGTTGGAACAATGACTTATGTCGGAACATAATAAGTGGGATCAATAGTTGGACGGGGGTTTTGGTACTCGAATTGTAGGGGACGCTGCTCTAAACTTGGTGCTGAAGCGCTACCTCTATGGGTAGTGCTAGTGCTAATGATGGGTATCGATCTCAATCCGTGGGATCTGCTCCAGGTCAACCAACACATCTGGTGGTCATCAACGAGCGACTTGGAAAGGCTACTGGGTGAGGCTTTCTAATTGCCTTCCTTTCACAACGATGCTTCCTACGTCCCTACCCTGGGCTCTACTAGGTCTCTATTAATAACTCCAGCTATGGCATCGACCACGGAAACTGAACCAGTACATCGCTCATTCCATTAACATTAAGGTAAGCCCCCTAAGTCGCTTGTCCAAGTTACTTATTGATGAGGGGGGGAAAGGACAGTAACCAAGCACGGGTTTATCTAGGAAATTATATAATAAACTCTGATCTAGTGAATGAGGCATGCAATAGTTTGATCCTCGGGTCCGGGCTTCGTAGAACACATCCAGATCAGAAGGCAAATCAGATATTGGATTCTCCCCTCCCCCTTGACCGTAACCCTTTATTGAATCTACTGTAACCCTTTAGGGGTATAACACCAATTCCTTATTGATCTCCGGTAACACCTGATTTGTGGGTGGGAATACCCGAGAAGGTTGGCTCTTTCACCCGGCCCAATCGTTTCTCTATTCCCCGCCCCTATCAACCAACCTCTATTTGAGTGAGTGCGACAAGACGTCCGATGGGGTAATCAAGGGCATACCCATGTATGGTTAAGAAACTATCTATCCCCGGTAATGGAAGCTAATTATTTCGGTAGTCTTGAACAATTATTAATTATTCGGAGTGAAAGGAATGAGGCTGTGAACTGGGACATAGATTTGAACTAGTTCGAACTAGCCCCTATGCCCATGTAATTCAGGGCGTGGATATTTCTGAACCAAGCCCAGGATGGAAATGAATAGTTATCTCCCACTTCTTATTAAAGCCCTGCCACCTGTATCCAATTCGATCGGTAATAGAAGTGTCGCCCCTTACTTACTCCCTTTCCCTTCCCCCCACCCCTTCTAAATAAAGAAATCAGGTGGAAGAAAGAAGTCTACGGACGGAATAAGTCCACTTTGTTCATCCTGATCGAGATAATCAGTTCTGGCTGAGACAATCAATAGTGCCTCGCCCAACCATCATTTTGTTTGGTTTAACCAGCTAACCAACCTAATTCATGTCGGCTTGTCGGTCCAGCTTGTTCCGCCTATCAAAGGAATCCCTAATAGTTGGTTTATAAGTCCCCCCATGAAACAGAAAAACCACCAACCCCCCCTTAATAATAACTGGGAAGGCTTAAGATATAATAAGGCCCGCAAACAAGAATCACTTGCTCAACCAACTATAGAATTATTAGTACTAACTCTCTAATTGAATTGGTTCTATCCTGCTCCGCCCTCAATTGGATCTCAACCTTGCCTTTCCCTTGCTACTTCCTCTCTAGTCATAAATAAGCTGCTAACTATAGCCCTCTACATCTATAGGCTATAGGTGGAGTGGAGGTGGGGGACACGAGTGGGTTCAGAAAGAAAGATAGATACATAAGGAGGAGGAGTGCGCGATAGGCTGACCCCTTCCTGAGGCTATGAATCAACTCAAATGCATGTACATCTATAGTAGGATGTACCACTATCAATCGAAGAGCTATAGGATCCTACTTATTATTACTGCTGAGATGGGGCAACTTCACTTGTTGCTCAAAACAGATCGATTGTTAGACACGCAGGATAAGGGCTTGATCATCTGGGTCGAGAAGGGAGCACCACAAAACCAGGAAACGAAATGGATACTTAACCAACAAGGGTAAAATAACCACAAGGAAGAGAGAACATCTAAGCTGGCAAGCACGGGTGAGAGGATCACTCATCGGACATGAGCCCCACAAAACAGACACCATTGAACATGAAGTCATAGGATGCGTCTGGCCTACCGCCCGCATTGAATAGTCATTAGACCTGACAAACTGAATGAAGCATAGTACACAACTATTAATCCCACCCAACCCCGACATCTCAGAACCTTCTAATAGAGTCGGATATCACGGAGACAAATTACCGATCACCACTCCAGATTATATGAAATTACTGAGGATGGGCACAGAGACATTAACACTGTTATAGAGGTGGCGTGGTAACATTAGTAGGAAACATTGTGGGAAGAACAAACCAGACCGACTAATCCAGCCTACCAAGTGGATCTAGTGGATCCCTAGAGGCACAAGCATAACAAGTACTTTTCCCAATATATACATTCAAAGATGAAAAGCAGCTAAGCAAGGTAAATTAAACAGGAGTAACCGGAAGTGAAGACAGAGGGTGTAGATTCAAAGGTGGAAGCTAGAGTAGTAGGAAAGGCAGGGGCAATACTAGGGCCAGGTGAAGTTTAAGTACCACCACTTTGATTAATTAATACTTGAACGATTATTAAGAAGGGTAGGGGCAGGAGCGAATATGGAAGAAGCAGGGCATCCTTTCCATTTCAATAGCCATCTCCGTTGAGGGTAAAGGTAGCATAGCCCAGTAAAGAAGTCGTCGGAAAAAGAATGCATGAAGGGATGATATATAAGGGCCAGTCGGAACACAGTGGTTGGAACAATGACTTATGTCAGAACATAATAAGTGGGATCAATAGTTGGACGAGGGTTTTGTACTCGAATTGTAGGGGATGTTGCTCTAAACTTGGGGGTGAAGTGTTGCCTCTACGGGTAGTGCTAGTGCTCATGATGGGTATCGATATCAATCCGTGGGATCTGCTCCAGGTCAACCAACACATCTGGTGGTCATCAATGAGCGACTTGGAAAGGATACCGGGCGAGGCTTTCTAACTGTCTGCCTTTTCCACCGATGCTTCCTATGTCACTACACTAGGCTCTACTAGGTCTCAATCAATAACTCTGGCTATGGCACTGGCCAGAGAAACTGAACTGGTACACTACTCATTCCATTAATATTAAGGTAAGCCTCCCAACCTTAGTGGAAGTACTACAGGTAATTGGTGTGGTTCAATGGAGCTTCCTTCGTCAATGGTTTAACCCTGAATGATTTCTTTATTGCTTCCACCTTATGCTTATGGTGGTTATAGGTCAATGGGTTCTAAGTAAACAAGAGAAACTGCTTATTAGGATTCAACGAAGTTGCAACTGCGGGTACCTTTGCTTCTGGTTCTCTAACGGGGCACCCGCATATGGATATGAGTCTCGATCTTCGGCTTAGATGGATGGCTTAACTTATGTGGCCGATTTACTGGCTCATCTGTTGCTAGCTCTAAATGGTCGTATTAGTGTTGTGGGCTAGCTTGGCTTAGATGGCTTGGCTTTGTCTAGCTTGGCTTAGATTTCTGGTTATGGTTTTGGGTCTTTATCAACAGACTCTAGCGCTTTTGATAATGAACATATAGATAAATATGACTATGAGACCACTACTAACGTTAATATCGCAACTTTGACTATTGTTGAATCATTCAAGCTTGCTTGCAGAGGATTGACTTATAGTTTTGTTCAAGACTGTTGCAATCATTCTCTCCATAGTGGGATGAATTCATAGCTTAAGAATTGAAACAAACAAAATGTTTCGATCTTTGACTGTAGGATACAAAATAACTGGATCTGCTTCTAGATGTCAATCTCGAACATCATAATCTGACTCTCGAACATGATCATGATCACAAGCAGCAGACTCGAGCTCGCTCACCACCAACATAATAATCTCTATCTCGTCCTGGAACTGGAACATCTAGCTCTTCCTCCCTTGAACTAAACTCTGAATCTAGATCTTTCTCACGAACTGGATCGGTATATGAGATTATATATAGATATATTTGACTGGATCAATGACTGCTTCAACTAGCCTTACAGAAACTAGGTAAGCTGGCTCTTATGTTGCTATTGGAGCCACTGCTATTGGATTGACTTAATCAACTGAATGCTCTGCTGCCTTCCGCACCTTTCCCTCTACCTATGATGTTACGGTTGTGGGTGGGATATAATAGATCTGTGTCTCTTTCACTGATTCATGCCTTTACGATAGATAGGGTGTAAGAATTGAATATGCGAGCTACGAAGCTAGGAAGTAGGTAGTACGGTGAAAGGAAGTATTAATTAATAAAATATAGTCACCTTGAAATAGTGGTGCAAAGCAGGTGTTGGTGTGGGTACAAATCTTGGTGCAAGGAGGAAGGAAATACCAAACCTTGGTGAAAGGAAGGAAATTGCAAAGAAAGCCATGTATTGATTGGGGAAATAAATGAAACAACAAACCCAATTGTTGGTGAAAGGCATGGTGCAGCAAAGGGGAAAGAGATGGAATACCATAGCACGGTGAAAGGGATTCAATACCAAACCCGGGTGCTGGTCCAGGTAGTGCAGGTGCAAAGCCAGATGGGTAAAGTAATGAAATACCAAAGAAGCGTGCAAAGCCTATATATAAAGTGGTCCTGCTCCTGCGACTTAGTCAACTGGTTCTTCTCCTGCTGCTTATGGGTCTAGGTCAACTTCACTGGGTCCTGAAGTTGCTACCGCCTGCTACTGGTACGAATGCCAGATCAATTGTTGAATCAATAGATGGTTAAGATGCTGGTCCTGGATCATCGACTACATCAGAGTCAACCATAGGATCTGCTACTGGAACCAGGCGAAGGAATGCTACTCCTACTTCTTCGTATGGTGTACTTGCCCTTGAAGGATCTTAACCTGTATAGGATGCTTACGTGCTTACTTAGATGCGACTCTCATTCCATATATGGGATTGGATCCACTACCTTCACCTCAACTTTCTATGTTGCTAGATCTGCTACTGATGCTGGCTCTACTTCTGCGACTGTTGGCTAAGGAGATGAAACTACTAGTGAGTATGTTGGTCCTGGACCTAGTACAGGTAGGGCAGCTGGGTAAACCACTGAAACCACTGATGGTGTTCGTGCTGGTGGATAAGTTGGGGTAGTAGTAGCTAGTCCTGGCCTTGTAGGGTCTTGTCCTGTAGGATCTGGTGGATCCACTGGTTAAGAATTGCATTGCTCTTGCCTTTGACTATGCTACCTTTGCAGATACATGACCCGTGTCCAAGAGAATAGAGATGAGTGTCCAAGATTCCACAGAGAGATAGATTCATCCCACCGAACATGACCTCTCCACCTAGATCCGAAAGAGGGATGAGTGGATTCCTCCCACCCTATTTATATTGGGGAAAATTATTAGAAGGTTCTGGTTCTGAGGTTAGGAGCACCAAAGTCGATCCTTACTTCATGGTTACCAGTTCTATCTCTGTTGAAGACCCTGATTCATGCTATGTGGGTGGTACACTTCTAGAGCAATTCTCTCGGGGGAGAGGCTTTTGATAAGCTTTTGAATGGATCCTCTTATATTTGTTTCTATAATTTAGTTACATCCCTAGATTCAGTTAATTACATATAGACATAGCCCAAGTATCGGTTGTTCCTTCTTTATATAATATATATAATATTGAAACCTTGGTTATAGGGGAGATAGGTTCTAGGGGAATGTCTCCTCCTTGAGCTAGTATAGATCATCTAATGAATCTCCTAATGTCTACCTGTTTTTTTTTTTGTTTATGTCTACCTGCCCACCCTGTTTGGTCTAGCCTTGAGTAAGGCAACATAGAGCATATTGAAAATCCCTTTACAAATGGTCAATGAATGTTGATGATTCTTTTGGATTCTACAGATTGGTATTGTTGGTTTGGTATTGAAGTCGTTAGGAGAGTGAGGGCATTGAAGTTGGCATGTTTAAGAGGGAATTTAAGGAAGGCATTGAAGTCCACCTCCCGTATGTCTCTATCGGCTTTAGATGTCTATCCCGTATGCACTTAATCCATTCATGGGGGGGTTGGGGGATGCTCCCCCAAGATTCATGGTGAAGGTTGATGGTCGAGAGAATATCCTTCTATGTTCTTGTCCTTATAATATCATTATTAGTAGCAATAATAGTAGCAAGAGTAGTCCGAAATGTAAGCTATACTACACGAGGTGAAGACCCCTCAGCTGGTGTAAAGATAAGAAAAGAGAGGAAAAGATAACCACTCTTTCCTGGGCATACCTTTCCTGGCACCCACCATTAGCTATTCATGAGGCGGGTAACTCTTGGAGAGTGTGTTTTAGAGTGCTTAGTGTGAGTCTTAGTGTTAGTGTTAGTGTAGAGATTGAAGTCGTTTGGAGAGTGTGTTTCAAAGGAAAACTACCTTGAATTCGGGTGGGTGTCTTGGGTGTTTGGGTGTTAAGTTGTTATCTTCTCGGTGGGTATTTGGGTTTCTCCTTCCTCCTACCACTGCACATTCCTTGTACTACTGTAAGAACAAATACTAATACTAGTAGGGAGTAAAGGAGAACAAATATTGATAAGCTCGTATCGTTAGTAATCTATTCGCTAGGTCAGGTCATTAGGTCAGGTGTTATCTATCATTAGTAATATATATCTATCTGGGCATATCCATATCATTATCAACATTACTGGCATCATTATCTATCTATTTCATTACTCCTTCTATGGAGACAACTGGGAAGGATACTTATTGGGATGACTACCATGACTACCACGACTACGGGTACGGGCTCATTATTAATACGACTTATACGAGCTCATACGACTTATTAATATGACCAGATCAGAGAATAAGGAGAAGTTGGAGTCGAGTCTTTATTCCTTACCTTTTCACATGACCTTTCATTACTACCTTTATTTGTCTCAGTACAGGAGGCAATCTATCTATTTATAATAGTCGTCCTTCCTCACCCTCCTTTGTCAGGGGAGTTGGGGCTCAACCTAATTATTCTTACGACCCTCTATCTCAAAGTATGGGCACATAACCTATAAGAGGAAGGCTATCTATAGGAGTAGAACCAATAAGTAAGGAGGGGCAGGTTCAATAGCGGGAACGAACAAGATGGGAGTATTCTTTACTTTCTTTCAGAAGGAATGAGGAATAGAACCTCTGGCCAATAAAGAAAGCTAGGCAAGCCTCCTTATATAAACAACCGGGCAGTGGCGTAAGCGATGATCCTCCCCTATTTCTGGGGGTGGCGGTGGAATCAGAGGGAGGAGTCCAAGGCGCAAACAATGAAAACACGACATTCGTCATTGTTGTGGGCTGGCGTGTCCATTAGTTTTCCACCTAGGCGGCTTTGACTGGCTGTCTTGAGGTTGGTTATCCTTGCTCTGCCCTTTTCTCTGATAGAGAGGACCTGATATTTGCTCTTTCTCTGATTTATTTTTCTGAACCCTCAATCTTGCAGCATCATATAGCGATAAGTAAGCGACTCCCAACGAAGAGAATATGTCCAGAAACTTTCTATCTGGCTAGATCTGTCTATGTAGGCCACTGCTCTATGGTATTTTAGAACCATGTGCCACTCGGATCAGAGTCCCACCCAGCTTCCTTCGCATGCTGGGTGGGTATGGAAGGCTTTGGTGTACTCCTGCCTGCACAGTCTGGTCTTGACCCTGGTGCAAGGTTGTCTCATGTACTGGTCTTCCTAGTTCCCAACAAGAAAGCCTCCTTTAGGCCCAAGTGGGTCTCATAAGATAGATCCATAATCACTCTGAAGTTTTTCTTACATAGTGAGTCCCACCAGTGCATGGGGAAGGGACTTACAAAACAAAAGGAGTGCGAAGGTGATCAAGGAGTGCGAAGGTGATCTTCTCACTGACTGTTGGAAACTCTAACTGGACCATTTCTCCAAAGCACGTCCATCTTGCTTGCCCCTTCAAACGAATCAACTTCTTGAAGGGAAATTACTGCTGGAAGAATCGTTGTAGGGCCAGGCGAAATGATCCATAGAATCCAGAGGACGCGACCATGAGATGATGGAGAAAATCCAAACGGTGGGAGGGACAACGACCAATTGACAAGGCGTTACTCTAAACAATGGCTAATAAAGAACATTCGTTTAAGAAACATTGAATGAAACAATTAGCTTGCTCCGCAAACGCTCAAAAACACGAATCGCTTGCTCCCAGATGTCTAGTTACTAAATTAAAGGAGTTGGTTTGTTCTAAGACGTTAATTTACTAATGGCTGGAGGGAAATAGAACTTATTCTATTATTTACGTTATTTTCTCATCTTGAGATTTAGCAAATAATTACCAAGTGATTTCTGAATTCTAAGTATTAGAGAAATCAATAAGTAATTGTCCAATTATAAGGATAAGATGCCTATATAATTAGTGGATTGACCTTCTTCACCTTACTTAAATGAAAGGATCAAGGCCTGACTAGAAGTATTGACCCCTACCTACCTGATAGGGCCTTTCAAAGCATGCATGCCTTACTGGAATGAAGGGCTAAGCCCTTCAATCAAGAATGAAGTCAACCGTGAATAATATCTTTCTCTTATTTAGACTTAGCTAATAACATCATTGTAACGTCCTCCATATTTTTCAAAGTGAAATTAGGTCATTTAGTATACCCTTTAATTAATCTCTGGAGCAAGTGAGATTTAGTAGCTAAGTATAACTAATAGAACTCTATGTAATTACACTTTGGTTTATTCTCTCTTTCTTTCTCTTGAGTTAGCGAACTCGAAGATATATCTATATTATACTACTATTTTTGCCCACCTAACCTTGTGACGTAATCTATGGCATAAACAAAATGATACGAGTCATTTCTCCCTCTAAATAAGATTCTAAAGTAAGTGACTTTACCAAACCTTCTTTTTCGTATCATCTGGGGATATGAAAGAGAGATCTAATTCTCTAGGTAATTACTATTATTCCATGCCCCCCCAGCATGCACATAAAAAATGCTTTACCTTCTTTTCTGTATACAAAGATAGAGAAAGAAAGAGATAGTTTCTCAATGAAAGCTTTTTCATACTGTAACTTGACGTGAAATACTTTGTGTATGGAATGAATTATATAATTACATATATAAGAAAAGAATTGTTGATAGACGAGAGAGATAACGACCTCTCCTAACTTTGTTACGTCATTCATTATCTTCTCAGTACATTCCTACTTCAAGACTGGGTGAGACCCACCTTCCTTTGTTGGGTTGGATTCTCTATTTATTCCCCTCCCTTAGCTATCTCTGCTTGGTAATACGGTCCTATATTTTCCTCAATCGTGAGGCTAGGCAAAGCGGCGGTCGAATATAAGGGGGAAGGGGGATAGCTTTCTCACTCATGAGAGAGGTCTAGGGATAACCTGAAATGCATTCGAAAGCGAAAGAGTAGTTATATGGGGGCTAAATCATACTAAAAAAATCTCTTTCTCTCTTTCTTCGTAAAGTTTCTGCACGCTCTCCTACTGTCTGTTTTTAGGAGTGACTATTGGTATAGTAGTAGTAGTAGTAGTAGTGAGTGTAGTTCCTGAGAGTAGCTCAGTGGGCGATCTCCTAATATCCTTTTAAGGCGAACTTTCAAGGCTTAGCGAACGAGATTGAAGTGAGCGTCCCTTTGTTAGAAAAAAAACTACAGACTTTCATGCACGTTATTCCCGTTACATTGACTCGGATTTCACTTATTTCCTCTCTTCATGAATGGGTTAAAGTAGCTAGCGCGAGTAGGATTGATCTAAGGAACCATCGCATCTTCCTGGAATTGAGATAGTCGCCCTCCTTCAGATGGTGGATGTATCCATATCTCCCCCTATCTCCCTTTAGACGGACAAGTTTCTTTTCTCTGGTTAGTTTTTCAGAGTGAATGAAATAGTCTTGGCAGGATATTGAAGGAAGGCGAATCCTTTAGGCACATAGAGAGGAGTTGTTTTGGGGGCATAGCTGGTCTTTTCGGATCACACTGGGCCTGAGCTCCTTCATGAAATCTGAGTGTAGTTCGACCCTCGCCCGGGTCCCATCAGTGACGACATTCCATTATCATTATCTATATTTGACTATTCAAGAAAATAAGGACTTCTTCCACCACACCATAAGTCACTATCTCATCAGGTAATTGATCTTTGAATTCTGGTCGTAGTAGATCTATATGGGTAGGGCTATAGATGTACATGTTATTCCCACCGTTACGACTCACGCTTTGGCTAGGTTACATTTGTCTTTTTCACCCACCATAGAAAACACTTTCTTTCATCTCTCTTCGAAACCGCTTCCCATAGGTCAGTTCAAATGATTGATCAAGCGAACAACCGGCTCCGTTGAGTTAATATTTAACTATGGAGAATAATAGCAAATTTTGTCTTTTCGCAGTTATGAAATGATATCTCTTTCTTTAGGTAGGTGTTTTCTGAATGCTTTCTTGGGGAACGAACCATCATATACAATCACCTTGATGATCATGAAAGATCGATTGGATTTCAGTAGAGATGGATATGGAATAAGCTCACTCAACTATGTGATATGGAGAAAGATGATCCCTAATGACAAGGAAGCGAGAAGACCTATATAGGATGGACATAGGGTGGGTTATTGCATCCTTTCTATAGTCACAACATGATAGGGATCTCATTCAAGCACTGGCTATCCCCTTACTTACCTTCTAGCTCAGGTAATATCAGAACCTTCCCTTCTATTTTTCACCCTTTTAGGACCTTATTATTTCTTAATAGAATGGAATTGATAGGGGTTTACTTGGAAAGCAAGAAGCGAAGTCCCTTTCAGAAAGAAAGGCCCAAAGAAATAAGGAAAAAGGCATGCCTCCCCGGTAATCACTGTTCATCACTTTACCACTTGATGGACAAGCTGCCCTTATCTCCTTGGCATTCAAACTGATTGATTGATAGAAATAATACGCCACACAACCATCCCCCCCTTCTGTTATATGGATGGATTTCTCTTTCATTGATGGCCCATCAAGACAAGAAGTGTTTGCGCCTTATCTGTTCCCTATTTATTTCCTCCCCTATCACCAGCTTTTTGTCTCGTCCCCTACCTACCTATTTGTTTTGTTTTCCCTTTTCGTTTCCCTAATCTAATTCCACTTTCGATACAATGAATTAGAGACTTGAAATGCCATTACTTATTCTAAGTAAGGGGGAGGGTGGACGAACAACAAGGGACATTATTATTTCACTGTAAGTACTTGATGCTCAGGCGAGAAGTTGTATACCTGGCTGGACAATCAATGGTGGCTGTTATAAGTAGCTGATGTTTCGTACTACATAGTAATTATGAAGATCCCTCTTCTCATCGATAATGTCGAGGATGCGGATTCAAAGAACTAAAGAAAGGTTTCCTGGCCGATCAATCTACCTACCATTTGATTTGATCCCATCTCGGGCAGGGGAAAGAAGGAGCAGGCGCACCCTGCAGAAACCTCACTTTTGCTCAATTATAAAAAGTACTTATTTCCTTGGCCTTACCTGAGCAGAACGAAAAAGAAGGAGCGAAAGTCGCTTGTCCGCATCGGGAAAGGTCCTTTCAGAACCTTTGATGAGGATTCGTAGCATCATTCGGGTAAATATAAATTGATATTGTAGAAACATGAGCTTGTGATATAGAAACACCTAATTCTGAACTGGTCAGTGAAAAAACTATTGGTAGAGGACCCGAATCTCCTATGTAATACATAATATTATTCATACATGGCATAGTCCAAGCGAACCCACTTGGGATCTTTACTGAACTATGACCAGCCATCATATTAGCGGATAAACGTATTCCTAAGCTTGATGTGCGGAAACAATGAGAGATTAGCTCAAGGAGTACTAAGAAAGGTGCTAAGGACAGTGGTACTCCTACGGGTGATGGGAAGCTGGAAAAATGAAGCCCATTTCTTTGAGATCCGACTATAGTAATTCCAATAGAAATCGAAAATGGGAGACCCGAAGCAATGATAGAATTACTTGTAACTGTGGAGCTATATGGTATCATACCCTGGGGATTACGAAATGACGAAGAAGTAAGAGTGATCTACTTCTTGCTCCCGAGAGAGATAGATCAAAAGATCTTTTCTGGCTCCTTTTTATTTCATAGCTAGCAATAATGGAAAAAATGGACAAAAGCATGGGAGTTAGCGATCAATAGGTAAGTTCAAGAAAACGACCTTTATGTAATATAGAAATATTTTCCTATCCTATTAGTATTGCGGGATCAGAAGAGTTAGACAAGCTCATGAGATCTTGTGTAATGAATTCGCTCTCCTCGAGTGTTACTTTTTTGCCCACGGCCATGAGTTACTCAACGCTTCTGAGAAAAGCTTCTTCATTCCATTCCGCTTGCTCGGAATGGGAGATTCTCCTCGAGTCAACTATTTTTAGCCCCGCGGATGGCAGCGAACCCCCGTCAATAGGGGGATTATTCAGATCTAGGTAAATAGGGGGGATGATCCATAGGGGGATTATTAATATCAATGCCTGAATATCTTCTCGGAGAAACCCCCCCCTATCGATGAATCTGGAATAGGGTCCGACCCCATAGTCACCATATTTGTCTCGTGAATATATATGAGCAGCTCCAAGGACCCGAAGGTGTCCGATGAGACCTCCAAACCAGATACGGTGGGTTGCATAAAGCCAACTGGAAGCCTACATTGTTTCCAAGGATCTGAAAGATAACCCAGGTGAGGAATAACTTCATAATAAATAAATAAAAATTGGATTTCCTTTCCCTTCTTGTCCATATATGGATGATCCATTCTTCCTCGCTCCACTTATTAAGGTCAAGCGAGAAGTTTCTCCTCGCCCTCCTATATCAGGCGAGCAATTATTCCTTTGTCAGGAAAGCAATCCTTTCTTGAATTGAGAAAAGAATTGATTGGTGCATTAAGCAGGCTCATCCTGCAGGGTGAGGAATTTATTGCTTGCTCGACGATAGGAGAGGGCAAGGGATTTATCACTCATCCGACCATAGGGAAAGGGAGGATGAGGAATTTATTGCTTGTCCGCATCGGGAAAATGATTTATCACTCATCCAACCATAGGGAGGATGAGGATGCGCACGCAGGCTCTCAATTGTATGGGAGAGGATGCGCAAGCAGGATCGACCAAAGGGAGAGAATGCGCAAGGAGGCTCAACCAAAGGGAGAGGAATTGACTTTCTTTCATTTTGCATTTCTTCTAGTCATGAATTATATATGTAATTATGCTTTAGCAGACAATGCTGCATTATGTATGTAATTATGCATTTCTGCCATAATGACACTTTTTCCTTTTTCCATTGGTCCTCTTGCCCTTCCGTCCCAGTCAATCACTTGAATATTGATGATATTCATTATATATGATTCAATGCAATGACTTTGAATCAGGATTTGAATGCTTAAAATCCAGTTCTTCCAGTCATGAATTATAGATGTAATTACGCTTTAACATACAATGTTGTTATTATATATGTAATTATGCAACCTACATATAGTCAGTAGGCTTCACATGTCCAGATATCACCCCATTCATCTGCTGCTTGTTCGCTTGATCTACAGAGGCTGCTTCTCCCTCCTATGACTATATATATATTCTTCCACGCCCTCCCTGGTAATACCTGAATGTTCATATTAATCGACAAATACCTATAAAACCCAACCACTTAAAATCTCATTCAAGAATCGCACGACGAATGGGAAGCAGATGCCCAGTGCGAGGAGAATTGTTAGAAGATTGGACCAGTTCTGGGCCCCGGTGTTCATTAATTCCTAAGGTGGAAGGGACCACCCGAACATCCCAAACATACATGCATGAAGGGGTTGGCTCTCGCTCTCTGATTACCACTTGAAGTCGTTCGTTGCTCGTGATAATAAGAATCCCGCTACGCGCCGTTACTGACCTTCTATAACTTACCTGCCTGCCTACCTGTCCCACCCATTCAAGTGCTACGCCTTCCCTCCCATAGGACCCACCCCTGGAAGGAGCTTATTAATGATCCCACGCACAAATCCAAAGAGTGTAGGCATGGGGAAGGAATTCAATCTCCAGAAGAATACAAATAAAGCCAACCGATCCGATTCAATTCATTGGGGAGGCCTGCTCGTAAGTAAATGAAAGGTAGGCATCGGGGCAAGACAAGGAAGGCAGGGTTCCAAGGATCAGGACCTCACTTTCAAATCACGAGAAACTTCTCTTTTATTATGATGCCTCGACTTCTCAATTATTGCACGAAGGAAATAAATCGAGGAGGCAATCATGAAAGCAAATGGAGTTTATTTTATTTCTTTCTTCCTTGGCTTTATAATATATCTAGTTGCATGATACTAGCATTATTGTACTTATTGTTATGAATTCAAAGAGTTATGTACCACTTTCTTTCTCCTTGGATTCTCTCTCTTGTTACTTTATTAGACATTTTTGGCTCAACTCAGTCGGGCTTCCTTGGTAGAGCCACTACTGATAGTGAAATTGGAATAGGTAGTGCCAGGTGGTGCCATTAGAGCAGGGCATTGTAAGTAATAGGTCTCAAGCTACATTTACTCATTGGTGGGAACGAGCTATCGGGCAAAAATAAGCTGGCAGAAAGAAGTCAAGGAACCGTGGCAGTAGGGTGGATATTCCAGAAGAAAGCCACAGATAAAGTCTTTCAATAGAAAAGGTTGTGGGGAAGAGAGCCCTATTTTGTAGTGATAACAATGCACGTTATGAACATTTGGTGAGTGCACCCTTCTTACCTATATTGATTATCCAATCTCGGGCCAGATGGCTCTTGGTAAAAGGTGTGGTTCCCTGAAAGCGTAATCCCTATAGGAATCCACTCCTCGTATAACCATAGATCTGTGATTGAGGAGTGAGCATTCAAGTTTCTCGGAGCAATCCCTTCCTCCCATATACGTAAAATGGTATTGAACAGTGCCTTCATAATATCGTTTATGAAAGGGACCCTCTAGTAAGAAGTGATTCCTGATCCGATTCAAATATATATTGGGTTTCTCCCAGTTGCACGCTGTAATTGGTGGGATTGATGATGACCTTTGTGTTGATTGATCATTATTGTATGAGCTAATATATAGGGTTGTGTCTGCCTCTGGCTATTGAATCGATGGAGATAAAACCAACGCACAAGCGAACAACATGAATGAATCTTATTCAAGTGATTGGCAACCTTTATTCAGTGTTGTTCGGACAAGTCTTTCCTTCTATTGCTAGCCAGCCTAATGTTAGGACCCTATAATGTACATTTTTGCTCATACTTTTTTCTATCATTACATCTTTTTCCCGATCATATTTAAGCCTACATTATCACCTTAATCTATTTTTCCAAAGGTATATAACGTTTCTTTTCTTTGCTATATGTTTAATTTGTTTTACATGTAATTTTACATTACTTTCATACTTAGCCATTAATTAGAAATATATAGTTGCTAAAACAATTTGAAGACGGTAGTTAATATATCGTTGTTGCTTGAAGACCACGTTGCTGAAACAGTTAAACAGTACGCAAATCCCGTTGCTGAAACAGTCTGTGATTTGCGATGCTGAAACAGTATTTCACATACAACAGTAACAAGAAAAGATAATTAAAGGAGCTGTTACACTGGCCGCAATAGTTGTACCTCAAAGCCAGCACCATTACAACCACTGTAACAACATTTTGCTATGGAAGATCAGAATATCCTATTCCAGCATAGAAGATTAGATCAGACTAAGAATAGGATTTGTATGTACACATGTAATCTTATGCTTAATTGTATTAAGAGGATTCTTCTTTTTAAATAGAGGAGAAATCAACATTAGAAGGGGATTATAGAAGGCTTATATGGAAGGGAATTACAGAGAAGGAGCGTGTTCACTTTTGATATTGTAAGGAAAGAGGAATAAAAGATCATTTTGAGCATTTCTTCTTAGTTCCCTTTCATTTCTGGGGAATCTTGTGAGAAGGAGAGGGCCCACCTTCCTCACAAGATTCACCCATTAGTTTCGGTAGTGTTAATTATTGTTTTTATTCGTGCCTTGTTAAAACTCTATTTTGCTGAAACTCTATTTCAACTGATTGTTGCATCGTTTTCATACAATTCATTCGTAGGTAATTGTTGATCATTTTGATTGGTAATTCTGTTTGCAGAATGAATTTATGAAAGTGTGATAGTTAGAGACAGGTGCTGAAGATTCCTACTTTGAGGAATAGGGTCTTGTTCTCTGTTACGGAATAGTTAGTCTTCTCTTTTGCAGTTTGCTGAAAGGTTCATTTTTCCTAGGTTGTTGTTTCTTAATATAATCTAGGATTCTTCTGATAATTAGTTTCCTTTGAATCTTGAATTCTGCAATAGAAAGATTGCTTTTACTGTAATTGAAAGTAGAACTTCAGTCTGTTCAAAGCAAGGTGTGATTAGTGTAACTTTTACCACAACTTTGGATTGCTTTTGAGATTGAGCATATACAATGTGTGATTGCCTTTGAAATAAACAGACT
Organism: Picea mariana; assembly: GCA_032191745.1. Taxonomy (NCBI): domain Eukaryota; kingdom Viridiplantae; phylum Streptophyta; class Pinopsida; order Pinales; family Pinaceae; genus Picea; species Picea mariana. The sequence goes on from JASDQU010102632.1 coordinate 82,220, forward strand.
TCCCTGGGTTGACAATTTATGTAACACTTGATTGTTTTAATTAATAAACAATTATAGTGACCAACATTTTGGCATCGTTTCTGGGGAAGGCAATTATAGATTTCAAAAGCATTTATGTTTTTCTTTCAGATGTACAGATTGCATGAGAGGACGTAGAGCCCCCAAGGAAACTAACCCTACAGGTGGCAGGGGTAGAGGAAGGGGAGGAAGAAAGACTTTTATCGATGAGATTATATCAAAATCTGAATCTTTTGTGCCTCAGTGACCAAGCTTTCGAAAACCAAAACCTCAACCTTCCTTTCAAGCGAACTTTGAAACGGAGACAGTTGAGAAACCAACAGAAAACATTGAGGATCGAGCAAGTGCAATTGGAGAACAAACAGAAGAAACCATGGATGGGTATAATGAAGAACTGCACCATGAAGAATAGGTAGGTCCTGAAGGAGAGGTAAACGATGAAAACTCTTTTTCTACCTTAGGATTTCCTATTGGTGATCTTCCTAGAGGAGTAGCTCTTATGAAGAATATTCCACTTTCAGCTTTACCTAACTTTCATGGTTTATCTTCTGAAGATCTTGATGAATTCCTTTTCGAGTTTGACATATTATGCAGAAGTTATGATTACATTACAAATGCTCAAAAATTAAAGCTATTTCCAGCAACATTAAATGGAAATGCATTAACATGGTTCATGAGTCTTGGAGGTCATGTAATCACAACATGGGATTAGATGAAACAGAAATCTCTGCACAAATATCAAGACTATTGCCGAACAAGAGAAAAAAGAGAGGAATTATTCAAGATGATACAGAAAGAGGATGAAAATCTAGAGGAATTTGTGGAAAGGCTACAATATAATCTACAAAGATCAAGTCACCTCAATGTAAGTAAAGATATTCTTAAAACAATATTATTAAAAGGAGTAAGGGATGACTGTCTAGATATGCTAAATATTCTTGGTAAAGGGGACATATCTAAAGAATCATATGATGAAATTGTCAACCTCTGTAAAAGATGTTCAAGAGGAGCTGTAAGGAATAGATCAAACAACAAGGATACCACATNTTACTTAAATATTTTAAAACTGAAATGTTAAGTTCTTTTGCTTCACAAATTGACACCTTGCAGATTAAGAAGAAACAAGCCGAAGCAGAAGCGGCTCTATCCATCTTTTGTTCCAAATGCAGAAAAAAGCACCCACTAAGGGAATGCCCATTGGACAAAATGCCAATTTGCACCCTTTGTGATAAGGATCATGAAACTCAACAATGCCCTTCTTTACTAGGAATCAAAGCAACATTACAACCAACCGATGAAGAAGTTGAAGTTGTCTATCTGTTGACACAGAGAAGCAATGGCAACCGCAAGGACAAGGTATGAATCCTAATATGCCATTTACATCTTCTAATCGTTGGAATAATTATCCTTCTTTTAGTCAAGCAAATTACCCTCCCTTTAACCAAATGCAATACCCACCCTTCAATCAAATGAATTGCCCACCCATGCAACAAACAAACCCTCCATTTGTAGACCCAACAATGTGGACTCCTTGGCCTCCACAACAACAACCTTACTTTAACCAATGGAATCCAAATTGGAGAGGTCAACAACCCCCGTTTCCAAATCAATTTCCTCAATTTCAGCAACCACTCCCTTTACCATCAGGTGCTCCACCAAATAATCAAATGATCTGGCCCCAACTACCTGTACAACCTAACCCTAACCCCAATAATAAGGCTATGCAGTGTATTGATATTCAAAACCAGCCTATACTTTCTGTTTTCCCTACACAATGCAATGATATTCATTTATGATCTAAGAAAATAGTAGAACCTATCATTGATGATGTTACCTCTTCTGATTCTGATAAAGAAGAAATAAAAAAGCACAATTCACCTGAAGAGGTACAACCATCCTTTAATACTGTTGCTGAAACAACAGAACCACCATTCCCTAAGCGTTTAGCTTTGACTAAAACTCCTGAGCCACCTGCTTTCAATCTTCTAGGGGAATTACAAAATCTCTATGTCAAAATTCCACTATTACAAGCACTGAGAGATGTACCAATTTATGCCAGAACTATGCGAGACATTTGTGTTAAGAAACCCGGTAGGAAAACTAAAGATCCCCTCACAGTTCATGTCATGGGTGATTTGTCTGCACTAATGTCGGGTAAAGCCCCTCCAGTTAAATATGGCGATCCCGACCATCCTACTGTCACAGTGCAAATTGGAAAAACTGTAATTCCTCGAGTTCTGGTAGACTTAGGCGTTGCTATCAATATTATGACTCTTGAAACTTCACAACTGTTACAACTGAAGAATGGAATCAGAGATACCCCAAACATTCTAGAATTAGCTGACCGTTCTACAATCAAAACAAAAGGAGTTATTGAAGACCTAATCATCTCAGTTGAGTCCTGGAATTATCTAGCCGACTTTGTGGTATTACAACCTAAAACAAAGTTGGGGGGTCATCCTCTAATTTTGGGTAGGCCTTGGCTAGCCACAATAGATGCCTTTATCAACTGCAGATTTGGTTCAATGACAATTTCCAATGGATATGAGACCAAACATCTTACTCTCTACCCTCACGCTACACCCTTGATTAATAATGACAATTCCTTATGGGTGGACTATGATGATCAAACTACTCAACCTATCTTGACTATCGGACAAGCTTTAAGCCTTAAAAATACCACTGAGGATGAAGTAATTAATAATTTTATTTTTGAACCCTCCTCTATGACTCCAGAAACACATAATCAACCAGCTGCACTTTTGGAGTCAGATACCCAGGAAAATCTTAATTCTGAAGACCTACCTCAAACATCAGCTACCATCTCTTCTAAAAGTATACCAATAGAAATTGAACTTGGCAAAACACTGAATATAAATCCCAACTTGACAGTTGCTGAAACACAGCAATTAATGAAGTTACTTCTTGAACATAAGGAAGCATTCGCATGGGACTATACAGATATGAAGGGAATCTCTCCTAAATTATGTACTCATCGTATCTATATCAAGGAAGATTGTTGACCGATCTGTCAACCTCAACGACGAATGAACCCTAATTTAAGGGAAATTGTTAAAGAGGAACTTCAAAAATTTCTTAATGCAGGGTTTATATATCCTATATCTGATAGTGAATGGGTTTCCCCGTTGGTAATAGTTCCTAAGAAAAACGGGAAATGGAGAGTGTGCATATATTATAGAGCCTTAAATAAAGCCACTCAAAAATATCACTTTCCGTTACCATTCATTGATCAGGTGTTAGATAGTTTGTCAGGGAAGAAATTCTTCTCTTTCTTAGATGGTTTCAGTGGGTATAACCAGATCAAAATTGCACCCCAAGAGCAAGATAAGACCACTTTTACTAGCCCCTGGGGAACTTTTGCTTATAGAGTCCTCCCATTTGGACTATGTAATGCACCGGCAACCTTTCAAAGAGCAGTTATAGGAATCTTTTATGATATGATTAATGACTCTATGAAAATTTTTATAGATGATTTTACCCCATATGGTGTCTCTTTTGAGGAAGCACTAGAAAATCTTGAGAAAGTACTTAACCGATGTATACAAGCCCACCTCTCCTTAAGCACCGAAAAATGTCATATGATGATGAGTGAAGGAGTGTTACTTGGACATTTTATTTCATCTCAAGGAATTCAGGTAGATCCATCCAAGATACAAGTCATTGAGAACCTTCCTATTCCCAAAACCCAAACAGATGTGAGAAGTTTCTTAGGACATGCTAAGAGGGTAAGTGATTACTTGTGATTCTTTAAAATTTTGTTTTTGTGCTCGAAAAGTAATAAGAGCATAATTTTCATCTTAAAGGTAAAATAAATATGAGGAAGAAAAAAATGTTTTTGGGTGAATTTTTTTTTTAATCTTTTACTTGGATAATAATAATTTTTATTTTTTATATCATATAAAAATAAACCATATAAAAAATAAAAATAAAAAATCTTTTTTAATTTTTCAAATATAAAACAAAAATAATTTATGATTCATAATAAAACAAGGCTACTAGGTAGCATATACTTGTCAAATATAATGATGAAAGTATTGTTTAAGGAGATAAGGAGAGAAGAATTAGGCATGAAATGACTAGATGGCAGAAATATTTATTACAATAACAATGGGGGAAGTGAAGGCAACAATAAGACTTCAAAGTTTTTGGCCAATAAGATATCAGATAAATGAGATTTAAAATTGAAAATTAATCATTATTTTTTAAAACTTTAGATATATGGGTGTATATTTTATGGTCAACCATGAACTAAAAGAAAGTCAAACCTAACTTAACACTATATACCATACCTATCGGCAGGTATAATAGCATGTGACAATACATGGAGTACATGTGGATCAAACACGTGTATCAAAATACATTAGCTATATAGTACCAATGCATTATTATATTATGAGGCACCAAATTTGGCGAAATTGCAAGAACCATTATTGAATTGTTCACTTTATGAAAGGGTAAAACATATTGTTTTAGTTTTATCTAAATACATTTGATTCTTAACCATGGCAAGAAATATTTTCTTTAAAACCATATTTGGCAAGTATCAAAGTCTTTAATATTTCCATAAACACAACTTCAACCGCGCCAATGATACAATGTCAACTTGGATGACGATTTCAAAATAACGTCGATGGTCACATTGAGCATCATGCGCTTGATGTAGTATGCCAATGTGTCACCGGATTTGAAAGATCAAAACGTATGATGAAATTTGATATTAGTATTGTAATTAGAAGACAAATGGAAAGAGAGACAACATTTGCGAGCTTGGGTAGGAGAAGAAGATTGGGGAGAACATTGGAGAGGATTGACCCTTTTTTGGATGAGAGGAGAGAACATTGGAGAATAAATTGAAGAGTAGATTCAAATAGATGTATGTGATTTAGATGGCAAATGGAAATAGAAGCAACATTTGTGAGCTTGGCTAGGGGAAGAATATTAGAGAAGATATGACTTTCTTGGCTGGAAGAAGAATTTGGAGAGTAAAGTAGAATAAATCTTGGAGTTGGGGTTTGTTGGATATTTATCGATCTTTTCTTTCTGTTGCTTGAGCATGGTCATGTTTAATTGTTTCAACCTTCAATTCTTTGTGATATCATTCATCATTTTTAATTATTTTGTTTATGTTTGTCTTTGCTTTGTTTGTTTCGATTTTGGCTCCTATTGGTTGGGGACGAGAGGTTAGGATTTTGGTTGGTTGGGGTCGAGAGGAAGGGTGATGTTATAAAGAACATAAGATGGGAAGAGGGATCCGATGGGTGGGAAATGACAAAAACATAGTGAGAAGGTATGTACTATTTTATTTGTTATTTAAATTTTTGGATAGCGATGCAATCCGTTATTTCATGGTTACGTATGTATTTATGGAACTAATTTGTTTTATTTTGTTTTGTCAGTATTCTTTGTTTTGTCTAGGAGTGTGGAGGAAGAAATACAAATGTCGTGGATTTTCGCAATTGCAAATGAGCTTTTAAGTTTTGGCTTCCTTCAGATTGAATATTTGAATTGTTAGTAGGATAATAATTCATGGATATGCTTAATAAGACCAGGGTTTAGATGTATCTATGCTACAATTTTTATTTCCCCCTATATTCATCTTCCCATTCCATGCAAGGGTTTGGAAATTTTTCTTAATGTTCGAGCCTTTTGCTCAATGATTATCCTTAGGATCACTGACCAAAATCCTTGAACACTAAGAGAATTGTTTAAACCCTTGCATGGAATGGGAAGATGAAGACAATGGAAAATAAAAATTGTAGCATAGATGCATCTAAACCTCAGTCTTATTAAGCACATCCATGAGTTTTTATCCTACTAGCACTTCAAAAATATGATTTGAAGGAAGCCAAGGCTAAAAACAATCACCTGCAATCATGAAAATATGTGGCATATGTATTTTCTACACTTATTATTTGGTCTTTTAATTATGCCTTTGCACTCCTAGACAAAACAAAGCATATTAACATAACAAAAAAAGAAAATAGTTCCATAAATACATACCTAGCCATGAAATAATGGTTTACATTGCCATCCAAAAATTTAAATAAAAAATAACAAAATACATACCTTCGCACTTAGCCTTCGCCATTGCCCACCCCTCGGATCCCTCCTCCCATATTACGCTCAACATCACCCTCCCTCTCAACCCCAACCAACCAAAGCTAATTTTTTGTCCCCAACCAATCAGAGCCAAAATAGAAACGAACAAACCAAAACCAAATCATAAACGAAATAAATAACAAAGAAAAGAAATAAAAACAAGAAAGACATCACACAGAATTGCATGTTGAAACAATTAAGCATGGCCATGATCAAGAAACAGAAAGAAAAGAGAGACCGATAAGTATCCAACAAATCCCAATTCCAAGATATGTTTGGTTTTACTCTAATGTGTTTTCCTATTTTTTTTCCTAGCCAAGAAAGGAAGATCTTCTCCAATATGCTCTAGCATACCACATCAAGTGCACAATGCCCAATGTGGCCATTGAATTTATTTTTAAATCATCGTTCAAGTTCACATTGTATCGTTAGCATAGCTGAAGCTAACGCTGTGTTTATGGAAATATTGAAGACTTATGTGCTCGCCAAATAAGGTTGCAAAGGAGATATTTCTTGCCATGGTTAAGAATTGAATGCAGATAAAATTAAAAAAATATTATTTACCTTTTCATAATAAAGTGAACAATTCGATTTTGACAAATTTGGAAGAAATTGAGATATTTGAGGCTATTACTTCATAATTTTAGTGAAATTTTGAACAAATAGAAAAAAAAAATATTACTTTATTTATAGGTCTAGCCAAAATTTGAATAAATGAAGATATTGAAGAAATGAAGATATTGGAAACCATTTTTTTGTAGATTCTACATTATTTGAAGGAAATCAAATCATTTTTATCCATTTTATCGCTATTACATGATAATGTAACATCCCTCCATTACGATAACAAATAGTGATGTATAAGGTAAATATTTTTTTTCTTTGCATTAGGAATTTGAGTTGTCACAACATATATTAATAACATTACAAGTGACGCGTCAATGAAATCAATAATGTCACAAGGCCAATGCATTAACATAAATAAAAACGACACATGTTCAACGCATAAACATAAATAGCGATGCAGTTCAACACAACAAAATCATTTGAAACAAAATATCAATAATGGTCAACCAGACATTGAATACCAAAATTACTACCTGCCCAACCTACCCTGCAAGGTTAGGACCTCCAAGACAAATAAGCAACGCTCAAGCCCAGGATTCATTTGATTGATTTTGACCATTTAAGGTCTCAGGGTTGATGACTATTCTGAGGAATGAGGAGGTGTCTAATTCCCACTAATACAATCAAATCGAACATCACTAAATCAATTAATCAACTTAATCATCAATTATTCAGGGTGCGAAAAAAAAATCTACTATAGAACATACATCATTTTAATGGACACAATTACCACTTAGGAAACATTCAACAATAGTCCATCTACAATTCATTTAACAATGTAATTGACCCATATTCCACCTATAAGGCATTCCAACATAACCACAACCTAACTAGATATACTACTATACTTATAAATCAATTTTTAAGCAACAACCGAGTGTAACTGAGTCAGAGAAAAAGACATAAGGATTTATAATATCACAAGAGAATACGCAAAGTTCTGGTAATAATTGAGATATACTCTAACCATCAAAAGTAAATTTCCAAATCACACTCGTTAAGGTCAAGCAATCCTCGTCAATTACTTTAAGCTACTATAATGAGTACAACACTTCATGTAGCACAACTATACCTTCAAATGAACTATCATAAATAAGTAGCACCTTAAGAAATCAATACTATATTGCATAGCCAAATACCAGTTACCAAAAGGGAACCACACTTAAATAAATTACTAGAAGACCAGGCTGCAAAAATCATTAAGGAATTTGAAGGGTTCATTGCGCATTGAGCCATAGTTATGTTAACTCCCAATTAACTTACCTATACCTATACATGTGGATTCAAAATGGAAATCAAGTCTTATCTTAACGAGATGAATAAACTCAGGTTGACTTACAATTCCTTGAAAGGATCCAGGAATGACCCAATCAAAATATAAGTTCATTGAAGAAGTTCAAGGGAAGACCAAATTATTTTAAAGGGATTCAGAAATAATTCTTTTAAAGGCCGTGTAGCTTCCCACGATAGAAATCAGCTAAGGGCCGACCTAAACTGTCATAAGAACCCAAGACGATGCTAGCTATTAACTTCTTGAGTCTAAGTGATTCTTTGAAGAGTCCACCCGGTGTTCCAACTACCTTCTGGTAACAACAAGGGTGTTCTCCCTCTCATTTCCTTTACAATGGATGTTATCACAGAAGGTAGTTTTGTGACCCCAAAAACTAACACGTCGCCAGTACTCAAGGGCTTATCCTTTCGACTCGGTGGGGGATAGATCGTGGCATGAGTAAAATGATTGTGGGAAGATAAGGTTTGGAGTGTGAAGCGACAAAGCATGAGCAATCTCATTCATAAGCTTCTTGGTTCCTAAGGTCGAACCAAGTTGTTCAAGTTTCCCTCCTATTGATCCATTAAATCACTCTTGAGGGACTGAGCAAATGGGGAGGAACCGATGACGGATAAATGTAGAAGAACCATCTCCGGAGAGTCCTTTTCCAGTGCTAAGTGGCAGTATTACGAGCTTGAGCTCTAAACGATCAACTAAAGGATCCTCGAATGAACTATGTTGAAGGACTACGGGTGAAGTGGTGACTCAACCAGTATAGAGTTGTTGACGGGCTGACTAATACTCGATAGACCTTAGCTTGAGAGCCCGAATTCGAAGGAGGTATACGCTGGTTCCTCTCTTGAGTACCAACAATGAGGGCGATATTTTTTTTGCAAGGAGTTCATAATTCCCCAGCCTCGAGATCAATTCCTCAACTCGACTCGTACTCGCTAAATAAACCTGTAGACCATGGTTAAAGGAAAGTGGATTTGGTCTCAGGCGAAGGGGACTGTATGTTGTTGCACTAAAATCATTTTTTAACCCAGGAGGATCATGAGATAGGGATTTCGCCCAAGAAAAAATATTTCTCCAAATGCAGGTGAACTTATGATGTGTAAGGCTCCATCTCGAAAATACTCAGCAACGAGCAACAGTGTTGAAACTTCGGAAAGGGAATACAGAGGTCGGATTCAACCAACTCACATGGCCCTCCTCGATGCTATGAACCCGAGAAACACTGGATCCAATAGTTATGGGTTAAGGACAGATGGGATAATGCATGGAGAAAATTCTTGGGTAATGGCCAGGCGACAGGAATGCCACTGGCATCAAATGTATTTTGCATGCAGAAGCTCTGCCTCGATTCCTGAGGTGCTGCATGCACAGCGAGGTTTTCCTAGAGGACGGTTAACCGATATTCCTCTTGTATAAGTTACATGAAAGAATAAGGTGGCTACTAGGTGGACAAAGTGACGAAGGTGACAGGCGCCCTTCCAGCAAGGTTGAACACGACACTCTCACTCCAAAGGATATGCGATCTAGAATAGAGAAAATTACATAAAATAAAATAACATGCAAGAACCTTCTACACTCAATTTCCTTGCATTTTTTTTCTTTAAAAGGGGAAAAGGAAACCGTTTGTGCATGACTTCGCAAACCCCCCCACCCCTTATGTTATCTCCTAGATTTACAAGGGATCTGACTCTAAAAGGGAAACATTTATCCTTCCAAGTTAAGATCGAGATGTCGGTATTGTAGCCAATTTCCCTCGGTGAAATTTCACC
>JASDQU010102632.1:99303-133656 GCA_032191745.1 Picea mariana
GCGATTCATCTCTGTTCCAGCGCATTATATAGATTCTCCACATGCAGAGGTTTTCCATGCGTTTTTTACTCCAACTGCAGTTTCCCTTTCTTTCATTCTTTCTTCTGATTTTTGCATGCCAGCATTCTCCTTGATTTTCTGAACTGACTCTTTTCATGCCTCCTTTACGCATGCCACATCATGCAACGCTGTGTTCCTCCTGTCTTAACTGCCAGTCTATTTTTAGACTAAACGTCTTTCTGCTTTTCTCAACTCCAATTGCAGTTTCCCTTTCTTTCATTCTTTCTTGTGCTTTTCGCATGCCAGCGTTCTCCCTGATTTTCTGAACTGGCTCTTTGCATGCTTCCTCTACGCATGCCACATTATGCAACACTGTGTTCCAGCATTTGCGTTTCAGCATCTACGTTTCAGCATCTGTGTTCCAGCATTTGTGTTTCAACATCTACGTTCCAGCATGTGTGTTTCAGCACTTGTGCGTGCTCCATAAACAACCAATTGCCATCAATGACAACCTTGACCGTCTTCGTCATCTCCTGTGTTCCAGCATTTGTGTCTGTGTTTCAGCATCTGTGTACCAGCATCTGTGATTGTGTTTCAGCTTCTATGTTCCAGCATCTCTTGTGCGTGCTCCATAAACAACCGATTTCCATCAATGACAACCTTGACCGTCTTCGTCATCTCCTGTGTTCCAGCATTTGTGTCTGTGTTTCAGCATCTGTGTACCAGCATCTGCGATTGTGTTTCAGCTTCTATGTTCCAACATCTCTTGTGCATGCTCCATAAACAACCGATTGCCATCAATGACAACCTTGATCGTCTGCATCATCTCTGCTATAGCCATATTCCCGCTATAGCCATATTCCCAACAGCTAGTGCTTATGGGTCAAAGGGAGGGGTTGGATCTCGGTCTCGAAAGAATGGGTCTAGCTATCGATCATGAGGGTCTAGATACGGGTCTCAATCAGCATATGGGTATCGAACAAAAAGGTATGTTACATATGGAACTGCTCCAGCCACCTATGCTTCTGTACCAACCTATGATTCTCCTGCGACTATTGCTACTAAGTATGGGTATGGAACTAAGCGAAAGGAAGTCGGGTCTAATAAATAATGGAACCGGATATTCTACTATATCTATTGGTCCTAGGTATGCTTATGGATCTACTTCAAGCTCTCGACCTGGTTAAGATGATGCCCTTTCTTCTGCCACTGGAGGATCTACACCTGAACTTTTGGAACCAATCTAAGGGATGTCACTAGTGAATCTACGTATGGAACTGGGTGAAGGGATGAAAAAGGGTATGGTTTTAGATCACAAAGGTATGAATGTTCCTATCGATCTAGATAAGATGAAGCCTATGATACTACTGGTACTAGTGCTTCTACCTATGTTGTTGTAGGCTATGGGTCTAGATTTATAGGTTCTAGATATTGATCAAACCTTCTATGGGTCTATGTCTCTATCATGAATAGCGTAAATTGGGTATGGGTATATAACTACTCATGCTACTAGATAAACTACTATATGCTTTACTGTCACTAAGTATGGATCTTCTCATGCAACTGTATCGACTCAGTAAACCGATGAACCAACCTCACCAACTACATAACAAACTGGATCAACGGGTTAAGCTGTAGAAGATGCTCCTGAGACTAGGTATGTATTTGGATCATAAACCTTACTAACTTTAGAACCCACTGTTGAACCAACGAAATGAACTAGAAGGTGTGTTTCTAGGTATTGATATGTATCTACCCTTACTTATGATGCACCACCTACCCTACTTATTCAATACGTTAAACTTGGACCTACATTCGTACAGTCAGGACTCTTCCCCAACCGGGATAAGCATTGATGGATGGTATAGGTAGACCCGACGAGACTTGATAGAAGTCTTTTTCTATGGCCCCGCCTTCGACTCTCGATAGCTTGGTCAATTTCCATAGCTTCCCCTCTACCTGGATAGGAATGGTCCCTTCTTCATTTTTTTATTTCCCCAATCACAAAAATAAAATTATATATGTAGAGTTGGGTTGTCAGCGACAAGGTCCTATGCCCTATGGATATAAAGGAAGGCAGATAAGGACCTACCAAAATGTGAAACCAAGGATTTATCTGAAACACCTCCCATAAATGTCTAAAAATGATAGCTCCATGCGGCGGTTCTAGTTTTTGTTGTCAGTGCTTTCACCCTTCATAGGTCACAGGAAGGAGAAGTGCTCTCGTCCCCGTGGAAAGGGATGTAGGTGGGCATCATGATATTTTTATCGTGATTGATTATCCATATGATTCACACCTTTACGAAACACTCATGGAAAATATGCATGTATTTTTGCCTTCATTTTTTGTAATTGGTAGCAGGTTAGTATTCCTTTGCTGAACCCTCCACTTGTTGTTGGATCTCATAGTAGTTTTTTTTTCCACCATAAGGAGCAGTTAAAGAAAAGGAGAAAGTCTAAGTTGAGGAGGCAGTATTTGTTACTCGGACCCATAATATCTCGAGAAAATCAACGATATAAATAAGCAGTATTAAGCGCCCCTGGATATCACATACAAACAGAGTCTGTACATTGAGCAGAGAGAAAGGTAAAGGTAGAAATAGCAAGTGCATCAAAGGCAACCGATAAAGTAGAAATTAGACTGTAGAAGTAACCAGGAGGAAAGACAAGAGAGGAGGCGACAACAGAGCCTATTGCATCATAAGCAAGGATAGGTACAAATACATTTTGAGATCAAGACCCAGTAGCATATCCATAACCATATCCCCATATAGGTAGTTAAGATAACATAGTCAATAGACAGGGTTAGTGATCCTTATAATATCATTAGTAGTAGCAATAACAATAGCAAGAGTAGTCACAAATGTAAGCTATACTGCATGAGGTGAAGACCGCTCAGCTAGTGTAAAGATAATAAAAGAGAGGAAAAGATAACCACTCTTTCCTAGGCATACCTTTCCCCAACATACCTTTCCTGACACACACCATTATTTGTTCATGAGGTAGGTAACTCTCAGAGAGTGTGTTTCAGAGTGCTTAGTGTGAGTCTTAGTGTTAGTTTTAGTGTAGAGATTTAAGTCATTTGGAGAGTGTGTTTCAGAGGAAAACTAACTTAAATTTGGGTGGGTGTCTCAGGTGTTCAAGTGTTAAGTCCTTATCTTCTTGGTGGGTGTTCGGGTTTCGCCTTCCTTGTACCACTGCACATTCCTCGTACCACTGTACATTTGTCGTACTACTGTAAGAGCAAATACTGATACTGATAGGGAGTAAAGGAGAACAAATATTGATAAGGTCATATCGTTAGTAATCTATTCTCTAGCTTAGGTGATTAGGTCAAGTGTTATCTATTGTTAGTAATCTGTTATCTATCATTAGTAATATACATCTATCTAGGTGTATCCATATCATTACTGGCATTACTGGCATCATTATCTATCTATTTCATTACTTCTTCTATGGAGACAACTGGGAAGGATACTTATTGGGATGTATACCATGATGACCATGGCAGGACTACCACGACTATGGGTACGGGCTTATTATTAATATGACTTATACGGGCTCATACAACTTATAAATACAACCAGATCGGAGAATAAGGAGAAGTTGGAGTCGAGTCTTTAGTCCTTACCTTTTCACATGACCTTTCATTACTACCTTTATTTGTCTCAGTACAGAAGGCAATCTATCTATAGCATGAGGCAATCTATCCATAGCAGTCGTCCTTCCTCACCTTCCTTTGGCAGGGGAGTTGGGGCTCCACCTAATTATTCTTATGAACCTCTATCTCAAACTATGGGCATAGAACCTATACGAAGAAGTCTATATATAGGGGTAGAACCAATAAGTAAGGAGGGGTGAGTTCAATAGCAGGAAAGAACAAGTGGGGAGTATTATTTACTTTCTTTCAGAAGGAATGAGGAATAGGACCTCCGGCCAATAAAGAAAGCCAGGCAAGCCTCCTTATATAAACAAGCAGGCGGTGGCATAAGTGATGATCCTCCCCTATTTCTGGGGGTGGCCACGGAATCGGAGGCAGGAGTCCAAGGCACCAACAATGAAAACATGAAATTCATCATTATTGTGGGTTGGCATGTCCATTTGTCCCCTCCCAGGCGGATTTGACTGGTTTTCTTGAGGTTGGTTATCCTTGATTTTCCCTTTGCTCTAATAAAGAGGACCTGATCTTTGCTCTTTCTCTGATTTATTCTATCGAACCCTCAATATTGCAACATCATATAGCGGTAAGTAAGCGGCTCCCAACGAAGAAAATATGTCCATAAAATTTTTATCTAGCTAGATATGTCTGTGTAGGTCACTACTCTATGGTATTTTATAACCATGTGCCGCTCGGATCGGAGTCCCACCCAACTTCCTTCGTAGGCTGGGTGGGAATGGAAGGCTTTGATGTACTCCTGCCTACACAGTCTGGTCTTGACCCTGGTGCAAAGTTGTCTCGTGCACTAGTCTTCCTAGTTCCCAACAAGAAAGCCTCCCTTAGGGCCAAGTGGGTCTCATAAGGTAGATCCAAAATCACTCCGAAGTTTTTCTCACAGAGTGAGTCCCACCAGTGCATGGGGAAGGGACTTACAAAACAAAAGGAGTGCGAAGGTGATCAAGGAGTGTGAAGGTGATATTCTCACTGATTGTTGGAAACTCTAACTAGACCATTTCTCCAAAGCACATCTATCTTGCTTGCCCCTTCAAACGAATCAACTTCTTGAAGGGAAATTATTGTCAAAAGAATCATTGTAGGGCCGGGAGAAATGATCCATAGAGTCCAGAGGACCCAACCATGAGTTGATGGAGAAAATACAAATGGCGGGAGGGAAAGTGACCAATTGAAAGGGTGTTAAATTAAACACTGGCTAATAAAGAACATTCGTTTAAGAAACATTGAATGAAACAATTAGCTTTCTCTGCAAGCACTCAAAAACACGAATCGCTTGCTCCCAGATGTCTAGTTACTAAATTAGAGGTGCCAGTTTGTTCTAAGATGTTAATTTACTAATGACTCGAGGGAAATAGAATTTATTCTATTATTTATGTTATTTTCTCATCTTGAGATTTAACAAATAATTACCAAGTGATTTCTAAATTCTAAGTATTAGAGAAATCAATAAGTAATTGTCCAATTATAAGGATAAGACACGTATATAATTAGAGGCTTGACCTTCTTCACCTTACTTAAATGAAAGGATCAAGGCATGACTGGAAGTATTGACCCCTACCTACCTGATAGGGCCTTTCAAAGCATGCATGCCTTACTGGAACGAAGGGCTAAGCCCTTCAATCAAGAACCAAGTCAACCATGAATAATATCTTTCACTTATTTAGACTTAGCTAATGACATCATTGTAACATCCTCCATATTTGTCAAAGTGAAATTAGGTCATTTATTATACCCTTTAATTAATCTTTGGAGCGAGTGAGATTCAGTAGCTAAGTATAACTAATAGAACTCTATGTAATTATGCTTTGATTTATTCTCTCTTTCTTTCTCTTGAGTTAGCGAACCCGAATATATATCTATATTATACTACTATTTTTGCCCACCAAACCTTCTTTTTTCGTATCATTTGGGGATATGAAAGAGAGATCTAATTCTCTATTTAATTACTATTATTCCATGCCCCGCCAGAATGTACATGGAAAATGCTTTAGCTTATTTTCTGTATACAAAGATAGAGAAAGAAAGAGATAGTTTCTCAATGAAAGATTTTTCATACTATAACTTAACGTGAAATACTTTGTGTATGGAATGAATTATATAATTACATATATAAGGAACAAATTGTTGATAGGTGAGCGAGATAGCGAGCTCTCCTAACCTTGTTATGTCATTCATTATCTTCTCAGTACATTCCTACTTCAATACTGGGTGAGACCTACCTTCCTTTGTCGGGTTGGACTCGCTATTTTTTCCCCTCCCTTAGCTATATATGCTTGGTAATACGACCCTATATTTCCCTCAGTCGTGAGGCTAGGCAAAGCGGCAGTCAAATATAAGGGGGAAGGGGGAAATCTTCCTCACTCAATAGAGAGGTATAGGAATAACCTGAAATGTATTTGAAAGCGAAAGAGTAGTTTTATGGGGGATAAATCATACTCAAAAAATCTCTTTCTCTCTTCCTTCGTGAAGTTTATGCATGCTCTCCTACTGTCTGTTTTCAGGAGTGATTATTGGTATAGTAGTAGTAGTAGTAGTGAGTGTAGTTCTTGAAAGTAGCTCAGTGGGCGATCTCTTACTATCCTTTTAAGGCGAACTTTCAAGACTTAGTGAAAGGGATTGGAGTGAGCATCCCCTTCGTTAGCAAAAAAACTAGAGACTTTCACGCACGTTATTCCCATTATATTGACTCAAATTTCGCTTATTTTCTCTCTTCATGAACGGGTTAAAGTAGCTAGAATGAGCAGGATTGATCTAAGGAACCATCGCATCTCCCTGGAATTGAGATAGTCTCCCTCCTTCAGATGGTTGGTTGTATCCATATCTCCCCCTATCTCCCTTCGGACGGACAAGTTTCTTTTCTTTGGTTATTTTTTCAAAGTGGATGAAACAATCTTGGTGGGATATTGAAGGAAGGCGAATCCTTTAGGCATAGAGAGAGGAGTTGTTGTGGGGGCATAGTTGGTCTTTTTGGATCACATTGGGCCTGATCTCCTTCATGAAAGTTGAGTGTAGTTCGACCCTCGCCTGAGTCCCATCAACGATGACATTCCATTATCATTATCTATATTTGACTATTCAAGAAAAGGACTTCTTCCACCACACCATAAGTCACTATCTCATCAGCTAATTGATCTTTGAATTCCGATCATAGTAGATCTATAGGGGTAGGACCACCACACTAAGAAAGGTGCTAATGAGAATGATACTCCTGTGGGTGATGAGAAGATGGAAAAGTGAAGACCATTTCTTTGAGATACCACTATAGTAATTCCAATAGAAATAAAAAATGGGAGACCTGAAGTAATGACAGAATGAATTATAATTGTGGAGCTATATGGTATCATACCCTGGGGATTACGAAATGACGAAGAATTAAGAGTGACTGAGATGCGAGGGGAAGACTTTTTTTTAACATTTCCAGAAAGACCACCTATTTGTTCGTTCATTAGGTTCAACACAAAATCATGAATAAGATCTATCGAAGATTGTTGAGCATTTGGTACTGAGTTTCCCCCTCCAATCTTAGTAACAAAATGAACCAAGAGAAAGATTGAACTGATAGTTAGAGGCATGGATAAATATGGATTTGTGGATGGGAAATACAAGTTTCCCATATTCATAGGAATCAATGGGATAATGGCATATTACTCAAGTGGGTTGTTTGGTGTAATAAAGACTTTTATTTCATCTCCTTCGTGTACTTCTTGCTCATGAGAAAGATAGCTCGAAAGACTTGTCTTTGCTCACTCCCTTTTATTTCATAGCTAGCAAAAATGGCAAAAATGGACAAAAGCGTGGGAGTTAGCGATAAATAGGTAAGTTCAAGAAAACGGCCTTTATGTAATATAGAAATATTTTCCAATCCTATTGGTATTGCAGGATTAGAAGAGTTAGACAATATCATGAGAGCTTGCGTAATGAATTCACGCTCCTCGGGGGTTACTTTTTGACCCCCGACCATGAGTTTCTCAACGCTTCTAAGCAAAGTTGCTTCATTCCATTCCGCTTTCCCAGAATGGGAGATTCTCCTCGAGTCAACTATTTTTAGCCCCACAGATGGCAGGGAGCCCCTGTCAATAGGGGGCTTATTCATATCTAGGTAAATAGGGGGGATGATCCATAGGGGGATTATTAATATCAATGCCTGAATATCTTCCTAGAGAAGCCCCCCCTACCAACGAATATAGAATAGGGTCTAGCCCCGTAGTCCCCATATCTCTCTCGGGAAGATATATGAGCAGCTCCAAGGACCCAAAGGTGTCCGAGGAGACCTCCAAACCAGATACGAGAAGTTGGCATAGAACCAACCGAAATCCCACGTCGTTTCCAAGGATTTGAAAGATAACCTAGGTGATGAATAACTTCATAATAAATAAATAAAAATTGGATTTCCTTTCCCTCGTCCATATATGGACAAGCCATTCTTCCTTGCTCCACTTATTAAGGTCAAGCGAGCAGTTTCTCCTCACCCTACTATGTCAGGAAAGCGATCCTTCCTTGAATTGAGAAAAGAATTGATTGATGCATTAAGCTGGCTCATCCCGCAGGGTGGAGAATTTATTGCTTGCTCGATGATAGGAGAGGGCAAGGGATTTATCACTCATCCGACCATAGGGAAAGGGAGGATGAGGAATTTATTGCTTGTCTTCATCGAGAAAGGGATTTATCACTCATCTGACCATAGGAAGGATGAGGATGTGCAAGTAGGATCTCAATTGTAGGGGAGAGGATGCATAAGCAAGCTCTCAATTGTAGGGGAGAGGATGCGCAAGCAGGCTCGACCAAAGGGAGAGGAATTGACTTTCTTTCATTTTTCATTTCTTCTAGTCATGAATTATATATGTAATTATGATTTAGCAGACAATGTTGTTATTATATATGTAGTTATGCATTTTTGTCGTAATTACGCTTTTTCCTTTTTTCGTTGGTCCTCTTTCCCTTCTGTTGCGGTCAATCGCTTGAATATTGATGATATTCATTATATATGATTCAATGCAATGACTTTGAATAAGGATTTGAATGTTTAAAATGAAGTTCTTCCAGTCATGAATTATAGATGTAATTACGCTTTAGCAGACAACATTGTTATTATATATGTAATTATGCAACCTACATACAGTTAGTAGGTTTCGCATGTCTAGATATCACCCCCTTCGCCTGCTGCTTGTTCGCTTTCTCTACAGAGGCTACTTCTCCCTCCTATGGTTATATATATATTCTTCCCTGCCCTCCCTGGTAATACCTGAATGTTCATATTAATCGACAAATACCTATAAAACCCAACCACTTAAAAGCTCATTCAAGCATGGCACGACGAATGGGAAGCAGATGCCCAACGCAAGGAGAATTGTTAGAAGATTGGACCGGTCCTGGGCCCCGGTGTTCATCAATGCCTAAGGTGGAAGGGACCACCCGAACATCACAAACATACATGCATAAAGGGGTTGGCTCCCACTCTCTTATTAGCACTTGAATTCATTCATTGCTCATGCTAATAAGAATCCTGCTACGCCCCATTACTGCCCTTCTATACCTTACCTGACTGTCTACCTGTCCCACCCTTTCAAGTGCTACGCCTTCCCTCCCATAGGACCCACCCCTAGAAGGAGCTTATTAATGATCCCACACACAAATCCAAAGAGTGTAGGCAGGGTCAAGGAAGTCAAGCTCCAGAAGAATAGGAATAAAGCCAACCGATCCGATTCAATTCATTGGGGAGGCTTGCTCGTAAGTAAATGAAAGGTAGGCATCGGGGTGAGGCAAGGAATGCAAGGTGCCAAGGATTAGGACCTTGCTTTCAAATCATGAGAAACTTCTCTTTTTTTATGATGCCTTGACTTCTAAATTATTTTCACTGAAGGAAATATATCGAGGCGACAATCGTGAAAGAAAATGGATTTTCTTTTATTTCTTTCTTCCTTGGCTTTATGCTATCTCTAGTTACATGATACTATCATTACTGTACTTACTATTATGAATTCAAAGAGTTATGTACCACTTTATTTCTCCTTGGCTTCTCTCTCTTGTTACTTTATTAGACATTTCTTGCTCAGCTCAGTCAGGCTTCCTTGGTAGAGTCGCCACTGATAGTGAGATTGGAATAGGTAGTGCCAGATGGTGCCATCGAAGCAGGGCATCGTAAGTAATAGGTCTCACACTACATTTACTCATTGGTGGGAATGAGCTATTGGGAAAAAATAATCTAGCAGGAAGAAGCCAACGAACCGGGGTAGGAGGGTGGATATTCCAGAAGCAAGCCACAGGTAGATTCTTTCAATAGAAAAGGTTGTGGGGAAGAGAGCCCTATTTTGTAGTGATAATAGCGCACGTTATGAAAATTTGGTGATTCCACCCTTCTCACCCATATTGATTATCCAATCTCAGGGCAGATGGCTCCTGGTAAAAGGTGTGGTTCCCTAAAAGAATAATCCCTATAGGAGTCCACTCCTTGTAAAACCATAGATCTGTGATTGAGGAGTGAGAATTCAAGTTTCTCGGAGCAATCCCTTGCTCCCATATACGTACAATGGTATTGACCAGTGCCTTCGTAATATCGTTTATGAAAGCGACCCTCTAGTAAGAAGTGATTCTTGATTCGACTCAAATATATATTGGGTTTCTCCCAGTTGCATGTTGTAAATGGTGGGATTGATGATGAACTTTGTGTTGACTGATCATTATTGTACGAGCTAATATATAGGGCCCTGTCTGCCTCTGGCTATTGAATCATTGGAGATAAAACCAACGCACAAGTGAACAAAGGGAATGAATCTTATTCAAGTGATTCATAACCTTTATTCGGTGTTGTTCGGGAAAGCCTTTCTTTTTATTGCCAGCCAACCTAACACACCCGACCCAGAAGCTAATGCTTTCTAAGTGAGCGAAGGTGTAACCTATCCCCCGCTCCTTACTGAATCTCGATTGTGATATTATCAATCGATCTATCTCCTCCTATACCCCCAATGAATGAACAAACCATGGAAAATTAGAGAGTGAAACCATGGCATATCGATATCGAGGTGGGAAATTTTAAAGTGAAAGGGTGGCATCTCATTCATTATGATAATTTTGAGAGTGAAAGGGGGAGGGAGAACCCACATTAAACTAGCCACATGAAACTAGGATGAAAACCCACAGTACGGATGCTCTAGAGGAGGCCGAAATAAGAAATTGACCGTACCCATAGCCCTACTGGAATGACTGAGGGTAAAAAAAATAGAAGAGAAGGCGTAACGTCTTGTGTGGGATAAAAAATAGATAAAGCATTCAACGAGGCATGTATGTTTTGCTAATGATCCCTCCCCTCCTAATTGTGTCGGACTCTATCCCCCTTCCCTAACTGGCAAGCCTGACCTTCCATTTCTCTAGCAAGCAATAGATCCCTCCCCTTTAAGTTCTCGGCCCACGCTCACTAAAACCAATTTATACCAGTTGCTAAAGTCCTTTATTTCGTGCACCCATAAATGAAATTTCCCTAATTCATTTCTATGAGCAAAAGTGCCTATCTAGTCTAGTTACTAAAGAACTGTTCATTTTCCTCACCAGCTCTACTGATTTAAACCACATGTGTCTAGTATTTCAAAGCGTGTCGAGCAATTCCAACAATCCCATTAATCCTAGCAATTGAACCTCTTTATGAACCAATCAAGGAAAGTACGAAGTTGCTTGTCCACTGAGGGCATGGTGTGTTTAGCTCTCTATTTGTTTCTTCTTTGTTCTTCCTTCCCCTCCTATGTTAGGAAAGCAGGGTCCTTGTGTTATGGCTTCCATAGAGAACTAGTTGTTGAAAGGAAACATTATCCCCATATGGATAAAAAGACCCACCCACAAATGACTACTCTTGGGGTAGGCTAGTTCTAGCCACTAGCTAGGGGGAATGGAAATATTTCCTCGCTTTTGGATAGGTTCTGATCAATCCATCCCAACAAAAGACGGAAATAGAGCCAGCAAATCACCTTTCCTCAATTGTTCGTAATCAATTCATTTTGAAGATCAAGGGGTTTATGGGCATAGAATCATTCGACATCCCCCTAGAGATTATAAGAGTACGTCCCGCTAAATGATAGCCATAAATAATGCCAAAATGCTCTTGAGAATGACAGCCATAATCAATTGATTGATCCATTGAGTGATTAATAAAGCTATCATTATGATATGAACGGATGTCAATGAGAGGATGCTAGTGAATGGGGAAAATACTGAAATATTTCTTCAAAGGCTAACCAGGGCAAGGGAGTAACTAATTGGCCACAGAAGGCTTGCTAAATCAAAGTGGTGGACTGGTGCTTAGGGGAGTGAAGACTATCCTGCCTTTAAGATTGAATAAATGTTCTTTGAAAGTAAGACTTAAAGAAGCATGGGTAATAACTACTAGAATGGTCAAATCTAGGGCACTTAAGACTTAGCCTCACCCTTTTCAACTTATCTTTGTTTATCTATCAAATAGATATGAAATTCCCTTGCACCTTTTTTGGGCTCTGCAAGCATTCGAGAAGTGGGTTGTTGACTTTGTAGGCCCCATTAATTCCCCTGTCCGCCACTCTAAAGTGTGGTATATCATAACTGCCACAGACTACTTAATCAGATGGGAAAAAGTAGAGTCGGTCCGTGATTGTTCTACCTTAACAGTTGCACAATTGATATTCAAGAACATCATCTCTAGGTTTGGGTGTCTACTCAGTCTTACTAGTGATTAGGGAATCCATTTCGTCAGCCAGACTATAGCATATTTGACCAAGGAATTTCTCATCCAACACCACAAGAGCAGTCCCTACCATCCGAAGGAAAATGGCACAGTAGAGGCTTTTAACAAGATCTTGGAGAGAGGGCTTACGAAGGTATGTTGCATGGAACGAGACGATTGGGATGAGCACATCCCCGCAATCCTATGGTTGGCTTATTGGACAACCACCAAGAAATTACATAAGCAAACCCTGTTTTGGTTGGTATATGGTCAAGAGGCAGTGGTGCCTGCAGAATTTATTGTTCCAAGTCTGTTTGTTGCACAAGCCACTCATATGGATGAGGAATCTTCAATTGTGGAACACCTTTCCGAGCTCTTGATTCTAGAAGAAGCAATATTTTTGCAGATTTTCTCTAGACTGTGGAGAAAGAAAGATAGAAAGCTTGACATGACGTACATATAAATAAGAAGGCTTTGGACAAAGGAGATATGGTCCTCCTATAGTACAGTAATTACTTACAGCACCCAAGCAAGCTCCAGATGCACTGGTTAGGACCATTTGTAGTTGCATAAGTCAGAACCATAGGTGTCGTGAAACTTGCACAGTTGGATGGTGTCCTCAAGCACGGATGGGTGAATGGCGCTCGCCTAAATCCATATGTTTAACCATACCAAGTCATGTGCACATCCAACCAAACCAATGAATTAAATCCACATGAGCTAGTCCTTTACGTTTACCTGGAATCTGTGAACAAAGGTAGCAACCAAATCAACAATTGATCTGGGATGACCATTAGCGGAACGGGTAAGTACCGGCATATTACAATGAAAAGAGAGCAAAGACATCGGTAAAAGAGTCTCATGAATGTAGTAGAGTCTCCAGTAATAGAGACCATGAAAACATAGGCATTAGAAGGAAAGATAGGTGTATAACCAAGATAAGCACTCGTTGAAGAACCCTGGCCATAATCCATCATTTCTTACTAATAAGAAAAAGTAGTAGTTTCAATTCTTGATCCAGATAGAGTAGCATAAGCAACGGATCGAGATGGAGTTCCATCTTCCTAGCTAGTGGCAGATCCACCCATAGAATTAGAAACATGATAGCTGCTAGAGCACAGTAAGCAGAGGTAGAAGTGGTTGTAACAGAGTGCTTAGTTTACTTCGTTTACTAAGTAAATGGCTGAGCATACTTTGGTTTTGCAATTGGTTCTTACTTAAACCCTTCCTTCTAGAAGCCTTGGAGTGACAAGGTACTTTATATATGAATATATGGTCCCCAAATCCAGGCTATCATCATATCAGACCTATCAATATGGGAAATTAGCTAGAGAAAAGGAATGAAGTCACGCATCCATCCGATGGGTGACGTGACATTGTGAGAATGCTTAATTCGTTGAAACTAGCAACTGAAACTTTGAATTTCATGAGTGATAGGGTGGTGTTTACTTAGGGCTAGCTGGGATAGTTGAGATTTCTTGGGCGGATGAGAAATTGACTAATGAAAGGTAGCATTCGAATGCTTCATTGATCATTGAACTGAGAAAACGACAGGTAAATTATCCTCTGTGAACCTATCCTTACGTGTTGATGGGAAAATCTTCCTAAGAAATTGGCCTTACCTAGTAAATTATCTTCTAAGAACCTGGGCCTGTCGATGGTAAATTCCCCTCTCCCTTTGGTCTCGCCCCCAAAAGGGGCAAGGTACGATCTTAAAGATATCTCGATGGTCTTTTCAAGTGGGTCGGTTCTCTCCCCCCTCGCCCCTTTTGATTGAGGAAGGAATTTCTCATATATATATAAAGCAATATACATAGGTTTAGGGAAATCATTAGGAAGCCCTATGAAATTTCCATTATATATCTTAAATAAATTCATGACTAGTCGAGTAGTCGTGACTAGTTTTTATATAATAATTTCCTTCTGATCAAAAGGCATATATACGTATATAACATGACAAGAACATGAGAGAAAAGGACAAAAATCAGGAACCAACACCATAGCACCTGACTGAAACACCTAACAAATCTAATCGGAGCCAAGGATAGGAACACATAATGACCGTAGCCAAGTCACCAACACTAACCGGAGCCCAGGATCCAACACTGATAGAAATAACAGGCACCAATAGAAATGATAGGGATTGGAACCCATAGGATAGAAATGACAGGGATAGGTAGATATATAATAGGAAAGGTCGCAAAATTCTCCGCTCGTCGAGGGACAGACACCCACTCTATACAAAAGGGTGGGGATCAATCTTATGGTGACTCTTTCCTTTATTTAGAAGGCATGTGGAAAGAAACCTCACTATGACTCATATATAATATAGAGTTAGTTAGTGAAATGGGGATTTAATAGATGAAAAAATAGGGAGACATCATTTGATGGTTTTGATAGGAAAGTGAAGAGGATTCACCTACTTTTCGCAAGTTATTTATCCCAAACCCCCCTAAGCCCCACTGTCGACTAATATGTATACTTGTAGGATAGATTCACCAATAAGGTGCATCGAACCAAAAATATAAAGAAGGCAAGGCTCCGTTACCATCGTTGTTGGTAACTTACAGAGACTGTCTATAAGACTATAACGGTTGAAAATATTCTCAACGAAGTAAGCCCAAGTGAGATATAGTTTTCTCTAGAGCTCGAATCTGTAAGACTATAACGGTTGACAAGATTCTCAATGAAGTAAGCGTAGGTGAGATACGATTTTCTCTAGAGCTCGAATATGTATTCTTTTACTATTTGGATCTTTCGAGTGTCATAAAAGGTCAACATTTTCCCCTTCAAAGCGAGCCATGGACCGATTTCCCTTCTTTAAGCAGGTAAACTGGGAATGTTTCTTAGTGACCAAACTAGGTGACCAAACTAGTGTCATTTTTTGCCCTACCCTTAAGACTCATCATTGTTTAACTGGTCTAGCTTAGTGTTCTATTAGTTACCGAATACAAAAGTTCAGTTCCCGAAGACAGACATTCATTCTACCATTTTCCAAAGATAGACATTTGGCATGCTGTCAATTTGATCCTGGGGTAGCATGAATGTATTTTACCTAGTAAGACAGAGGAAGAAGGGCCCCCCAAAACCCACTAGTTAGCCAATTCAGAGATCAAGAAAGATGTACTTTCCTCCAGCGACTGTTGACCTTGTTTTTGTCTGAACCACCTCATAAATGACAAAGAGGTGGATTCTTATTTGTACATGAAGGAATCCATTTTTAGATCTATTGGAATAGGATCTGGTTCTGGTTGATGAGCAGAACCATATCCTATTCCAGCAGATCCAGTTATTCACTATAAACCAATTGAAAACTATCGGTAAGACCATGCATTAAATAAACTATTTGGAAATAGGCATATTCTCAAACAGCTAAATGAGAGGAAGAAGGACCCCCCATAACCCACTAGTTAGCCAATTCAGAGATCAATATAAATGTACTTTCCTCCAGCTACTGTTGACCTTGCTTTTGTCTGAACCACCTCAGAAACGCCAAAGAGGGGGAGTCTTATTCATACATGAAGGACTCCATTTTTAGATCTGTTGGAATAGGATCTGGTTCTAGTTGATGAGAAAAAACAGATTCTATTCCAGCAAATCTAGTTATTCACTATAAACCAATTGAAAAGTATCGGTAAGACCATGCATTAAATAAACTATTTGGAAATAGGCATATTCTCAAATAGCTAAATCAGAGGAATTGGAAGCTAGTGGAGTGGGATGGCAATTATTAGCTATAAAGTATTGGAGGGATGACCTATTATCTATAAAGTAGGCATTAGATATAATCTAGAGCAACAACAAGAATAGAAAGACAAAACGCATAAGCGGATGAATCAAACAAAGTGTAGGTAAAAGAAGACTAAATGGGAAATAAAGAAATTGGTAAAGCGAGCAAAAGAAACCATTGATTGAGTTGGACCTATAGATGGAGGTGAATGTAGGTAGGTTTGGGTATATTTAGCATGCAAAAGAGGGATAAAAGCTTATGTCCTCAGGATCAGGCACATTCAAACTCTAATAAATGGATAGAATTGGCTTATTAAGAACGGACACAGAAGGCAACTCCCCTAATATATAAATAAAGGGTCGTAAGGGAGGAGACAGATCAAAGCTCCTACTCACACTCACTGGAAAATTACTCACATCACGAGGTGGATCCCTCATTATCATTCATTGGTCACTAACTGGCAGAGACAAATCCCAAAGCAGATAGTATAGTCGGGGCAAGATCGAAAGCAGAAGATATTGGCAAACAATAATGGGTTAGGTGCATGGGTGGGAGTAGGCATAGAGAGGTTTACCAAGGGCAAGGGAATTATATCTAGAGGAGTCATGTTTGGGTACAACATATTAGCAATCGTAGGAAGATTATTGAGTTTACCCATCAGCAACAGGAGAACGATTATAAGGAGAAGAATTTGAAACAGTTGAATCTGAAACAACTTACTCTAAGCTTAGGGTAGGATATCAATCATATTAATGAATTTCATCTAAATGGAATGGAATGGAGGGATGATATACAAGGGCTAGTCGAAACATAATGGTAGGAACAATGAGTTATGTCAGAACATAATAAGTGGGATCAACAGTTGGACGGGGGTTTTGGAACTCGAATTGTAGGGGATGTTGCTCTAAACTTGGGGGTAAAGCGCTAGCTCTACGAGTAGTGCTAGTGTTGATGATGGGTATCGATCTCAATCTATGGGATATGCTCCAGGTCAACCAACACATCTGATGGTCATCAACGAGCGACTTGGAAAGGATACTGGGCAAGGCTTTCTAACTGCCTGCCTTTTCCAACAATGCTTCCTACGTCCCTACCCTAGGCTCTACTAGGTCTTGATCAATAACTCTGGCTATGGCACCAGCCACAGAAACTGAACCGATACACTGCTCATTCCATTAATATTAAGGTAAGCCCCCTAACCCTAGTGGAAGTACTAGGGGTAGTTGGTGTGGTTCAATGGAGCTTCCTTCGTCAATGGTTTAACCCTGACTGCTTGCTTTGTTGCTTCTACCTAATGCTTATGGTGGTTATAGGTCAATGGGTTCTAAGTAAACAAGAGAAACTCCTTATTAGGATTCAACGAAGTTGCAATTACAGGTACCTTTGCTTCTGGTTCTCTAATGGGGCACCCGGATATGGATATGAGTCTGGATCTATGACTTAGATGGATGGTTGAGCTTAGGGGGCTAGCTTACTGGCTCACCGATTGCTAGATCTAAATGGTTGTATTAGTGTTCTGGCCTATCTTTGCTTAGATGGCTTGGCTTTGTCTAGCTTGGCTTAGCTTTCTAGTTATGGTTATGGGTCTTTTTCAACAGACTCTAGCGCTTTTGATAATGAACATATAGATAAATATGACTATGAGACCACTACTAATGTAAATATCGCAACTTCGACTATTGTTGAATCATTCAAGCTTGCTTGTAGAGGACTGACTTATAGTTTCATTCAAGACTGCTGCAATCATTCTCTCCATAGTGGGATGAATTCATAACTTAAGAATTGAAAAAAACAAAATGTTTCGATCTTTTGACTGTAGGATATGAAACAACTGGATCTGGTTCTAGATCTCAATCTCAAAACATCATAGTCTGACTCTCGAACATGATCATGATCACAAGCCACAGACTCGGGCTCGCTCACCACTAACATAATAATCTCTATCTCATCCTAGAACTGGAACATCTAGCTCTTCCTCCCTTGACCTAAACCCTGAATCTAGATCTTTCTCATGAACTGGATCTGTATATGAGATTATATATAGCTATATTTGACTGGATCAACAACTGCTTCAACCGGCCTTATAGAAACTAGGTAAGTTGGCTCTTTTGTTGCTACTAGAGCTATTGTTATTGGATCGACTTAATCAATTGAATGCTTTGCTGCCTTTTGCACCTTTCCCTCTACATATGATGTTGCGGTTGTGGGTGGGATATAATAGATATATGTCTCTTTCACTGATTGATGCATTTACGATAGATAGGGTGTAAGAATTGAGAATGTAATCTACAGAGCTAGGAAGTAGGTAGTATGGTGAAAGGAAGTATTAATTAATAAAATACAGTCGCCTTGAACTAGTGATGCAAAGAAGGTGTTGGTGCGGGTACAAAGCCTGGTGCAAGGAGGAAGGATATACCAAACCATGGTGAAAGGAAGGAAATTGCAAAGAAATCCAGGTATTAATTGGGGAAATAAATGAAACACCAAACCCAGGTGCTGGTCCAGGTAGTGCAGGGGCAAATCCAGATGGGTAAAGTAATGAAATACCAAAGAAGCATGCAAAGCCTATAAATAAAGTGGTCTTACTCCTGCGACTTAGTCAACTGGTTCTTCTCCTGTTGCTTATGGGTCTAGGTCAACTTCACTGGGTCCTAAAGCTGCTACCACCCACTACTGGTACCAATGCTAGATCGACTGTTGAATCAACATATGGTTAAGATGTTGGTCCTGGATCATCAACTGGATCAGGGTCGACCATAAGATCTGCTACTGGAACCGGGCAAAGGAATGCTACTCCTACTTCTTCATATGGTGTACCTGCCCTTGTAGGATATTAACCTGTATAGTATGCTTACGCACTTACTTAGATGTGGCTCTCATTCCATATATGGAACTGGATCTGCTATATTCACCTTACTTGTCTCTGTTTCTAGATCTGCTACGGATGTTGGCTCTACTTATACAACTATTGGCTAAGGAGATGAAACTACTAGTGAGTATGTTGGTCTTGGACCTGGTACAGGTAGGGTAGTTGGGTAAATTACCGAAACCACTGATGGTTTTGGTGCTAGTGGATAAGTTGGGGTAGTAGTAGCTTGTCCTGGCCTTGTAGGGTCTTGTCCTATAGGATCCGGTGGATCCATTGGTTAATAATCACATTGCTCTTGCCTTTGACTATGCTACCTTGGTTAAGAATCACATTATTAGAAGGTTCTAGTTCTGAGGTTAGGAGCGCCAAAGGTGATCCTTACTTCATGGTTACCAGTTCTATCTCTGTTGAAGACCCTGATTCATGCTATGTGGGCGGTACAGTTCTAGAGAAATTCTCTCGAGGGAGAGGCTTTTGATAGGCTTTTGATAAGCTTTTGAATGTATCCTCTTATAGTTGTTGCTATAATTTAGTTACATCCCTAGATTCAATTAGTTACATATAGACAGAGCCCAAGTATAAACTGTTCCTTCTTTATATAATATATATAATATTGAAACCCTAGTTATAGGGGAGATAGGTTCTAGGGGAATGTCTCCTTCTTGAGCTAGTATAGATCATCAAATGAATCTCCTAATCTCAACCTGTTTTTTTTTTTTTTTTATGTCTACCTGCCCACCATGTTTGGTCTAACCTTGAGGAAGGAAACATAGAGCATATTGATAATCCCTTTTCAAATGGTCAATGAATGCTGGTGATTCTCTTGGATTCTATAGATTGGTATTGTTGGTTTGGTATTGAAGTCGTTAGGAGAATGAGGGCATTGAAGTTGGCGTGTTTAAGAGGGCATTGAAGGAAGGCATTGAATTCCACCTCACATATGTCTCTACCGGCTTTAGATATCTATCGTGTATGCATGTAATCCACCCGTGGGGGGGTTGGGGGATGCTCCCCCAAGATTCATGGTGAAGGTTGACGGTCGAGAGAATATCCTTCTATGTCCTTGTCCTTATAATATCATTAGTAGTAGCAATAACAGTAGCAAGAGTAGTCGCAAATGTAATCTATATTGCACAAGGTGAAGACCAGCTGGTGTAAAGATAAGAAAAGAGATGAAAATATAACCACTCTTTCCTGAGCATACCTTTCCCTGACATACTTTTCCTGGCACCCACCATTAGCTGTTCATGAGGCAGGTAACTCTCGGGGAGTGTGTTTTAGAGTGATTAGTGTGAGTCTTAGTGTTAGTGTTAGTGTAGAGATTGAATTCGTTTGGAGAGTGTGTTTCAGAGGAAAAATACCTTGAATTCGGGTGGGTGTCTCGGGGGTTCGGGTGTTAAGTCCTTATCTTCTCAGTGGGTTTTTGGGTTTCTCCTTCCGTGTACCACTGCACATTCCTCATACCACAGCACATTCCTCATACTACTGCAAGAACAAATACTGATACTGATAGAGAGTAAAGGAGAACAAATACTGATAACATTGTTAGATCAAGTGTTATCTATTGCTAGTAATCTGTTATCTATCTTTAGTAATATATATCTATTTGGGCATATCCATATCATTACTGCCATTACTGGCATCATTATCTATCTATTTCATTACTTCTTCTATGGAGACAACTATGAAGGATACTTATTGGGATGACTACCATGAATACCATGACACGACTACCACAACTACGTGTACAGGCTCATTATTAATACGACTTATATAGGCTCATACGAATCATCGCAAAGTGAGAACCACAACCCATCGCAAAGCGAGAACTGGCTAAAGGCTCAATACTGTAAGCGAGGGCATGAGATGCAATCACAACTTAAGGCCAAAAAATATCATTTTTTATGTTTCTTAGTCTACTTGGTGTGAAAAAGGGGTAAACTTGTGCCAAATAGACATATTTTCAAATCTAATTTATGAGTGTGAAAAAGACAAGTTCACTTGGAAATATTTTCTATTTTTGATAACGAGTCAGAAAAGAGCTTAACTAAGACTCATGACCTTTCAAATCCAATTGAACGAGTGTGAAAGGGACAAATCACTTGGCAATCTTTTTGGTTTTTTTAGACAAGTCGGAAAAGAACTTAACTAAGACTCGTTTTTGGGAGTCCGTGGGGAATAAGGCAGCATGTGTATGAATGAGACATGAGGCTCATCATAAAGTCATGTATCAAATTATAATGGACTCTTGGTCCTAAGGAAAAACTCAATATGGGCACCAAATGACAAAAAGGATCTAACTAGGGCGCCCATGTTTGGTAAGTCTCTACCATTTATTAGCGACACTATTTATAGCAAACGAGAGGTTCTGTGTCGCAACAAATCGGTTCGTACCTAAGGCGTAAAAAGTGGTAGTCGAAGGATAATGCAAAAATGCATGATTGAGTGGATACCTATCTTATATGCTAGGTTATGAAAATACCTTCCCGAGGTGACGAATGACCAATCATGACGTTGAAATCCACAAGAAAATTGAGTCAAAACTACAAAATCGAGCTCAAAACCACTATTGAATTAGTCCATTAGGTGAAAAAATAACATGAAACTATATAAAGTGGGTAAAAATAGCTTAAAAATAGTAATAAAATAAAAAATTACTCTATTATTTTGTCTTTTACCCAAATAGTGCAATTTGGACCAAAATACCTCCAATATTAAAATGGTGATTGTGGGAGCATCAGGTAATGAAATCATGAACCGCGTGGATTAGGTAACTCTTCATCTCATCCTCTTCAAATTCAGTGGATTTCATTTTTTATTTAGGTTCCAATTTTTTAGTTTTTGAGGGTGTAAAATAGTATTTTCGGCATACACGGGTTGCCTTCATTTAGGTCGCGTGTATGAAGAGGTATATGCTCATGTGTGAACCACAGAGAGCGTCTATTAATCCCTACACGCAACTGTGTGTAAATAAATCCGCGTACAGGTACACAAATGGCCAAAAATCGGGGTTCTAACTCAAAAATTGATTTTTTTTTTTATCTGATGGCTCAAGTTACTCTAAAAAGATGTGGCTTGTACAAATTTTGGTCTCTCAAAGGAATGAGGGCCCAAGTGAGGTTGTTGAGGATGTTGGTGGGTTACTGTGACCGTGATAGAGAAAGATTTATCCTTCATGGACAACCATTGAGGATCGAAGTAGAGGACATCTACTTCTTGATTGGTTTATCACACCGAGGGGAGGTTGTAAACCTCAAGTCACATGGAGCAGGGAGTAGGATGAAGATCAAGGAGTATATCGATGCCCACTGTGTAGCAGGGACTCCCAAGGTGGAAATCCAAGTCCCCATCTGGGCAATAAGTAACCTTAGTTTGAAGATCATTGTTCTCATGCTTACCAAGATCATAGGTTCGGCCTCGTTGCATCAAGCATTGAGACCGTTTATGTTTTACGCAGTAGAGTGTGCTAGACCCATTGTCTATGATTGGTGTACCTCATTGTTGACCAATATGAAAGGTCAGTTGATAGAGTGCAAACAGGGGAGTAAGTGAAACTTTGGGTTTGCCTCTTTTTCAAGCGGGTTCTAGGTCTGGGACCTAGAGTGGAGATCCTTCCTAGAGAACCACGTGATCCAGCCATGGCGCGGTGGATCGATGTCATGAGATGACAGGGGGGAGGTAGGGTATCAACACCCTACAGTGATGATTTTTTTTTCTAGTGGCGGTGGCAAGTCATTGCTTTGGACGATTATCCCTATGCGGGGATCGATTTTAGAGGAGATCCAGATATGCCACTTCCACCAAGGGCCACCTACGGTGATATAGGTAACAAGTTTTTAAATATTTCATTTTTTTGTATTTTTGTATTTAAGGAACAAAAATATTTTTTTTGGATGGTGCTTAAATATTAACTAGATACTTGTGTAATCACAGATGTGGGTCTGCGATGGCCAGAGGGATTCCTTCGACATAAAAAAAGGAACTGGGGAGATGAGACGGTGGGAGGAGAAGTGAAGAGAGTCCTACAAAACGTGCAAGGCAACCTGTCTTGTTTGACACAGAGGATTCCTATGGTTCAGGTAGAGGATCTACCTAAATCCATGCAATGACAGGTGGTTGGTGTACCTAGAGCATGGGTACGACTCTTTCGACGTCTTTCAAACGTCGTGGTTTTCTATCATGACATACATCTAGCGCCACAGGCGTAGATGTCATGGGATATGTATACCGACTGTATATGTGTATTGAGGGTTTTATCCCCAATTTTGTAATATAAACACCATATTTTGAAATATATAAAAAAGGGATCTTTAGCTTTACTTATATCTTACAATGTGTACATTTGATTTAATGGTTTTCTTTGCTTTATTAATGTGAAAAATGCCAATCTAAAACATAATTATCATAGGCATTGGATACATGATTAGATCTCCTAGGAATGTGATAATATGTAATAAAATCAAATTGTCGTTCTAAAAGGCGTACCTACTAACTAGGAATCCAGGGGAACTTCTAAAGAGAGAATACCATGCAAGATAGCATCGCACAAAATTTCTATGACGACCCTATATTCGACCACATTATTCATGGATGGCCCTAGGCATATGTCACTTGAAGACACCAACAGACCCTCGGGTGAGTAAACCACCCAAGTGGCGGAAGCCAAGTTCCATGTATGACAACTGGCTCCATCTGCGAATCCTAGGTAGACCGAAGATTTCATTGACATCTGCCAACAAAGGGAAAACTCGATAAGCAAGCCAAAGACAAAAGAAAAGGGGAAAAGAGATGTATATACACTAAATTTTCATTAGTATACAAAGAGTTTCGCCCAAGCCTAGGGCTCAAGCATAGTGCCTTTTCAAGTAGAGCCCATTTCCAGGCTCAACCAATTTATTCCCTTCATAATCTTCTAACTCGTAGGCTCCTTTTTCTAAAACATGTCGCGCGATGTAAGGACAGTGCCACTTGGGTTTAAACTTGCCTACCCCTAGTGGTTCTTTGGCTTGGTCATACAAGAGGACAAAGTCACCCTCAACATACAACTGGGGATAGACATACTCCTGGGCTCGCTCATCCTAGATAAAAGGGGTGTCCTTCTTCAAGAGGCGCATGAAACCCTTAGTGATATTGGAATAACCCTAAACCCATCCCTCTGCTCTCATAATCACTCAAAAGTTCTGGCCATATACAAGGCTCGCATGCCCATCATAAGCCACTAGTTACTGCCTCAGGATTCTTCTTACTGCCTCAGGATTATTTCTTCCCCCAAAAAAGAAATAAAAGCAGCTGGTTCCAGGGGTTTATTGAAAGACGTTGGGAGAAAAGGAAGAACGGACTAAAAAAATAAAAAGAGTGGGCACAGTACATTTTGAAAACATGGCGTCCAAGAAACCAAACTCGCCACGATGAAAAATAAAAGTAGACCTAGCCTTGCCAGACTCTGCCAAGAAATCATGCTCAATCTCTGCTATCCTAGTCTTTTAACCCAAACCCAAACATAAAGAGAAACATACAGAGGTAAAGAGAAGCACAACAAAGTGACATAAAGAGAAGAACAATAGCCCAAGCCTATCCCTTTGCTCCTCTTTAAATCATTCAATTCCATTTAACACAGAAACAAGCATCATAATCCTTGTAAACCAAACCTATTGCTTTGGTTTGCTTTTCTAATTTTGCAACTGATACTTTCTCTCCTTTTGCAACAGTTGTGCTTTTCTTGTTTTTTAATGGATCATCTGTGTTTATCAGTGTTTCCAAAACTACAGTGTTACGTGGAACATGGAAACATCATCCCTTTCCTGGTTGGGAATCCAGAGATTTAAAAAATATATATTTTTGAGAATCCCTTCATGCCATGAGTCTTTACATCCATATGAACGTGTAGACTTGCGGATACTGCTAGGTTTATATTTGAAGAATTAGGTTTATATTTTAAGAATGAGGGAGTCCTTTTACTAAAGGATTTTATGATTCTAGTATCATAGGAGTTTCTGATATTCTTTAAATTAATGTGCAATTAAATTTAATAGTTTTCGATATTCTTAATTTAATGTGCAATTAAATTTAATAGTTTTCACTTATTATTCTTTAGAGAACCAATATCCCATCACTAAAAATATGTTTTAGTTATTGTATAGGTTTAAGACTTTATGTGATTTATGATGCATTATCTTTGATTTTTGGTCTTACTAATGTTTTTTTAGATTTTAAGAATATTCTTCAATTTTCAATAATACTTTCATTAGATTTTAATAATATTTTTCAATAATTTTAATAATATTATTTAATAAAGGAGTTCCTTAGTAATGATATATCATTATAACACACTGAAGATCGTTAGGCTCATTCACTTCTACATATATCATTGTTAATCCATCGTTAACAAAAATGTTCAAAATAGTATTTATACATGGTTGTTGTTTGTGCTGAAAAGATTTAATTTAGGTAAATCAATTATTTAGAATGTAGTGGTGACTTTTATGGGATAGTGCATTATTGTATGTCTCCATGTACCACATCTAATCATTGCATCACTTTTTGGCAATCTCAATTTTGATTCTTGCCTTGTGTATTTCTCTAGTTTATTCATTGATTTTTTGCTTGTATCACATAGATGTTTTCCTAGATGTTGTGATTCTATATAGATGATGTCCTAAGGGGTGTGGTTGTGGCATAAGATAGCATTAACACAATGATATAAGTTAAATGGGATACAATTTAATGCACTGGAACAAACTAAACAAGATTTTCAATACTTGATGGTAGAGGAAAGGATTTCAATATAATGAATAAATTAAGAGGTTATTTTATCACATTAATCAAATGCACATGTGCAATTAAGAAGGTGCAACAATTACATTGTTCAAGTATCATAGGAGTTTCCGATATTCTTAAATTAATATGTGCAATTAAATTTAATAGCTTTCAGTGTGGTTTTGCTATTGATTTTTATTGAATTTCGGTTATCAAACAACAATTTGTTTTAAATGATGAAATTGCAATTTTTTTTCTATTTAAATTGTATTCTTGAATGTATAAACATGTTGAAAAATTATGGAACATTCCTATTATATTATAGTTTTAGTCACTCAAATATACAGATTTAACAAGTTCGTGCAGGATTACGGACAAAAAAAAAATAGAAAATATTCCCTGAAAAGAACCAAAACAAGTACACTCAAATCTACAAATCCAACAAGTTTTTGCCCAATTACAAATAACTAGTTAACAAAAATAATTAAATAAAATAAAAAACAAACAAAAACATTAACTAGTTATTAAGTTTTGTAGAAAAAGGTTAAGTTTTGTAAAGAAAGAATAATATTGCAAAAATAACATGTACAATTCATATAGTGTTGTTAAGATATAAATTGATTTTTTAGAGAAACAATATCCAATCACTAAAAAAAATATGTCTTAGTTATTGTATAGGTTTGAAGACTTTATGTGATTTATGACTCATTATCTTCCATTTTTGGTGCTACTAATGTTTCTTTAGATTTTAAGAATATTTTTTAATGATTTTAATAATATTTCTTTTAGATTTTAATAATATCTTTCAATGATTTTAATAGTATTCTAATAAAGGAGTGTTTCTTTAGATTTTATGAATATTCTTCAATGATTTTAATAAAAAAAAATGGATTTTAATAATATTCTTCAACTATTTTAATAATATTCTTTAATAATGGAGTTTCTTAGTAATGATATACACTGAAGATCATTAGGTTCATTCACTTCTACATATATCTTTGTTAATCCATCGTTAACAAAAATGTTCAAAACAGTATTTATACATGGTTGTTGTTTGTGCACATGTGTTATGGAAAAAACTTTTATAAGGGAATTTGGTTCAAGTCTGGACATAACTTTGGGTTGGTGCATGTAATAATGAAAATATTTAATTTAGGTAAATCAACTATTTATAATGTGTCTTTTATTGTATGTTCCCATGTACCACATCCAAGCATTGCATCACTCTTTGGCAATCTCAATTTTGATTCTTACCTTGTGTATTGCTTTAGTTTATGCATTGATGTTTTTTTTGCTTGTATTGCATAGATGTTTTCTTAATAAGAAGGATTTGTTTTGTTGTAACTCTATATAGATGATTTCCTAAAGGGTGTGGTTATGGCATAAGATGGAATTAACATAATGATATAAGATAAATGGGAGACAAGTTAATGCACTAGAACAAACTAAACAAGATTTTCAATACTTGATGGTAGAGGAAAGGATTTCAATAGAATGAACAAATTAATAGGTTATTTTCTCGCATTAATCAAGTGCACATATGCAATTAAGAAGGTGCAAAAATTACGTTGTTTGTGTTTCCTTTTAAGTTATGGATGTAATAGTATATTGTTGGTGTCTTAGGTTTGGGAGGCTATTGATCAACATGGCATGGAAAAATGGACAAAAGAATTTACATTTTGCATTCTGCCCATAATGAGAATAAAATATCTCTTGGAAATATCGCTTGGAGTTTTCAAGCGAAGAGTTCGGAAACCTACCATTTGAGACACTATTAGGGTCTAAAAATGATGCCCATTTTAACTATTAAACACCATTACTTGGTATTGTTTAATCTTAGAAACATCATTTTAAAACATCAATGATTTTCCATTTGTAATCCACATCAAAGATATCAAAACAAGCATTAATAATTGACATGATTACTTTATGTTATTCATAGACATCAACTTGTGTCATCAATCAATTATGCATACAAGCATTCAAAGCCATCTAGAAATGTTGAAAATTAACATTTTTCATTCTTATGTAACATCACAATTGATCTGTAAAATATCGTGGATATTCCACTAGACAGTTCGTAATAACGGGCCTAATAAAATACTGAAATATTTACTGTGAAGGTTAATTTTCTTTAGATCTCATATTCTTTAATTATTTTTTTTCTACTTAAAATGTATGAAATATCTAAAATATGATCAATATAGAACATAAATAAGCACACACACCGTCCATAAATAAACACAAGGTATGACCTGGGAAACCCAATACAGGAGAAAACCCAGCTAGAAGGTGAGGTTGCTCTGATCTTCTTTCTTCAAATGCAAGTACAAAGAAAGGGGCATTCTCTATGGAGTTACCTTTAACATTGTGGCTTGTATGGTTGTTACATAATCTCTCCTCCTTTGCTTCTCTCCCACAACATCACTTCTAAGTGATCTGCTCAATAATGGAACAAAATACAATGCTAAAGAATCGAACCCCTTTTCCTTTTAGCGGCCTGATATTTAACATAACTCGATAGTCATCTACGATTAGGGTATTAGCTTCATCAACCCTCGATTAGTGATTAGGTTTGGACCTTCTACAATATTCTATAAAATTAACTACATGGCTAGCCCCACATGTTTAAGTAATGGGGGCTGACATTGCATCCACTCATACCATGGTGATCAATATAGTAGGTCAACTTGCAAGAGGCATAACATTAGCATACGAAGTCAAATTGAGGTGATTCTGGCATCGTTGTAAAGGTCTCAGTGTGTAGAATATAGTTTCTTACTCCATAGAAAGGTTTGACCATAAAAAGGTGTCATTTGATTCCTCAAAATGAATTTGGAAGATTTTAGACAACTTTTTGGACCCAAATTTCCAAATTGGGACCTGCCGCTAAAATGGCTTTGTGAGTTGATTCCTCCAATTATTTTCACCCATAAATCATAGAGATAAAGTTTCAAAAGGAATGTAGGCTTCAAGGTGGCTATTCGATACATCAACTTCCTGAGGATGCAGCTTTTGAATACAATCTATGTTTTGGGCTCATAGTAGCTTGTTGGAAAGATATAAATAAGAAGTGCAATTGTTGGAAGGCCTAAGAAGGACATGGCCACTATAGGCCCCCTAAATGGCCAAAAATCATCGTTTAATGCCTCAAAATGACCCTAGAAGTTTAGGACCTAAAACATTGTAGATGAACAAATTGCAAGGATGAATAACTATGTTGAGTACGTGGAAGAGGTGGGTGGCCACTAATGTTCACCTAGATCATTAACATGTTACATATGGCCTCCATTTAAATTGGGAAGAATCCATGGAGTTTCTCCACGAGCCTATTTTTCTTGGAAAAAATGTATGTATGTATGTATGTGAGAAGTGAGGAGCTTTTCACTAGTGGGAAATGTTCAATTCCCATGGGATTTTCCTAAATCCATGGGTCACCTTGAGGTAGTGGTCAAATATAGAAGTTGTACCCAAAGAGTGTATAGTGAATGATCTCATGGCTTGTGCACGCATAAGTGAATAAAATCCAAATACCATGTCCTTCAATTTTTAAAAGGCCTAGTGGGTTACTTCAATCAATTTGAACAAACATTTCAAGATAGAGTTTTCCCAAAGGCCTTTGTTTTTAGTCTCGCTAAGGTTCCAATTTCATCCAGTTATGCTCATTTACGAGCCGCTATTTAGTATTATGGCTAGTGATTGAATCACCCCCCATCTTAACATTTTGGGGGAGTGGGTGGTATCTTGTGAGGTTTTCAACGTAAAATAATAATAACAATATTAATAATAAAATTATATGTGTATGTATACATGTATTTTCAAACTTTGGTGCTTTAATAATTGATATTAATCATTAAATTTTTCTTTCATTGTAGAAAAAATTGATGTAAAATTGGCACTACATAAGTTTGTATAAATATAAATTGAAGTGCATTGAAAATATTTATTTGTAATGAAATTTTTGTTTGACAATAAAGGTGAATGACAACTTTCAACACTAATTGATTGTTGTAATACCTCAGGTTGACCCTAGTTGTCATTTATCATATAGTCTAGTGATCCATAATACTTGAGGCCAGAGTGCTTGTATAGTAAATAGGTTGGTGAGCCATATGCTAAAATCCCTATAGGCCTATCATGTGTATTATGTAATCACAATTAAATATTAATAAAATTACACCACTGCTGCAGATCGACTCAACAAAAGAGTAAGGGGGTAAACTCCACCAAAGAGGGAAAGGGGGCTAAGAGTCTCATGTTAAGGGGATATGTTATGTTATCCTAAAAAAAAATTGATGGGATATGTTATGTTATCCTAAGTTCCCAGAGAAATGGAACGAACCACCAAGTGGGTGTAAAGGGGGTTTCATGAAGTGACAAGTGTCATCTGAGGCACATAGAATATAATAAGGGAATTTAGTGTAATTCCCATCATTCTCTCCAACCATGGGGAATATTATATATCATGCTCATGAGAGTGGAGAGGAGGACTCTCTACTGCTACCATTGGTAACCTACTTCCATCACATACTTACATTGAGGAATCTTTGAGGCTATCATCCTTACTAATATCATTCTCTAGTCATTCGATCTGTAGGGGAAATGACCATCATGGAAAATGGAGCTATGGAGATGAAAGTACCCTATAGATCCTATGTAGATCTTCGTGTGTGTACACTTATCCTTGGGTTTCCTTGGAGAAGGTTGGATCCCTGGAGAGAGAAGTGTGGGGATAGGTTCCTGGGTGTGAGGCCTGGAGGGTACCTTGAGACCTTTGAGGGGCAACTTGTTGCTAGCTTATGAGCAGTAGATTCTAAGGATGGGAGGAAAGTCGGAGGTCTACATGCAGTTGGTGGTTATTTATATTAGATAAGTGTTCACCAAGTGTTTGTTTTAATTATTGTATGAATAATTCTGTGTCCCATTGTTGAGTATATGTTGTGCTATTTATATTTCAATATATTGTTGTTTAAATGGTACATGAACTATAATTATGTATTCTATGCCATGGAATTTATTGTTGGAATTATGTATCTCTATTATGGTTTTCCTAAATATGATACATGTGTATCATGTAGCTATTGTGCATACATATTGTACATAAGTAGCACATTTAAAGGAGTGCAAATGATATCATAGGCTATAATTTTGTTGTGGTATTTCTCAGCTTGAGATGGGAATGCTAAAATGGTTATCATGGAAATTTTTGTTGAGTCACTGGTAATGGGGACATCATAAAGTGCCCAGGCCTAGGAAGGCCTATAAAACCTGTATCCTTCCCTTCTCCTTGACACAAAATTTTTACGAGGAATAGAGTCCACGATTGAAGTTCATCTAGCATGCCTATTACCTACTGTGAAATTTTTAAGAACTTGAGGAAGCTAAGTTAACAACCCAGCAAAATTATGCAGCATGAGACTGCGAGACTCTTGCATCCAAAAGTATAAGTTACAATTTGATATTACATCGAATGGAGTCAAAGAGACTTAGGAGTCATCGATACTAGGATGACAATCAATCCTAGCCATCCAAAGACAAGTTGACTACCCATCGAAAGCCTATGTTTAAACCAGTGAGATACAATAGCCATCGATCTAGTGAGGAAGGTTAATATTGACTGTCCAGAGATGGACTAGTTTAGTCCATGAAAATCCCCACTCAAATCAACGATTATTGAGGGTTGTCAGATCCATGGGCCCGAAGATCTTAGTCATTGATCTTCGTAAAAACTCAGGAGGGTGTTTTGCATCCTAGGGTACCAGAGCACCCGACCCTAGAAGTTTCTAAGTATAAATCCCATGGAAGTCCTAATATAAAAAATATAGAGACCAGAATTTCAACCCCTAGTTTCATGCATCGTTACTTAAGCCATGAGAGAGGGAGTAACACCACCATGGCATAGTGTGCTATCTCGGTAGACATGGTGTCATGGAAGGGACACCTATCAACATCTAGTTGTGGGTGAATGGATTATGGGACCCTCATCAAGCTTAGGAATTGTGGTAAGAACAACAAATCTAAGTCATTGTATATAAGGGAGGACTAATCTCCACCATAGATCTTGGTGGAGAAAATTCATCGTTCTCCATACGGTGAGGAGTTTTAATGTATAGGAGATTGGTAAAGAGTCATGGTCCCAATGTCTATAGTCCTCTAGTGGTGACACATGTCCTCACGAGGGACAAATCTTCATAGTGGATATTATGGTAAAGGCCAGGAGTCGTAATCCTGGGGTAAGAACCCCCCTTAATCATTTATATTAACCTAATTAATCACCTCATAATCCTCAATATGTTAGGCATTAGAGGTTTATCAAATCCATACCACACATGGAAAGTATCGATGTCTGATGCCTGGTGGAAACATGTCACTTGATGAATGACCGATGTGGCATAACATGAGAGGGACACGTGTCACCCATCAATGGTGCCACATGTCACCTCGTTTTGGAATATTTGAGCATAACTTCAGAGGAAAAATGAGTGCCATATTTTGATGCGGTATAAGTGCCACATGTCATGCAAGTGTGGCAGACAATGGCAAGGCCACATGTCCTGCGTGCCCTAAGTTCTAGCTCATCCTGGATAAGGATTTTTGGGGAATTGTGAAACGAAAAAAGGCCAAAAACATAGTTGTCGATGTCTTGAGGTCCCATAGTCCCGATGACTTGGGGATAGGTGTCAATTTTTGTGAAGAGAAGATCTCAGGAGAATGTGGAGCTCAGTGTTGGGCATAGAAAAGGTCAAGGGAGGATCCCTGGTGAGTTCTGTGGCAGGTGCCATGTCAACTTCCATGATAGCAGCCACATCTACATCATAGGATGATGTGTGGTGACACGTCATTTCTATGTTGGGTGACATGGATTCCACATGGCAGTACGAGGGTCTCTAGTCAATGAAAACCCTAAAACTTTAAAGGGCCATAACTTTTGATCCAAAACTCAGAATTGGGCAAACTTATAGTCATTGGAAATCTCTCTGAAAGCAAAGGACAATATTTTCCTTTTGAAAGGGATTCAAGGAGTTTGAAGAAACAAGAATGTTTAATACCCCATACCTTAATAGGGTACTTAGGGGGTTGGGTCTGTTACAGGTGGTATCATGTCATGGTCCAAACACTAGGCTTGGATGGGCCAAAGATCATTCATAAGAATGGTATATCAAGGCTAAGATGATCCTATCGAAAAGAGTTTTCTATGCATTTAATTTTTTTGGTTATTATCTACACTAGCCTTTTAAGGAGAAGGAATGCATATTTAAAGTCTTGTTTTAGAATTTCGTACAGTAGATATTTTATCACACTGATTGTAGCAACATGATTATATTGTTTCTCTGATTGGTTTGAGGGTTTCTCCTATAGTAGTGGGAACATGTTGATAGGAATTAAGATTGATTCTTGAATGTGGATGGTTGAAAATGTATGAATCTTGTTATAGAGATGCATGAGTCCAGAAAATGAGTTGAGTTGTTTTATGTAAAGTGTAATGTTGTCTATCCATTTGGATGGACATAACCTCTTTCTTTTGTGAGGGTAGTCTATATAAAGGCTAAGACCCTAATGGAAAATTTCCTTGTGGATAAAGGGATTTAGTATAGAATGATATAATCCTTGGCAACAATGGTTGTTTCTCAAATAAAAAACTAAACCCTGTATATATAACTCCCCAGGATCAACAGACTAAGTCGAATGAGTAAGGTCAATTTACTTGACCTATAATGGTTGAAACTTGCAGTAGGGATAAACTATTTAAGAAAGGTAAAGATGAGTCCTTTGGGATTGATGCTAATTCTCATAAGGAGGTAAAGTGAAATGGTCATATGAGCTATTTTATGAGCTCATGGTTATACAAAGATATGTACATAACTATGGAATGAGTACTAAACTTTGCATGAAAATGCAAGATGAGTACATGTTTCAATGCATATGATAATGAGTAAGCATGTATGTAACATGCAAATAGACATTTTATAATCTATGGTGGGTTATAAGGATTGGTCTACTGATGGACCTTTTATATGAGGATGACTTGATGACATCAAGGAAATTAACAACATGAATAAAATGTTGATAATGCTACTATTATTTCCTTATGAGGATAAGGTTGTAATGATTAATGGAGGAATGATAGAAATACTAACAAAGCTAGTGTTGGAGCATTACTAGATTACCAATGGGCCAAGATTGACATCCAAAGGTGGATGACAACCATACAAGAATGGTTGGGAATGCTCTTATAGTAGTGAAAGGGAACCCAAGAAAAGGTTTCCCTGATAAAGTTCTATTGACCAAGAGTGGTTGAAACATCAAAGAAAGATGGAATTGGGAATTGGGTTTCTCTGGGTAATACTATAATTACCTTCTTGCATTTTGTGAAT
Source organism: Picea mariana (assembly GCA_032191745.1). NCBI lineage: Eukaryota > Viridiplantae > Streptophyta > Pinopsida > Pinales > Pinaceae > Picea > Picea mariana. The sequence goes on from JASDQU010102632.1 coordinate 133,390, forward strand.
TATTGGTTGTTTTTGTAACATAAGAGAAAGAATGGTTTCTTGTTGGTTGTTTCCATGAAGAGAAGGAAACATAATTATGATTTTATTGGTGAGATTGGTCGTGTAAGTGACTGTAAGGTCTCATCAAAACTAGATGATGTTAAATAAATGTGAATGAATGAAGTAAAAGGTGCAAATGATGCACATACATATATGTATATATACATATACATGATTAAATGCAAGTTATGACTATATGAATAAGTCAAATGTAAGGAAAGAATTGTA
>JASDQU010102632.1:148228-173459 GCA_032191745.1 Picea mariana
ATCAATACTGGGTGAGACCTACCTTCCTTTGTTGGGTTGGACTCACTATTTTTTCCCCTCCCTTAGCTATATCTGCTTGGTAATACGACCCTATATTTCCCTCAATCGTGAGGCTAGGAAAAGAGGCGGTCAAATGTAAGGGGGAAGGGGGAAATCTTCCTCACTCAATAGAGAGGTCTAGGGATAACCTGAAATGCATTTGAAAGCGAAAGAGTAGTTTTATGGGGGCTAAATCATACTCAAAAAATCTCTTTCTCTCTTCCTTCGTAAAGTTTATGCACACTCTCCTACTGTCTGTTTTCAGGAGTGATTATTGGTATAGTAGTAGTAGTAGTAGTAGTAGTGAGTGTAGTTCCTGAGAGTAGCTCAGTGGGCGATCTCTTACTATCCTTTTAAGGCGAACTTTCAAGACTTAGTGAAAGGGATTGGAGTGAGCATCCCCTTCGTTAGAAAAAAAACTAGAGACTTTCACGCACATTATTCCCATTATATTGACTCGAATTTCGCTTATTTTCTCTCTTCATGAATGGGTTAAAGTAGCTAGAACGAGAAGGATTGATCTAAGGAACCATCGCATCTCCTTGGAATTGAGATAGTCGCCCTCCTTCAGATGGTTGGTTGTATCCATATCTCCCCCTATCTCCCTTCGGACGGACAAGTTTCTTTTGTTTGGTTATTCTTTCAAAGTGGATGAAACAATATTGGTGGGATATTGAAGGAAGGCGAATCCTTTAGGCGCAGAGAGAGGAGTTGTTGTGGGGGCATAGTTGGTCTTTTTAGATCACACTAGGCCTGAGCTCCTTCATGAAAGTTGAGTGTAGTTCGACCCTCGCCTGAGTCCCATCAGCAACGACATTCCATTATCATTATCTATATTTGACTATTCAAGAAAAGGACTTCTTCCACCACACCATAAGTCACTATCTCATCAGCTAATTGATCTTTGAATTCCGATCGTAGTATATCTATAGGGGTAGGACCACCACACTGAGAAAGGTGATAACGAGAATGATACTCCTGCGGGTGATGAGAAGATGGAAAAATGAAGCCCATTTCTTTGAGATCCCACTATAGTAATTCCAATAGAAATTGAAAATGGGAGACCCAAAGTAATGATAGAATGACTTATAATTGTGGAGCTATATGGTATCATACCCTGGGGATTACGAAATGACGAAGAAGTAAGAGTGGCTGAGATGCGAGGGGAAGACTTTTTTTTAACATTTCTAGAAAGACCACCTATTTGTTCGTTCACTAGGTTCGGCACAAAATCATGAATAAGATCTATCGAAGATTGTCGAGCATTTGGTACTGAGTTTCCCCCTCCGTTCTTAGTAACAAAATGAACCAAGAGCAAGATTGAACTGATAGTTAGAGGCATGGATAAAGATGGATTTGTGGATTTGAAATACAAGTTTCCCATATTCATAGGAAGCAATGGGATAATGGCATATTACTCAAGTGGGTTGTTTGGCGTAATAAAGACTTTTATTTCATCTCCTTCTTGTACTTCTTGCTCCTAAGCGAGATAGATCGAAAGACTTGTCTTTGCTCACTCCCTTTTATTCAATAGCTAGCAAAAATGGCAAAAATGGACAAAAGCATGGGAGTTAGCGATCAATAGGTAAGTTCAAGAAAACGGCCTTTATGTAATATAGAAATATTTTCCAATCCTATTGGTATTGCAGGATTAGAAGAGTTAGACAAGCTCATGAGAGCTTGCGTAATGAATTCGCACTCCTCAGGGGTTACTTTTTGACCCCCGACCATGAGTTTCTCAACGCTTCTAAGCAAAGTTGCTTCATTCCATTCCGCTTTCCCGGAATGGGAGATTCTCCTCGAGTCAACTATTTTTAGCCCCGCAGATGGCAGGGAGCCCCCGTCAATAGGGGGCTTATTCATATCCAAGTAAATAGGGGGGATGATCCATAGGGGGATTATTAATATCAATGCCTGAATATCTTCCTAGAGAAGCCCCCCCCCCTACCAACGAATCTAGAATAGGGTCTAGCCCTGTAGTCCCCATATCTCTCTCGGGAAGATATTTGAGCAGCTCCAAGGACCCAAAGGTGTCCGAGGAGACCTCCAAACCAGATACGAGAAGTTGGAATAGAGCCAACCGGAATCCCACGTCGTTTCCAAGGATTTGAAAGATAACCTAGGTGATGAATAACTTCATAATAAATAAATAAAAATTGGATTTCCTTTCCCTCGTCCATATATGGATGAGCCATTCTTCCTTGCTCCACTTATTAAGGTCAAGCGAGCAGTTTCTCCTTGCCCTACTATGTCAGGTGAGCAATTATTCCTTTGTTAGGAAAGCAATCCTTCCTTAAATTGAGAAAATAAATGATCGATGCATTAAGCTGGCTCATCCCATAGGGCGGAGAATTTATTGCTTTCTCGACGATAGGAGAGGGCAAGGGATTTATCACTCATCCGACCATAGGGAAAGGGAGGATGAGGAATTTATTGCTTTTCTGCATCGGGAAAGGGATTTATCACTCATCCAACCATAGGAAGGATGAGGATGTGCAAGCAGGCTCTCAATAGTAGGGGAGAGGATGCACAAGCAAGCTCTCAATTGTAGGGGAGAGGATGCGCAAGCAGGCTCAACCAAAGGGAGAGGAATTGACTTTCTTTCGTTTTTCATTTCTTCTAGTCATGAATTATATATGTAATTATGCTTTAGCAGACAATGCTGTTATTATATATGTAATTATGCATTTCTGTCGTAATTACGCTTTTTCCTTTTTTTGTTGGTCCTCTTTCCCTTCTGTCGCGGTCAATCGCTTGAATATTGATGATATTCATTATATATGATTCAATGCAATGACTTTGAATCAGGATTTGAATGTTTAAAATGAAGTTTTTCCAGTCATGAATTATAGATGTAATTACGCTTTAGCAGACAACACTGTTATTATATATGTAATTATGCAACCTACATACAGTCAGTAGGCTTCGCATGTCCAGATATCACCCCCTTCACCTGCTACTTGTTCGCTTTCTCTACAGAGGTTACTTCTCCCTCCTATGGTTATATATATATTCTTCCCCACCCTCCCCGGTAATACTTGAATGTTCATATTAATCGACAAATACCTATAAAACCCAACCACTTAAAAGCTCATTCAAGCATGGCACGACGAATGGGAAGCAAATGCCCAACGCAAGGAGAATTGTTAGAATATTGGACCGGTCCTGGGCCCCAGTGTTCATCAATGCCTAAGGTGGAAGGGACCACCCGAACATCACAAACATACATGCATGAAGGGGTTGGCTCCCACTCTCTGATTACCACTTGAAGTCATCCATTGCTCATGCTAATAAGAATCCTGCTACGCCCCGTTACTGCCCTTCTATACCTTACCTGCCTATCTACCTGTCCCACCCTTTCAAGTGCTACGCCTTCCCTCCCGCAGGACCCACCCCTGGAAGGAGCTTATTAATGATCCCATGCACAAATCCAAAGAGTGTAGGCGGGGTTAAGGAAGTCAAGCTCCAGAAGAATAGGAATAAATCCAACCGATCCGATTCAATTCATTGGGGAGGCTTGCTCGTAAGTAAATGAAAGGTAGGCATCGGGGTGAGGCAAGGAATGCAAGGTGCCAAGGATGAGGACCTCGCTTTCAAATCATGAGAAACTTCTCTTTTTTTATGATGCCTCGACTTCTCAATTATTTGCACTGAAGGAAATAGATCGAGGCGACAATCGTGAAATCAAATGGATTTTCTTTTATTTCTTTCTTCCTTGGCTTTATGCTATCTCTAGTTACATGATACTCATTACTGTACTTACTATTATGAATTCAAAGAGTTATGTACCACTTTCTTTCTCTTTGGCTTCTCTCTCTTGTTACTTTATTAGACATTTCTGGCTCAGCTCAGTCAGTCTTCCTTGGTAGAGTCGCCATTGATAGTGAGATTGGAATAGGTAGTTCCAGGTGGTGCCATCGGAGCAGGGCATCGTAAGTAATAGGTCTCACGCTACATTTAATCATTGGTGGGAATGATTTATTGGGCAAAAATAAGCTAGCAGGAAGAAGCCAACGAACCGGGGTAGGAGGGTGGATATTCCAGAAGCAAGCCACAGGTAGAGTCTTTCAATAGAAAAGGTTGTGGGGAAGAGAGCCCTATTTTTTAGTGATAATAGCGCACGTTATGAAAATTTGGTGATTCCACCCTTCTCACCCATATTGATTATCCAATCTCAGGGTAGATGGCTCCTGGTAAAAGGTGTGGTTCCCTGAAAGAATAATCCCTATAGGAATCCACTCCTCGTAAAACCATAGATCTATGATTGAGGAGTGAGAATTCAAGTTTCTTGGAGCAATCCCTTGCTCCCATATACGTACAATGGTATTGACCAGTGCCTTCGTAATAGCGTTTATGAAAGGGAACCTCTAGTAAGAAGTGATTCTTGATTCAAATCAAATATATATTGGGTTTCTCCCAGTTGCATGTTGTAAATGGTGGGATTGATGATTAACTTTGTGTTGATTGATCATTATTGTACGAGCTAATATATAGGGCGGTGTCTGCCTCTGGCTATTGAATCATTGGAGATAAAACCAACGCACAAGTGAACAAAGGGAATGAATCTTATTCAAGTGATTCGCAACCTTTATTCGGTGTTGTTCGGGCAAGCCTTTCTTTTTATTGCCAGCCAACCTAACACACCCAACCCGAAAGCTAATGCTTTCTAAGCGAGCGAAGGTGTAACCTATCCCCTGCTCCTTACTGAATCTCGGTTGTGATATTATCAATCGATCTATCTCCTTCTATACCCCCAATGAATGAACAAACCATTCAGGAAAGAGAATGAATGATTATTGTGGACGAAGGTTGATCTCCTCTATTATTATATATATATATATATATATATATATATAGAGAGAGAGAGAGAGAGAGAGAGAGAGAGAGAGGATGAACCTGTTCCCCAATATTCTCTTGGGGGTGTAGGTAATCATACCAGATTACTGATGGATCCCTACTTCATTCACGAAATAATCATTTTTAATACCTTTATTCCCAAGTCGAAGTGGGAATTTACTATTTCATTCCCCCTTCAAATATCGAACATTGAACGATTCTCAATCCATTGGTGGGAGATCGAAGCCTATCCCTGGAATAGGTTTATATTTTTTTAAAAGTAGGAAAGGCAGTAGTTGTGTGTTCCCAAGAGATCGATGTGGGAAAACATGTGAGAGTTTCTTTAGAACTTGTGGAGGTTTGGACGTGACAAACCCGAACTATTGCATTGTCTACCTGAATGATGGTATTTTTAGATTTGAAAGTAGGAATTAGGACTATAATGAGAAGGACGATAGCAGGGGATCGGGGAGCAAAGGTAGCTTCCAGATATATGTAATAACATTATACATGTTCAAAACCTTTTGAACGCTTCCCTCTTTGGTAGTTATTCTGGAAGTGACTAACCCTAAGCCCTCTCCCCCAAAGAAATAAGTAAAATAGGTATAACCTAGTGGAAAATTAGAGAGTGAAACCATGGCCTATCGATATCAAGTTGGGAAATTTGAAAGTGAAAGGGTGGCATCTCATTCATTATGATAATTGTGAGAGTGCAAGGGGGAGGGAGAACCCACATTAAACTAACCAGATGAAACTGGGATGAAAACCCACAGTATGAATGCTCTAGAGGAGGCCGAACTAAGAAATTGACCCTACCCATAGCCCTACTGGAACGATTAAGGGTAAAAAAAATAGAAGAGAAGGTGTAACGTCTTGTGTGGGTTAAAACATAGATAAATCATTCAACGAGGCATGTATGTTCTGTTAATGATCCCTCCCCTCCTAATTGTGTCAGACTCTATCCCCCTTCCCTAACTGCCAAGCCTGACCTTCCATTTCTCTAGCAAGCAATATATCCCTCCCCTTTAAGTTCTCGGCCCACACTCACTAAAACCAATTTATGCCAGCTGCTAAAGTCCTTTATTTTGTGCACCCATAAATGAAATTTCCCTAATTCATTTCTATGAGCAAAAGTGCCTATCTAGTCTAGTTACTAAAGAACTGTTCATTTTCCTCGCCAACTCTACTGATTTAAACCACATGTGGCCAGTATTTCAAAGTGTGTTGAGCAATTCCAACAATCCCATTAATCCTAGCAATTAAACCTCTTTATGAACCAATCAAGGTATGAATTCGCTTGTCCGTTGAGGGCATGGTGTGTTTAGCTCTCTATTTGTTTCTTCTTTGTTCTTCCTTCCCCTCCTATGTCAGGAAAGTGGGGTCCTTGTGTTATGGGTTCCATAGAGAACTAGCACTTGAAAGGAAATGTTATCCCCATATGGATAAAAAGACCCACCCACAAATGAATGCTCTTGGGGTAGGCTAGTTCTAGCCACTAGCTAGGGGGAATGGAAATATTTCCTCACTTTTGGATAGGTTCTGATCAATCCATCCCAACAAAAGATGGAAATAGAGCCAGCAAATCACCTTTCCTCAATTGTTCGTAATCAATTCATTTTGCAGATCAAGGGGTTTATGGGCATAGAATCATTCGACATCCCCCTAGAGATTATAAGAGTACGTCCCGCTAAATGATAGCCATAAATAATGTCAGAATGCTCTTGAGAATGACAGCCAGAATCAACTGATTGATCCATTGAGCGATTAATAAAGCCAGCATTATGAGATGAACGGATGTCAATGAGAGGATGCTAGTGAATGGGGAAAATACTGAAATATTTCTTCAAAGGCTAACCAAGGCGGGGGAGTAACTAATTGGCCACATAAGGCTTGCTAAATCAAAGTGGTGGACTGGTGCTTAGGGGAGTGAAGACTATCCTGCCTTTAATCTTGAATAAATGCCCTTTGAAAGTAAGACTTAAAGAAGCATGGGTAATAACTACTAGAATAGTCAAATCTAGGGCACTTTAGACTTAGCGTCACCCTTTTCAGCTTATCTTTGTTTAGCTATCAAATAGATATGAAATGCCCTTGCACCCTGTTTGGGATCTGCAAGCATTCGAGAAGTGGGCTGTTGACTTTGTAGGCTCCATTAATCCCCCTTTCCGCCACTCTAAAGTGAGGTATATCATAACTGCCACAGATTACTTAATCAGATGGGTGGAAGCAGAGTCGTTCCGTGATTTTTATACCTTGACGATTGCATGATTGATATTCAAGAACATCATCTCCAGGTTTGGGTGTCTACTCAGTCTGACTAGTGATCAGGAAACCCATTTCGTCAGCCAGACTATAGCATATTTGACCAAGGAATTTCTCATCCAACACCACAAGAGCAGTCCCTACCATCCGAAGGAAAATGGCACAGTAGAGGCTTTTAACAAGATCCTGGAGAGAGGGCTTACGAAGGTATGTTGCACGGAATGAGACGATTGGGATGAGCACGTCCCCACAATCCTATGGTCGGCTTATTGGACAACCACCAAGAAATTACATAAGCAAACCCTGTTTGGTTTGGTATATGGTCAAGAGGCAGTGGTGCCTGCAGAATTGATTGTTCCAAGTCTGTTTGTTGCACAGGCCACTCATATGGATGAGGAATCTTCAATTGTGGAATGCCTTTCCGAGCTCTTGATTCTAGAAGAAGCAATATTTTTGCAGATTTTCTCTAGACTGTGGAGAAAGAAAGACAGAAAGCTTGACACGAAGTACATATAAAGAAGAAGGCTCTAGACAAAGGCGATATGGTCCTCCTATAGTACAGTAATTACTTACAGCACCCAAGCAAGCTCCAGATGCGCTGGTTAGGACCATTTGTAGTTGCGTAAGTCAGAACCACAGGTGTTGTGAAACTTGCACAGTTGGATAGTGTCCTCAAGAACGGATGGGTGAATGACACTCGCCTAAATCTGTATGTTTAACCATACCAAGTCGGGTGCACATCCAACCAAACCAATGAATTGAATCCACATGAGCTAGTCGTTTACGTTTACCTGGAATCTGTGAACAAAGGTAGCAACCAAATCAACAATTGATCTGGGATGACCATTAGCGGAATGGGTAAGTACCGGCATATTACAATGAAAAGTGAGCAAAGACATCAGTAAAAGAGTCTCATGAATGTATTAGAGTCTCCAGTAATAGAGACCATGAAAACATAGGCATTAGAAGGAAAGACAGGTGTATAACCAGGTTAAGCACTCGTTGAAGAACCCTGGCCATAATCCATCATTTCTTATTAATAAGCAAAAGTAGTAGTTTCAATTCTTGATCCAGATAGAGTAGCATAAGCAACGAATCAAGATGGAGTTCCAGCTTCCTAGCTGGCGGCAGATCCACCTGTAGCATTAGAAACAGGATAGCTGCTAGAGCACAGTAAGCAGAGGTAGAAGTGGTTGTAACAGAGTGCTTAGTTTACTTCGTTTACTAAGTAAATGGCTGAGCATACTTTGGTTCTGCTATTGGTTCTTACTTAAACCCTTCCTTCTGGAATCCTTGGAGTGACAAGGTCTTTATATACGAATATATGGTCCCCAAATCCCAGCTATCATCATATCAGACCTATCAATATGGGAAATTAGCTAGAGAAAAGGAACGAAATCACTCATCCATCCGATGGGTGACGTGACAATGTGAGAATTCTTAATTCGTTGAACTTAGCAACTGAAACTGTGAATTTCAAGAGTGATAGGGTGGCGTTTACTCAGGGCTAGCTGGGATAGTTGATATTTCTTGGGCGGATGGGAAATTGACTAATGAAAGGTAGCATTCGAATGCTTCATTGATCATTGAACTGAGAAAACAACAGGTAAATTATCCTCTGTGAACCTATCCTTACGTGTTGATGGGAAAATCTTCCTATGAACTTGGCCTTACCTAGTAAATTATCTTCTAAGAACCTGGGCTTTTCGATGGTAAATTTCCCTCTCCCTTTGGTCTCGCCCCCAAAAGGGGCAAGGTACGAGCTTAAAGATATCCCGATGGTCTTTTCGAGCGGGTCGGTTCTCTCCCCCCTCACCCCTTTTGATTGAGGAAGGAATTTCTCATATATATATAAAGCAGTATACACAGGTTTAGGGAAATCATTAGGAAGCCCTATGAAATTTTCATTATATATCTTAAATAAATTCATGACTAGTTGAGTAGCCTTGACAAGTAGCGTGACTAGTTTTTATATAATAATTTCCTTTTGATCAAAAGGCATATATACGTATATAACATGACAAGAACACGAGAATAAAAGGACAGAAATCAGGAACCAACACCATAGCACCTGACCGGAACACCTAACAAATATAATCGGAGCCAAGGACAGGAACACATAATGACCGGAGCCAAGTCACCAACACTAACCAGAGCCCAGGATCTAGCACTGATAGAAATAACAGGCACCAATAGAAATGATAGGGATAGGAACCCATAGGATAGAAATGACAGGGACAAACACATATATAATAGGAAAGGTCACAAAATTCTTTGCTCGTCGAGGGACATGCACCCACTCTATATAAAAGGGTGGGGATCAATCTTATGGTGACTCTTTCCTTTATTTAGAAGGCATGTGGAAAGAAACCTCATTATGACTCATATATAATATAGAGTTAGTTAGTGAAATGGGGATTTAATAGATGAAAAAACAGGGAGACATCATTTGATGGTTTTGATAGGAAAGTGAAGAGGATTCACCTACTTTTTGCAAGTTATTTATCCCAAACCCCCCTAAGCCCCACTCTCGACTAATCCGTATACTTGCAGGACAGATTCACCAATAAGGTGCATCAAACCAAAACTATAAAGAACACAGGGCTCCATTACCATCGTTGTTGGTAACTTACAAAGACTGTTTATAAGACTATAACGATTGAAAATATTCTCAACGAAGTAAGCCCAGGTGAGATATAGTTTTCTCTAGAGCTCGAATCTGTAAGACTATAACGGTTGACAAGATTCTCAACGAAGTAAGCCTAGGTGAGATACGGTTTTCTCTAGAGCAGGTAAACTGGGAATGTTTCTTAGTGACCAAACTAGTGTCATTTTTGGCCCTACCCTTAAGACTCGTCATTGTTTAACTGGTCTAGCTCAGTGTTCTATTAGTTACCAATTACAAAAGTTCAGTTCCCAAAGATAGACATTTGTTTTGCCATTTTCCAAAGATAAACATTTGGCATGCTGTCAATTTGATTCTGGGGTGACATGAATGTATTTTACCTAGTAAGACAGAGGAAGAAGGCCCCCCCAAAACCCACTAGTTAGCCAATTCAGAGATCAAGATAGATGTACTTTCCTCCAGCTACTGTTGACCTTGTTTTTGTCTGACCCGCCTCAGAAATGCCAAAGAGGGGGATTCTTATTCGTACATGAAGGAATTCATTTTTAGATCTATTGGAATAGGATCTGGTTTTGGTTGATGAGCAGAACCATATCCTATTCCAGCAGATCCAATTATTCACTATAAACCAATTGAAAAGTATCGATGAGACCATGCATTAAATAAACTATTTGGAAATAGGCATATTCTCAAATAGCTAAATCAGAGGAAGAAGGACCCCCCATAACCCACTAGTTAGCCAATTTAGAGATCAAGATAGATGTACTTTCCTCCAGCTACTGTTGAGCTTGTTTTTTTCTGAACCACCTCAAAAACGCCAAAGAGGGGGAGTCTTATTCGTACATGAAGGACTCCATTTTTAGATCTGTTAGAATAGGATATGGTTCTAGTTGATGAGCAGAACCAGATTCTATTCCAGCAGATCCAGTTATTCACTATAAACCAATTGAAAAGTATCGGTAAGACCATGCCTTAAATAAACTATTTGGAAATAGGCATATTCTCAAATAGCTAAATCAGAGGAATTGGAAGCTAGTGGAGTGGGATGGAAATTATTAGCTATAAGGTACTGGAGGGACGACCTATTAGCTATAAAGTAGGCATTAGATATAATGTAGAGCAACAACAAGACTAGCAAGACCAAATGCATAAGCGGATGAATATAACAAAGTGTAGGTAAAAGATGACTAAATGGGAAATAAAGAAATTGGTAAAGTGGGCAAAAGCAACCATTGATTGAGTTGGACCTATAGATGGAGGTGAATGTAGGTAATTTTGGGTAGATTTAGCATGCAAAGGCGGGATAAAAGATTATGTCCTCAGGATCAGGCACATTCAAACTCTAATAAATGGATAGAATTGGCTTATTAAGAACGGACACGGAAGGAAACTCCCCTAATATATAAATAAAGGGTTGTAAGGGAGGAGACAGATCAAAGCTCCTACTCACACTCACTAGAAAATTACTCACATCACGAGGTGGATCCCTCACTATCATTCATTGGTCACTCACTGGCAGAGACAAATCCCAAAGCAGATAGGATAGCCACGGCAAGATCGAAAGCAGGAGATATTGGCAAACAATAATGGGTTAGGTGCATGGGTGGGAGTAGGCATAGAGAGGTTTACCAAGGGCAAGGGAATTATATCTAGAGGAGTCATGTTTGGGTACAACATATTAGCAATTGTAGGAAGATTATTGAGTTTACCCATCAACAATAGGAGAATGATTATAAGGAGAAGAATTTGAAACAGTTGAATCTGAAACAACTTACTCTAAGCTTAGGGTGGGATATCAATCATATTAATGAATTTCATCTAAATGGAATGGAATGGAGGGATGATATACAAGGACCAGTTGGAACCTAATGGTAGGAACAATGACTTATGTCAGAACATAATAAGTGGGATCAACAGTTGGATGGGGGTTTTGGTACTCAAATTGTAGGGAATGTTGCTCTAAACTTGGGGGTGAAGCATTGCCTCTACGATTAATGCTAGTGTTGATGATGGGTATCGATCTCAATCTATGGGATCTGCTCCAGGTCAACCAACACATCTGGTGGTCATCAACGAGCGACTTGGAAAGGATACTAGGCAAGGATTTCTAACTGCCTGCCTTTTTCAGCGATGCTTCCTACGTCCCTACCCTAGGCTCTACTAGGTCTTGATCAATAACTCTGGCTATGGCACCGGCCACGGAAACTGAACCGATACACTGCTCATTCCATTAATATTAAGGTAAGCCGCCTAACCCTAGTGGAAGTACTAGGGGTAATTGGTGTGGTTCAATGGAGCTTCCTTCGTCAATGGTTTAACCCTGACTGCTTGCTTTGTTTCTTCTACCTAATGCTTATGGTGGTTATATGTCAATGGGTTCTAAGTAAACAAGAGAAACTCCTTATTAGGATTCAACGAAGTTGCAATTATGGGTACCTTTGCTTCTAGTTCTCTAACAAGGCACCCGGATATGGATATGAGTCTGGATCTATGACTTAGATGGATGGTTGAGCTTAGGTGGCTAGCTTACTGGCTCATCGACTGCTAGCTATAAATGGTCGTATTAGTGTTCTGGCCTAGCTTGGCTTAGATGGCTTGGCTTTGTCTAGCTTGGCTTAGCTTTCTAGTTATGGTTCTGGGTATTTATCAATAGACTCTAGCACTTTTGATAATGAACATATAGATAAATATGACTATGAGACCACTACTAACGTAAATATCGCAACTTCAACTATTGTTGAGTCATTCAAGCTTGCTCGCAGAGGACTGACTTATAGTTTCATTCAAGACTGCTGCAATCATTCTCTCCATAGTGGGATGAATTCATAACTTAAGAATTGAAAAAAAAAAAATGTTTCGATCTTTTTGACTGTAGGATATGAAACAACCGGATCTGGTTTTGGATCTCAATCTCGAAACATCATAGTGTGACTCTCGAATAGGATCATGATCACAAGCAGCAGACTCGGGCTCGCTCACCACCAACATAATAATCTCTATATCATCCTGGAGCTGGAACATCTAGCTCTTCCTCCCTTGACCTAAACCATGAATCTAGATCTTTCTCATGAACTGGATCTGTATATGAGATTATATATAGCTATATTTGACTGGATCAACAACTGCTTCAACCGGCCTTACAAAAACTAGGTAAGTTGGCTCTTTTGTTGCTACTAGAGCTATTGTTATTGGATCGACTTAATTAACTAAATGCTTTGCTGTCTTCTGCACCTTTCCCTCTACATATGATGTTGTGGTTGTGGGTGGGATATAATAGATCTATGTCTCTTTCACTGATTGATGCATTTACGATAGATAGATGTAAGAATTGAGAATGTAAGCTACAGAGCTAGGAAGTAGGTAGTACGGTGAAAGGAAGTATTAATTAATAAAATACAGTCGCCTTGAAATAGTGGTGCAATGTAGGTGCTGGTGCGGGTACAAAGCCTGGTGCAAGGAGGAAGGAAATACCAAACCATGGTGAAAGGAAGGAAATTGCAAAGAAAGCCATGTATTAATTGGGGAAATAAATGAAACACCAAACCGAGGTGCTAGTCCAGGTAGTGCAGGGGCAATGCCAAATGGGTAAAGTAATGAAATACCAAAGAAGCGTGCAAAGCCTATAAATAAAGTGGTCTTACTCTTGCGACTTAGTCAACGGGTTCTTCTCCTGTTGCTTATGGGTCTAGGTCAACTTCACTGGGTCCTGAAGCTGCTACCACCCACTACTGGTACCAATGCCGGATCGACTGTTGAATCAACATATGGTTAAGATGTTGGTCCTGGATCATCGACTGAATCAGGGTTGACCATAAGATCTGTTGTTGGAACCGGGCGAAGGGATGCTACTCCTAGTTCTTCATATGGTGTACCTGTACTTGTAGGATATTAACCTGTATAGGATGCTTACGCACTTAATTAGATGTGGCTCTCATTCCATATATGGAACTGGATCCGCTATCTTCACCTTAGTTGTCTCTGTTTCTAGATCTGCTACTGATGTTGGCTCTACTTCTACGAATTTTGGCTAAGGAGATGAAACTACTAGTGAGTATGTTGGTCCTGGACCTGGTACAGGTAGGGCAGTTGGGTAAACTATTGAAACCACTGATGGTGTTGGTGCTAGTGGATAAGCTAGGGTAGTAGTAGCTTGTCCTGGCCTTGTAGGGTCTTGTCCTATAGGATCTGGTGGATCCATTGGTTAAGAATCACATTGCTCTTGCCTTTGACTATGCTACCTTGGTTAAGAATCACATTTTTAGAAGGTTCTGGTTCTGAGGTTAGGAGTGCCAAAGTTGATCCTTACTTCATGGTTACCAGTTCTATCTCTGTTGAAGACCCTGATTCATGCTATGTGGGTTGTACAGTTCTAGAGAAATTCTCTCGAGGGAGAAGCTTTTGATAGGATTTTTATAAGCTTTTGAATGGATCCTCTTATAGTTGTTGCTATAATTTAGTTACATCCCTAGATTCAATTAGTTACATATAGACATAACCCAAGTATCAGTTGTTCCTTCTTTATATAATATATATAATATTGAAACACTAGTTATAGGGGAGATAGGTTCTAGGGGAATGTCTCCTTCTTAAGCTAGTATAGATCATCAAATGAATCTCCTAATCTCGACCTGTTTTTTATTTTTTTATGTCTACCTGCCCACCATGTTTGGTCTAACCTTGAGGAAGGAAACATAGATCATATTGATAATCCCTTTTCAAATGGTCAATGAATGCTGGTGATTCTCTTGGATTCTATAGATTGGTATTGTTGGTTTTGTATTGAAGTCGTTAGGAGAATGAGGGCATTGAAGTTGGCGTGTTTAAGAGGGCATTGAAGGAAGGCATTGAAGTCCACCTCACATATGTCTCTACCGGCTTTAGATATCTATCTTGTATGCATGTAATCCACCCGTGGGGGGGTTGGGGGGTGCTCCCCCAAGATTCATGGTGAAGGTTGATGGTCGAGAGAATATCCTTCTATGTCCTTGTCCTTATAATATCATTAGTAGTAGCAATAACAGTAGCAAGAGTAGTCGCAAATGTAATCTATATTGCACGAGGCAAAGACCACTCAACTGGTGTAAAGATAAGAAAAGAGATGAAAAGATAACCACTCTTTCCTGGGCATACCTTTCCCCGACATACTTTTCCTGGCACCCACCATTAGTTGTTCATGAGGCAAGTAACTCTCGGAGAGTGTGTTTCATAGTGCTTAGTGTGAGTCTTAGTGTTAGTGTTAGTGTAGAGATTGAATTCGTTTGGAGAGTGTGTTTCAGAGGAAAACTACCTTGAATTCGGGTGGGTGTCTCGGGGGTTCGGGTGTTAAGTCCTTATCTTCTCAGTGGGTGTTCGAGTTTCTCCTTCCGTGTACCACTGCACATTCTTCGTACCACTGCACCTTCCTCGTACTACTGCAAGAACAAATACTGATACTGATAGAGAGTAAAGGAGAACAAATACTGATAACATTGTTAGGTCAGGTGTTATCTATTGTTAGTAATCTGTTATCTATCTTTAGTAATATATATCTATTTGGGCATATCCATATCATTATCGGCATTACTGGCATCATTATCTATCTATTTCATTACTTCTTCTATGGAGACAACTGTGAAGGATACTTATTGGGATGACTACCATGACTACCATGACACGACTACCACAACTATGCGTACAGGCTCATTATTAATACGACTTATACAGGCTCATATGACTCATCACAAAGCGAGAACCACAACCCATCGCAAAGTGAGAAATGGTTAAAGGCTCAATACTGCAAGCGAGGGCATGAGATGCAATCACAACTTAAGGCCAAAAAATATCATTTTTTATGTTTCTTAGTCTACTTGGTGTGAAAAAGGGGTAAACTTGTGCCAAATAGACATCTTTTCAAATCTAATTTACGAGTGTGAAAAAGACAAGTTCACTCGGCAATATTTTCTATTTTTGATAACAAGTCGGAAAAGAGCTTAACTAAGACTCATGACCTTTCAAATCCAATTGAACAAGTGTGAAATGGACAAATCACTTGGCAATATTTTTGGTTTTTTTAGACAAGTCGGAAAAGAACTTAACTAAGACTCGTTTTTGGGAGTCCGTGGGGAATAAGGTTGCATGTGCATGAATGAGAAATGAGGCTCATCATAAAGTCATGTATCAAATTATAATGGACTCTCGGTCCTAAGGAAAAACTCAGCATGGGATGGGCACCAAATGACAAAGAGGATCTAACTATGGCGCCCATGTTTGGTAAGTCTCTACCATTTTTTAGCGACACTGTTTATAGCAGACGAGAGGTTCTGTGTCGCAACAAATGGGTTCGTACCTAAGGCATAAAAAGTGGTAGTCGAAGGATAATGCAAAAATGCACGATTGAGTGGATACCTATCTTATATGCTAGGTTACGAAAATACCTTCCCGAGGTGACGAATGACCAATCATGGCATTGAAATCCGTAATAAAACTGAGTCAAAACTACAAAATCCCACTCAAAACCACTATTGAATTAGTCCATTAGGTGAAAAAATAGCATGAAACTATATAAAGTGGGTAAAAATAGCTTGAAAATAGTAATAAAATAAAAAATTACTCTATTATTTTGATTTTTACCCAAATAGTGCAATTTGGACCAAAATACCTCCAAGATTCAAACGGTGATTGTGGGAGCATCAGGCAATGAAATCACGAACCGCGTGGATTAGGTAACTCTTCATCTCATCCTCTTCAAATTCAGTGGATTGCATTTTTTATTTAGGTTCCATTTTTTTAGTTTTTGAGGGCGTAAAATAGGATATTCGGCATACGCGGGCTGCCTTCATTTAGGTCACGTGTATGACAAGGTATATGCTCATGTGTGAACCACAGAGAGAGTCTATTAATCCCTACATGCAACTGTGTGTAAATAAAGCTGCGTACAGGTACGCAAATGGCCAAAAAGAGGGGTTCTAACTCAAAAATTATTTTTTTTTGTTTTATCTGATGGCTCAAGTGACTCTAAAAAGATGTGGCTTGTACAAATTTTGGTCTCTCAAAGGAATGAGGGCCCAAGTGAGGTTGTTGATGATGTTGGTGGGTTACTGCGACCGTGATAGTGAAAGCTTTATCCTTCATGGACAATCATTGAGGATCGAAGTAGAGGACATCTACTTCTTGATTGGTCTATCACACTAAGGGGAGGTTGTAAACCTCAAGTCACACGGAGCAGGGAGTAGGATGAAGATCAAGGAGTATATTGATGCCCACTATGTAGTAGGGACTCCCAAGGTGGAAAGCCAAGTCCCCATCTGGGCAATAAGTAACCTTAGTTTGAAGATCATTGTGCTCGTGCTTACCAGGATCATAGGTTCGGGCTCGTTGCATCAAGCATTGAGACCGCTTATGTTTTACATAGTAGAGTGTGCTAGACCCATTGTCTATGATTGGTGTACCTCACTGCTGACCAATATGAAAGGTCAGTTGATAGAGTGCAAACAGGGGAGTAAGTGAAACTTTAGGTTTGCCTCTTTTTCGAGTGGGTTCTAGGTCTGGGACCTAGAGTGGAGATCCTTCCTAGAGAACCACGTGATCCAGCCATGGCGTGGTGGATCGAGGTCATGAGACGACAAGGGGGAGGTAGGGTATTAACACCCTACAATGATGATTTTTTTTTCTAGTGGCGTCGGCAAGTCATTGCTTTGGATGACTATCCCTATGCGGGGATCGATTTTAGAGGAGATCCAGATATGCCACTTCCACCAAGCGCTGCCTACGGTGATATAGGTAACAAGTTTTTAAATATTTCAGTTTTTTGTATTTTTGTATTTAAGGAACACAAATATTTTTTTTGGATGGTGCTTAAATATTAACTAGATACTTGTGTAATCACAGACGTGGGTCTACGATGGCCAGAGGGATTTCTTTGACATAGACGAAGGAACCGGGGAGATGAGACGATGGGAGGAGAAGCAACGAGAGTCCTACAAAACATGCAAGGCAACCTGTCTCATTTGACACAAAGGATTCTTATGGTTCAGGTAGAGGATCTACCTAAAGCCATGCATCGACAAGTGGTTGGTGTACCTAGAGCATGGGTACGACTCTTTGGACGTCTTTCAAACGTCGTGGTTTGCTATCATGACACACATCTAGTGCCACAGGCGTAGATGTCATAGGATATGTATACCGACTGTATATGTGTATTGAGGGTTTTATCCCCAATTTTGTAATATAAACACCATATTTTGAAATATATAAAAAGGGATCTTCGACTTTACTTATATCTTACAATGTGTACATTGATTTAATGGTTTTCTTTTCTTTATTAATGTGACAAATGCCAATCTAAAACATAATTAGCGTAGGCATCAGATACATGATTAGATCTCCTAGGAATGTGATAATATGTAATAAAATCAAATTGTCGTTCTAAAAGATGTACCTNTTCAGCTTTACTTATATCTTACAATGTGTACATTTGATTTAATGGTTTTCTTTGCTTTATCAATGTGACAAATGCCAATCTAAAACATAATTAGCGTAGGCATCAGATACATGATTAGATCTCCTAGGAATGTGATAATATGTAATAAAATCAAATTGTCGTTCTAAAAGATGTACCTACTAACTAGGAATCCAGGGGAACTTCTAAAGAGCGAATACCATGCGAGATAACATCACACAAAATTTCTATGACGACACTATATTCGACCACATTATTCATGGATGGCCCTAGGCATATGTCACTTGAAGACACCAACAGACCCTCGGGTGAGTAAACCACCCAAGTGGCGGAAGCCAAGTTCCGTGTATGACGACTGGCTCCGTCTGCAAATCCTAGGTAGACTGAAGATTTCGTTGACATCTGCCAACAAAGGGAAAACTCGATAAGCAAGCCAAAGACAAAAGAAAAGGGGAAAAGAGATGTATATACATTAAAATTACATTAGTATACAAAGAGTTTTTCCCAAGCCTAGGGCTCAAGCATAGTGCCTTTTCAAGTAGAGCCCATTTCCGGGCTCGACTAATTTATTCCCTTCATAATCTTCTAACTCGTAGGTTCCTTTTTCTAAAACAGGTCGCATGATGTAAGGACAGTGCCACCTGGGTTTAAACTTGCCTACCCCTAGTGGTTCTTTGGCTTGGTCATACAAGAGGACAAAGTCATCCTCAGCATACAACTGGGGATAGATAGACTCCTGGGCTCGCTCATCCCAAATAAAAGGGGTGTCCTTCTTCAAGAGGCGCATGAAACCCTTAGTGATATTGGCATAATTCACTATGAATCGACGTAGAAAGTTATCTTTCCCCTGTAAACCTTGAATTTGTCTAATCGTGCACGAGGGAGGCGCCTAAAGTATTGCCTCAACCTTATGTACCATGATCCTGGTCTCGAAAACTAAAAATCCTAAGAGACGACCAAACTTAACGCAAAAGATGCATTTGTGAGGGTTTAACCGTATTTTATAGTAACGACATCTTTCAAAAACTAGTCTAAGGTGTATAACATGATCCACTCTCTTGTGAGAGTGAGCAACAAGAACATTAAGGTAGGCTTCGACTATGTGCTTGAGATCGTGAAAAGTGAAAGTCATGGCACGTTGAAAGGTTGATCCGGTGTTTTTAAGGCCGAAAGGCATTTTCCAGTATACAAAATTACCCCAAGGACATATAAATGTCTTATTGTGTTGGTCCTCAGGTTTGATCTGGATTTGGTTATACCCTGAAAATCCATCCATAAAAGAAAATATCTCTCTTCCCACACACTCATTGAGAATCTGATCAATGAAAGGAATGGGGAAGTTATCTTTAGGACAAGCCTTGTTTAGGTCGCGAAAGTCCATACACACATGGATAGTTCCTTTCTTTTTATTCATGGGACGAGGTTGGATACCCATTCAGTCAAGGAAACCGGGTAGATGAAGCCAACGTTAAGTAGCTTCTCCACCTCTGCCTTAATAGCAGGGGCCTTCCTAGAATTTACAACTCTAAGACATTGTCGAACAGGTTTAGCATCTGGGTAAGTTCTAATCTCATGTTCGACAATACGAGGGTCCATCCCTGGCATTTCTTCATATGACCAAGCGAATACATCTCAAAATTCTTTGAAGAGTTCAGTGTAGATCATAATTTCTTCTAGCGAACAATCCATACCTATATTTACGTTCTCAATCTTGCCAGGGGTACGAGAGATATTGATCAAGATGGTAGGAGAAATACTCGCCATATTTCCTTTGACATAAATGTTGTGCGTATCAAGTGGAACTGTTGCGTGACTGACTATCTCACTCAATGTAGACCGAAAGTCATCTTGCTCGATTCTTTCAAGACTTGGGAAAAAATAAGATTGATGATGCATATCATCCCAAGGTCTCTCGAAACCATTCATGGCTTCGAGGATGGATTCATCCGAAGGAAAAGTCTCATCTAAGCGATCATGCAAACAAGACAATGAGGTGGCCCATATAGGCCTAAGAACAGGATCCTCCTCATCCGTCTGTGAGGTAACAGGATCAGGATCAATAGAAGAGTCAAGAACAACTTCATACGCAATATTCATTGCTAATAGTGGCATAGCCATGCCAGCATGAGATTGACTTTTACTTGACAAAGTCGGAGAAGGTAGGGTCTGTGGATCACCAAGATAGGAAGTGCGGAAAGGAATGGACCTCCCTGCTAAAGCAGACCTACTAGACATGGTGTAAAAATGGTGAATTGGTGCCGAAAAGTTGAAGGTACCCATGAGGGAAGAATACATTCTGATGTTGATATTCTCAGTTGTCGGCTGAGAATTGTCGATCACAGGGATCAATGATCCAACAGATGCGTTAGGACTAAAGTATGCAAAGGATAACTGGTCGATAGTCACGATCTCCCCTTGCTGAGGAAAACAAAGTGTACGGAAGATGGAAAATACGACAACGACCATAGCATAGGTCCAATTGCGACCTAGTAACATGTTATAATCAAGAGGTGCATCAACTACCTCTACCTCCACCTCTACCGTCTTCCCACCTAACTGGACTGGAAAGGCAGTGAGAATACTGTGAGGGTGGAAAGAATGACCATCAAATGTAGTCAACATGTTCGACGACTTGTAAAGGGTCAGAGAACTGAGAGCTTTCCAACAGACCAGGGACATCACGTGGGTGGCAGCGCCTTCATCAACGACCACTCGTTTGATAGTATACTTGGAATACTCCACGTGGATTTGGAAAGACACATGGTAGGGTAAGTGAGGCTTCACATCCGTGATGTCAAACTTGATAACTTTCGAGCCACTAGGTTCTAGAGCTCCTAAGGCAGAGATTAAGGCATTCCTCTATGATGGACACGTCTGGAGTACCTCCAAATCCAACATTGCACGAGGGGTTTGGCCCAAATCCTCAACGATAGAGTAGTTCTACGCAACTCTAGGATTAGGGTTGTTAGTAGAGCACTTGAGTAATCCTTTCGGAATACAAGGTGGTGGCTCTGGTTTCTCAATATGTAGGTTAGTCTCCGGAGGAGGAGGAGGAGCTTCTAGACCGGTACTAGCTTTTGAAGAGCTATAATCTCGAGAGTGGGTGGCTATATCCATTTTTGTGTCGACCATATTGATACAAACACAGTCACCATCTTGTGACAGTGGGTTTTGACTTCCACCAGGTGCATTTCCAACATTCGAAGAGCTCGAGGCTAAGTGTTGGTTGTGTGGGAATGGATTCATCAGCACGGCGGGTGCTAGATTTAAAAGCCTCACAGCCTCCACGAGTTTGGGGCATAAATGTG
Source organism: Picea mariana (assembly GCA_032191745.1). Classification (NCBI taxonomy): domain Eukaryota; kingdom Viridiplantae; phylum Streptophyta; class Pinopsida; order Pinales; family Pinaceae; genus Picea; species Picea mariana. The sequence goes on from JASDQU010102632.1 coordinate 169,737, forward strand.
TAAGGTGGTCATCAGTACAAAGTTTACAAGGAAACTTCACCTTACATTTCTCTTTCTTTCCCTCTCCAGCATTATCATTCTGCTTTCCAATATTATCTTTGTCCTTAGGTTTGTTACCATTTTTCCCACCCTTACAATTATTTTGACCTTTCCTTTTATTCACATCTGGTTATTAGTCACCATTTGGGTTTTCCAACAATTACACAAAATGTACATTCATCAACTGGGTGGGTTTGGAGGATGCAGACGAAGTTGATCCTTCAACAGACTTCGTTATTGAGTCTGTGGAATTTACATTAGCGGAGCCTACAATGCCATCGACATGAGGTCTGGGTTTTTTCCTAGGATTGTAATTTGACCGCGGTGATTCTGGAAGAAGGTGATATAACATCCCAGACTGAGAATATATTAAATCTAACTATTGGGCTCTAAAGATAGCTTCTTCCTCATTGGAGACCCCGAAAGTAGCAACGGCCTTCGAGATAGGAGGGTGCAAAGACTTTAGGAACCATTCTAGGAGAAAGGTTGGGGGTATAGGAGTATTAATCATCCACCTCCGTCTAGGCCACTCCTGGATATGATCTGAGATGTGAGTGGTGGTGTCCTGACGTAAAGTCGACAAAAGTTCGAGCCCAGCATCATAACGAATGGACAATTGAAAGTGGTTGAGAAAGGCCACCACCAACTGATTAAATGACCCATATGTCCCCCTAGGTAGCTCAATGTACCATTGCGAAGCAACTCCAATGAGAGTGCGTTGAAACAATCGTAATATAATAGAATCATGGTTTAGGGAATTCAATGAGCACCAAAGGTGAAAGGTAATGACGTGTTCACCAGGGTCCTCTCCATTCTTACCCTCAAACTTTGGAATGTCTGAAGGAAATTTGGTGGGGACGGGGAGCCATGTGGGATCATGACTCATCGGGTCATTCATTAACTTAGACAAGACTAGTAGATTGAGCATGGCCAGAAAAGGGAGACGAGGTTGCGACATTTGGCCCCATCCTCCCGCGAAAGATTGTGTGTTGGGAACTACATTCCACCCAGGATTCTAGTAAGAACCAAAGCCCTATCCGAAATTATAAGGCTCTCCTCTGGGATGATTCGTATAAGATGGGTTGGGCATCATTCCAGTAGGAATGTTATGATAAGGATTGTGAAAATTGCCCCTAGCCGAATTGGATTCAGGTTAGGGGTTGCCCAAAGTGTAAGATTGACCTCCTCTAGGTGGGAACCCAAAGGATTGAAGTGGATTCATCATGCCAAAAGTATTGGTCGGAATCGACACCGAGGAGGTAGGGATATAGGGCAGAACTTGTCTGCCAACTAGGTTGTTCCATATAGTTGTAGAAGGATTAGACCCGAGGTTAAGAATAGGGACACTTTCTAAATAGGATTTGTTTGGGGGATATGAGAACCACCAAATGGGAAAGGAGCATAAGGAGGTGTATTGCCCCCAAGTCCAAGGCTAGTGTTAGGGCTAGCAGCTGGGATGGCAGTCGAAAACTATGAAGTGAAGTTAGGCATACCATAATAAAATGGACTAGAAGCCATGAGGATGGACTGAACATTGTAACTATGCGAGTGACCGAAACCCCCAAAAGGGTGTGAGGCAAGAGATGAAGCATTAACTACGGACTGAGCCATAGTACCGATATAAGACTCCGACACTGCAACTGTAGCGGCTATAGGAGTCAAAGAACTCCCAGTGTTTTGAAGACTAGACTCAGTACTCATCCTTGTGGAACCATAAGTCTGAAAGGTGGATGTGTGTGTACCACTTCTAAAAAACCTACGCCTTTTAGAAGGAAAGAACCCGAAATTTGGTGGTAACTGTAACAACTGATGGGACCGGCGAGGATGTTGGTCCGACTCTATGACAACTTATGACTCAACTAAAATAAAAATATTCTAAGGCCAACTAGTAGTCAAAGAGTATACCAAAAAGTCAAATGGCCAATATGCATGCAAACAGGCTAAAGCAGCTGAGTGGACTCCATTGCTAAAGAAGGTATGTCTCATCCAAGAGGGACCTGAGACTCCCCACTAAAGTTTGGAGGTAGCAAAATTAGTTATAGGGGCCCTCATGGGCTTAACAACTAGTCAGTCAGATCCCCCCGGAGAGGTAATCCTCCATAAAGGTTGTGTGTTTTCCGACCCATATCTGACCCAGGATACAAGCAGAATAACCCCTGCAAGTAACCTATGAGATACCTAAGTCAAGCAACTAATAAACCACTGTATAACCGATGCACATGCGAGAAGTTGTAAGTCCATATCACCTTATGGGCAGGGTAGCAAAGCCCAAAACCTTAAAAGCGCCACCTCTCACAGAGGTATGGGTACTAGCAAGGTCCCCAAATATGAATAAATCCATAGAAATATCTCTGACGCTAGGTGAGTATCTAGGGGTTATCCCTTCAACTAACTTCATGCGGCCTCGTTATTAACTCTGGTGTGAGTGAAGTTTACTCACAAAATCCTATTCCAAGGCACTAAATCCTAGACTAGTTTGTGCACCCTACAAATAAAATCATGACTAATCAATTTTAGTTTAAAGCGTAAATTTTATTGGCCGTGATTACTCAAAAGGGTATGGAAGTGAAACTCATGATGTTATGACTCTGCAAGAAAACAAATATGAATATAATGCAAAGACTATCTTTAACTTTTTCAATGAATGATATGCTAATAAAAACAGTCCAATTTTCAATTTCAACTCTGCAATTAATAAGTAAAATGCAATCTTTTTCTAAATGCACTAAGCTAATGATAAATGTTCAAAGACAAAAATGCTAACCAATGCAAAATGCTTATTTTTTTTATATATTTTCAATATATTAAAGAGAAAATGCATGAACTGAAAAGAACCCTGATATATAAATTCTACTGTGTATAAACAAAATAACTCAAGCAGAATACCAAGCAGCCAAGCAAACAACCCAAGGTTCAAGGACAAATAAAAAATGAAAAACAATGAAAAAGACTACGCCCAAAAATTCAACTCCAAATAGGTTTCTTGTCAATCTAGAGAAGCTCAACGGGAACTACAGAGACCTAAGAAGGCTCAACAAACATCAAATTCCACCCAACAATCACTAAACCAAGCAAACAAGCAATGGAAAGTGGTATACACAACTGTTCAAGAGAAAAGTGTGTATATACGCAGCTTGCAGTCAGACAACACGCGCGTATACGCGACTGTCAAAGCAAAAGGAGCGTACAAGCTTTAAAACAAGGCTAGGCAAGGGAAAAAGGTTGAAAACTCAGATCCAGAGTGAACAAAATCTGTCAAACAGTGATACGACAAGAAACACAAAGGAAAAAGAGCAATGCATGAAGAAAAAGTACTTCAACCCTTAGAAGGAATATCTCTCCCTAGTGGAGTCATCAATTCTGTTACGAGGGAAAAACTCTCTATGGCCAAGGGTAAACCACAATAGATAGGTATGACTGCAGAAATCAACTCAATTCCATTTTATGCTATACAAACTAATGTGTAAGATAATAAAGAGGCCTACCTTGATCCAACGTTTGATGATGTTCCACCATTGAGCACTTCGACCCAAAGCTTTATACCTACAACAAGTTCTCAACAAACAAGTAGAGAAAGTACATAGTGATAATATAAAGGGGTTAGCACATTAGATAAAATAATCCATTAATAAACATTACAAACATGCCCATGGATAATAATCATATATTTGCACGATACCAATA
>JASDQU010102632.1:223222-237066 GCA_032191745.1 Picea mariana
CCCTAGCTAGTTTATTTCCATTCTGTCTGTAAGCATATTTCAGTCATTTGTTATTAATGAAATGAAGTCTTATTTCCACTGCATCTCTGCGTTTATGTGTATTTCTGTATTTCATTGTGTTCCTACATAAATTTGGATCACAAGAGGATCAAATTACTCAATCAATCATATGACAACTTTATCTTCATGGTGCAAGAGTAAACAATTCGTAATCAATCATATATCAACATTGGTTCTTAATTTAAAGCTTGAAATCACACGTAATGAATCTTGTTAATAATAACATGTAAAAAATAACGTTGCATCCATCTAGGCTATTCTAAAACTTTTAACTTAGTGGCGCAACACCGTAAACAAGTATTACAAGCATCTATTATTCATGGATGTGCAAGATAATCTACCTTACTCATTCAACTTCAAGCAATAATTGAGAGCATGGTCATGTAAGGAAATGAACATGAGATAATAACACCATAAGAGCATAAGTCTAACCATGGTAACAGATAGAGATCTATTCTAATCATCAATAGAAATTGCCAAGGTTAGAATTGTTAAGGTCAAGCCTCACTATAATCAGTGAGATACATAACCATAATGTAATGATAATTTCCCAAGGACCTTTACATTAAAAAGATACTCAATTTCAATTTTTTCATTCCGCAAATTAATATGTAGTCCTATAATTCTTTTATCATCGATTGTAACAATATCATAATGTAGCAGTAAAATCATCCATGATACAACCTAACAACCTTATATAATCGATCCATTACAGTTCAATGTACTCATCCATCCTTCCCTTTCGACACTTCCTCTTATTCATCATAAGACCACAAGATTCAATATTCCTTATCATATCGTAGTGAATCACTATATCATAAAAATAGTAATAGATTTAGTGTAACAATACACCAGATGGCCTCATCGAAATAAAAAAGACTTACTATAGTGGTGTGTGCAATTCAACTTAACAACTATAGTAAAGATGTGAGAATATTAGCAAGAATACTTAACCAATCCTTAAATTCATACTCATTATTAAATCAATATTTCTCAAGTTAAAATAGAGAGGAAAGATAAGGGGTACATCTCACCAGCTACTTGGTGTTGCACGAGTATAAATGATGATAACAAGGATACCGATACAACTATTTCAATACTTTGTCTTTTAAATAGAAGTCTCAAGCATAACTAGATTACAATCTTATGATATATACATATTAGAAGGAAGTCCTTCTTTTAAGTACTGACCTAGACTCTCATTTCATTAGAGTAAGGGTTAATAATGTAACTTTTCTTCCTTTAATTAAATATTCTCATAATATTTCCATAAGCAGCATAAGTAGATCTTTAGAAACCAAGGATCGTTATCACCAGTTAAGGTATGCTCTAGAAGGGATTAGAGGGAGTTTTAAATTCTATACAAAGTAGTCTTAAAGGAAACTTAAGTGCACCAAATCTCTGCTTCACCATAAGCATTGGAATTCTTCTTCTTGTTTTAAGGTTGAGATATTTCAACCTAGGGATTTTCACTTCATGAAAAACTAGGCATAGATTCTGAAGGGAAGTGATTTCCTTTTGATGTCCCAAGAATTTCATATAACAACGGTACAACTGGAAGTATGCTAGCTCGAATTTCCCACATAGAATTTCGAGAATCTCATTTCTGAGCTATCTAAATTTCATTGCTCAATAGATTCGACTAGAAAACTACAATACAGTCATTCGCTCAGAACTTTGATAAGAAAAAAATTCTAAATCAGAACAATGGTAATTAACAACAACATAAGAAACAGACCTCAACCATGACGTGGTGAATTCAAAAATTCTAACCGGGTTGACGAAAGGCGAAGTGACAGAAGGGTCCAGTCTATCTCATCTCCACAATTCCTTCAACTAAACTTAACTATCCCTTTATTAATAAATGTTAATGGAACTAATTTAGACTCCTTGTTATAGAGAAAGTTGACTAACCCCACACCGGTTCAAAATAGCAGTCACGACACTAAACATAGACTAGTGTGCAGGTCTGGTTTGTTGACATAGGAGGCAATCCGATTTTTACAAGACCGAAGAACTAAATTCGTCAGTGGAATGAGAGGCATCAACAATAGAGAACACAATTAAATTTTTAGATAGACTGTCATTCTAAAGGATCATTCAGAACACAAAATTAACTGTATTTTAATAATATCATTAGCATTATTTTTGTAAGGAGAACAGAACCACCCTCCAACCAGAGCGTGATATTAAATTCTATACAATTCTTGGGCCATTAAATCAACATGCCATTAACAATAATTTGAATTTTAGAGGGTTACATTGCAATGTAAAAACAACATCACATGCACATTTAAATACACGAAATTTGCCTTTGAATAACAATTAAAATTGATATTCAATTGGTTACAATAAATACCGTAACCACATGAATTGATAAGAAGGAAATTCTTCAACTTGAAGGTTTGCATGATGTCCAATCCCTCACCTGCTAATCCCAAGACCTCACTAGTACCTCCCAACCAATGCTAGGGGTACTCTTCTTCCCCCTTAGCTCCCCGAGCCGCAAATGGACCATGCACATAGACAACCAGAAATTTTCTAGCTCCCAACTTTCCTCACAAGGTAGAGCCACCACTCTCTCCCCAAGCTGGGTATTCCAACTCTCACAAGTAAAACAAGTCAAAATTTATACAACATAACCTTACCCATAACCAGTGTGATCTGTTTTCCCTTTTTCCCATTTTCTTTATAGGAGTTTCCTTAATGACACCTACCACTTGCACATTTAATTCACCTTTTTTAAATAATTAATTAAGAATTACTTCCCACATACACTTGTCACCCTTTCTCTTAGTTTCATAAGTAAATCCACAATTTATTTTAATAAAAGTCAATTTCCCTCACCCTTCCTAAAAGCATTCCTTAATTCACTCCTAGTTGTCTCTTTATTCCCTTTATTTCCAATTAATGACCGACACCTTACTAAATTTGAGTTGTGTTAAAATATGAATCTTCTCCTAGTTAGACTAGTGTTAAATAGACTCTAAATTCATTTCTATGCATACCCATTCTTTTAGCTTTATTACACTCTTACCTTAAATTCCAATTTGGTAATTACTTGCACATATCTGTATTAAATCAATATTTAGGTTTATTTTATTTTACTTGATTTGTTAAATTGATTTACTTCATCCCCTCATTATTTAATTTATAAATTTAGTTTTTAGTCTTCTTACTAACTTAGACTTAGGATTAATTAAATTTTATTTGCAAAGGCTTAGACTCTTATAGGGATTATAATTAATAAATCTAATCCTTAATTAATTAATTAATTGATTGATCTGGCAGTTCCCAATATTTTACAAGATTAATTATTCGCTCAAGTTTTTCTAGATACAGGCATCATAATCCTTGTAATCCAAACCTATTTCTTTGGTTTGCTTTTTCAACAGATAAACCAATGGATTTGGTTTGCTTTTGCAACAGATATCTAATTTTGCAACTGATACTTTCTCTGCTTTTGCAACAACTGTGCTTTCCTTATTTTTTCATGGATCGTCTGTGTTTAGTGGTATTTCCAAAATGATAGTGTTACGTGGAACGTGGAAACATCTTCCCTTGCCTGGTTGGTTGACTGTTCCGAGATAAACGATTTAATTTAGGTTGGTTGGTTGAAGGTAGAGGTAAGGATTTCAATAGAATGAACAAATTAAGAGGTTATTTTCTCGCATTAATCAAGTGCACCTATGCAATTAAGAAGGTGCAACAATTACGTTGTTCGTGTTTCCCTTTAAGTTATGTATGAAGTAGTATATTGTTGGTGTCTTAGGTTTAGGAGGCTATTGATCAACATGGCATGGAAAAATGCACAAAAGAATTTACATTTTGCATTATGCCCATAATGAAAATAAAACATTTTCGGAAACCTACCATTTGAGACACTATTAGGGTCCAAAAATGATGCCCATTTTAACTATTAAACATCATTATTTGGTATTATTTAATCTTACAAACAGAAGTTTAAAACATCAATGATTTTCTATTTGTAATCCACATCAAATACATCAAAACAAGCATTAATAATTGACATGAGTACTTTATGTTATTCATAGACACCAACTTGTGTCATCAATCAATTATGCATACAAGTATTCAATGTCATCTAGAAACATTGAAAATTAACATTTGTCATTCTTATGTAACATCACAATTGATCTGTAGACTACAGTGGATATTCCACTAGATAGTTCATCATAACGAGCCTAATAAAATATTGAAATATTTATTGTGAAGGTTAATTTCCTTTAGATCTCATATTCTTTAATTATTGTTTTTCTACTTAAAATGTATGAAATAGTTGAAATGCGATAAATATAGAACATAAATAAGCACACACACCGTCCACAAATAAACACAAGGTATGACCTGGGAAACCCAATACAGGAGAAAACCCAACTAGAAGGTGAGGTTGCTCTGATCTCCTTTCTTCAAATGCAAGTACAAAGAAAGGGGCATTCTCTATGGAGTTACCTTTAACATTATGGCCTGTATGGTTGTTACATAATCTCTCCTCCTTTGCTTCTCTCCCACAACACCACTCCTAAGTGATCTGCTCAATAATGGAACAAAATACAATGCTAAAGAATCGAACCCCTTCTCCTTTTAGCAGTCTGATATTTAACATAGCTCGATAGTCATCTACGGTTAGGGTATTAACTTCATCAACCCTCAATTAGTGATTAGGTTTGGACCTTCTACAATATTCTAGAAAATTGACTATGTGGCTAGCCCCACACGTTTAAGTAATGGGGGCTGACATTGCATCTAGTCATACCATGGTGATCAATATAGTAGGTCAACTTGCAAGAGGCATAACTTTAGCATACGAAGTCAAATTGATGTGATTCTGGCACCGTTGTAAAGGTATCATTGTGTAGAATATAGTTTCTTACTCCATAGAAAGGTTTGACCATAAAAAAGTGTCATTTGATTCCTCAAAATGGATTTGGAAGATTTTAGACAACTTTTTGGACCCAAATTTCCAAATTGGGACCTGCCACTAAAATGGATTTGTGAGTTGATTCCTCCAATTATTTTCACCCATAAATCATAGAGATAAAGTTCTGAAAGGAATGTAGGCCTCAAGGTGGCTAGTTGATACATCAACTTCCTGAGGGTGCAACTTTTGAATATAGTCTATGTTTTGTGTTCATAGTAGCTTGTTGGAAAGATATAAATAAGAAGTGCATTTTTTGGAAGGCCTAAGAAGGATATGGCCATTATAGGCCCCCTAAATGGCCAAAAATCATCGTTTAATGCCTCAAAATGATCCTAGAATTTTAGGACCTAAAACATTGTAGATGAACAAATTGTAAGGATGAATAACTATGTTGAGTACGTGGAAGAGGTGGGCGGCCATTGATGTACACCTATATCATTAACATGTTACCTATGGCCTCCATTTAAATTGGGAATAATCCATGGAGTTTCTCCATGCGCCTATTTTTCTTGGAAAAAATATATGTATGTATGTATGTATGTGAGAAGTGAGGAGCTTTTCACTAGTGGGAAATGTTCAATTCCCATGAGGGATTTTCCTTAATCCATGCGTAACTTTGAAGTAGTGGTCAAATATAGAAGTTGTACCCAAAGAGTGTATAGTGAATGATCTCATGGCTTGTGCACACATAAGTGAATAAAATCCAAATACCATGTCCTTCAATTTTTAAAAGGCCTAGTGGGTTACTTCAATCAATTTGAACAAACATTTCAAAGTAGAGTTTTCCCAGAGTTCTTTGTTTTTAGTCTGGCTAAGGTTCCAATTTCATTTAGTTATGCTCATTTACAAGCCACTATTTAGTATTATGGCTAGTGATTGAATCACCCCCCATCTTAACATTTTGCGGGAGTGGGTGGTATCTTGTGACGTTTTCATCGTAAAATAATAATAACAATATTAATAATAAAATTATATATGTATGTATACATGTATTTTCAAACTTTGGTGCTTTAATAATTGATATTCATCATTAAATTTTAATTCATTGTAGAAAAAATTGATGTAAAATTGACACTACATAAGTTTGTATAAATATAAATTGAAGTGCATTGAAAATATTTAGTTGTAATGAAATTTGTGTTTGGAAATAAAGGTGAATGCAAAATTTCAACACTATTTGATTGTTGTAATACCTCAGGTTGACCCTAGTTGTAATTTAACATGTAGGCTAGTGATCCATAATACTTGAGGCCATAGTGCTTGTATAGTAAATAGGTTGGTGAGCCATATGCTAAAAGGCCTATAGGCCTATCATGTGTATTATGTAATCACAATTAAATATTAATAAAATTACACCACTGTTGCAGATCGACTCGACAAAAGAGTAATGGGGGATAAACTCCACCATAGAGGGAAAGGGGGCTAAAAGTCTCATTTTAAGTGGCTAATCCTAAAGGGATTATTTCGAGGGGATATTTTAACAATATTTCCTAAAAAAATAATTGATGGGATATGTTATGTTATCCTAAGTTCCCAAAGAAATGGAACGAACCACCAAGTGGGTGTAAAGGGGGTTTCATTAAGTGACAAGTGTCATTTGAGGCACAAGGAATATGATGAGGGAATTTAGTGTAATTCCCATCATTCTCTCCAACCATGGGGAATATTATCTATCATTCTCATGAGAGTGGAGAGGATGACTCTATGCCGCTACCATTGGTAACCTACTTCCATCACATACTTACATTGAGGAAGCTTTGAGGCTATCATCCTTACTAATATCATTCTCTAGTCATTCGATCTGGAGGGGAAATGACCATCATGGAAAATGGAGCTATGGAGATGAAAGTACCGTATATATCCTATGTGGATCTTCGTGTGTGTACACTTCTCCTTGGGTTTCCTTGGAGAAGTCTAGATCCCTGGAGAGAGAAGTGTGGGGATAGGTTCCCCGGTGTGAGGCTTGGAGGGTACCTTGATACCTTTGAGGGTAGTTGGAACTTCTAGGGCCACAATGATCTTTGAATTCTTGGTCTTCCCATGCTGTATCCCTAGAAGGGTAGTAGTGCATCCAAAGGAATCACAATATGGAGAAGGGGGTATACTACCTTGGGTTGTGCAGGTTGATGGGGAAAGATAGGCTATAGGTTGGAGTGCTACTAAGTTTTTGTACCTTGGCCTAGACCATGTTGGTATTGATTATGGACCCTGGTTCACTTAAGAATCCTTTTCCCTGGTGGATTTTATGCCCAACTTAGGGGTGACTTGTTGCTAGCTTATGAGCAGTGGATTCTAAGGCTGGGAGGAAAGTCGGAGGTCTGCATGCAATTGGTGGCCATTTATATTAGACAAGTGTTCACCAATTGTTTGTTTTAATTATTGTATTAATAATTATGTGTTCCATTGTTGAGTATATGTTGTGTTATTTATATTTCAATATATTGTTGTTTAAATGGTACATGAACTGTAATTATGTATTTTATGCCATGGAATTTATTGTTGGAATTATGTATCTCTATTATGGTTTTCCTAAGTATGATACATGTGTATCATGTAGCTATTGTTCATACATATTGTACATAAGTAGCACATTTAAAGGAGTGAAAATGATATCATATGCTGTAATTTTGTTGTGGAATTTCTCATCTTGAGATGGGAATGCTAAAATGGTTATCAGGGAAATTTTTGTTGAGTCACTGGTAATGGGGACATCATAAAGTGCCCATGCCTAAGAAGGCCTATAAACCCTGTATCCTTCCCTTCTCCTTGACACAAAATGTTTACAAGCAATAGAGTCTGTGATTGAAGGTCATCTAGTAGGCCTATTACCTGCTATGAAATTTGTAAGAACTTGAGGAAGCTTAGTTAATAACCCAACACAATTATGTAGCATGAGACTGCAGGACTCTTTCATCCAAAAGTATAAGTTACAATTTGATATTACATTGAATTGTGTCGAAGAGACTCAGGAGTCATCGATACTAGGATGAGAATCAATCATAGCCATCCAAAGATAACTTGACTACCCATCAGAAGCCTCTATTTAAACTAGTGAGATAAAATAGCCATCGATTTGGGCAGGATGGATAATATTGACTGTCTAGAGATGGACTAGTCTAGTCCATGAAAATCCCCACTCAAATCAATTATTATTGAGGGTCGTCAGATCCATGGACCCGAAGATCTTAGTCATTGATCTTCGTAAAAACTCAGGAGGGTGTTTTTTGTCCTGGGGTACCAGAGCATCGAACCCTAGAATTTTCTAAGTATAAATCCCATGGAAGTCCTAATATCCGAAATCAAGGGACCATAATTTCATCCCCTAGTTTCATGCCTTATTACTTAAGCCATGAGAGAGAGAGTGAAGTCACCATGGCATAGTGTGATAGCTTGGTAGCCATGGTGTCATGGTAGGGACACCTATCAACATCTGGTTGCGGGTGAATGGATTATGGGACCCTCATCAAGCTTAGGAATTGTGGTAAGAACAACAAATCTAAGTCGTTGTATATAAGGGAGGACTAATCTCCACCATAGATCTTAGTGGAGAAAATTCATCGTTCCCTAGACAACGAGGAGTTTTAATGTATAGGAGACTGGTAAAGAGTCATGGTCCCAATATCTGTAGTCCTCTAGTGGCAACACATTTCCTCATGAGGGACAAATATCCACCATGGATATTATGGTAGAGGTCAGGAGTCGTAATCCTGGGTTAATAACCCCCCTTAATCATTTATATTAACCTAGTTAATCACCTCATAATCCTCGAGATGTTAGGCATTAGATGTTTATCAAAGCCATACCACATAGGGAAAGTATCGATGTTTGTTGCCTGGTGGAAACATGTCACTTGATGAATGACCAATGTGGCATAACGTGGGAGGGCCATGTGTCGCCCATTGGTGGTGCCACATGTCACCTCGTTTTGGAATATTTGAGCATAACTTCAGATGGAAAATGAGTGTCACTTTTCGATGCGGTATAGGTGCCACATGTCATGCCGGTGTGGAAGACAATGGTAGGGCCACATGTCCTACATGCCCTAAGTTCCATCTCATCATGCATCAGGATGTCTTGAGGTCCCACGGTCCCGATGAATTGGGCATAGGTGTCAATTTTGGTGAAGAGAATATCTTGAGAGATTGTGAAGCTCAGTGTTGGGCACAGAAAAGGTTGAGGGAGGATCCCTGGTGAGTTGTGTGGCAGGTGCCATGTAAAATTCCATGATAGCAACCATATCTACATCAGAGGATGATGTGTGGTGACATGCCATTTCCACGTTGGGTGACATGGATTCCACATGGCAGTACGAGGGCCTCTAGTTAATGAAAACCCTAAAACTTTAAAGGGCCATAACTTTTGATCTAGAACTCAGAATTGGACAAACTTATAGTCATTGGAAAGCTCTCTGAAAGAAAAGGATGATGTTTTCCTTTTGAAAGGGATTCAAGAAGTTTGAAGAAAAAAAAAAATTTAATACCCCATGCCTTAATAGGGTACTTAGGGGGTTGGGTGTGTTACAGGTGATATCATATCATGGTCCAAATACTAGGCCTGGATGGGCCAAATATCATTCATAAGAATGGTATATCAAGGTTAAGATGATCCTGTCGAAAAGAGTTTTCTATGCGTTTAAAATTGTTGGTTATTATCTACACTATCCCTTTAAGGAGAAGGAATGCATATTTGAAGTTTTGTTTTAGAATTTTGTACAATAGAAATTTTATCACACTGATTGTAGCAGTAAGATTATATTGTTTCTCTCATTGGTTTGAGGGTTTCTCCTACAGTAGTGGGAACATGTTGATAGGAATTAAGATTAATTCTTGAATGTGGATGGTTGAAAATGTATGAATCTTGTTATAGAGATGCATGAGTCCAGAAAATGAGTTGAGTTGTTTTATGTAAAGTGTAATGTTGTCTATCCATTTGGATGGACAAAGCCTCTTTCTTTTGTGAGGGTAGTCTATATAAAGGATAAGACCCTTCTGGAAAATTTCCTTGTGGCTTAAGGGATTTGGTATAGAATGATATAATCCTTGGTAGCAATGGTTGTTTCTCAAATAAAATATTAAACCTTGTATATATAACTCTTCATGATCAACGGACTGAGTCAAATGAGTAAGGTCAATTTACTTGACCTATAATGGTTGAAACCTGTAGCAGGGATAAACTATTTAAGCAAGGTAAAGATGAGTCCTTTGGGATTGATGCTAATTCTCATAAGGAGTTAAAGTGAAATGGTCATATGTGCTATTTTATGAGCTCATTGTTGTACAAAGATATGTACATACCTATGGACTGAGTACTGAAATTTGCATGAAAATGCAAGATGAGGACATGTTGCAATGCATATGATAATGAGTAAGCATGTATGTAACATGAAAACAAACATTTTATAATATATGGTGGGTTATAAGGCATGGTCTAATGATGGACCTTTTATATGAGGATGACTTGATCACATCAAGGAAATTAACAACATGAATAAAATGTTGATAATGCTACTATTATTTCCTTATGAGGATAAGGTTGTAATGATTAATGGAGGAATGATAGAAATACTTACAAAGATAGTGCTGGAGCATTACTAGATTACCAATGGGTCAAGATTGACATCCAAAGGTGGATGACAACCATACAAGAATGGTTGGGTATGCTCTTACAGTAGTGAAAGGGAATCTGAGAAAAGGTTTCCCTGATAAAGGTCTATTGACCAAGAGTGGTTGAAACATGAAAGAAAGATGAAATTGGGAATTGGGTTGCTCTGGGTAATACTGTAACTACCTTCTTGCATTTTGTGAATTGTGGGCTGTTTTTGTAACATAAGAGCAAGAGTGGTTTCTTGTTGGTTCTTTCCATGAAGAGAAGGAAGCATAATTATGATTTTATTGGTGAGATTGGTCGTGTAAGTAACTGTAAGGTCTCATCAAAACTAGATGATGTTAAATAAATGTGAATGAATGAAGTAAAAGGTACAAATGATGCACATACATATATGTAGATATACATATACATGCTTAAATTCATGCTATGACTACATGAATAAGTCAAATGTAAGAAAATAATTGTACTTCCTAAGAATGAATAAATACCATGGAGGCATGACTGAATCTACTATGAAGATTCATGACTATTTTTTTTAATAATATCTTGAGGATAATGTGTTCCATTTTCCCCAGGAAAAGATAGTATAAATTGATGAAAGACTAAATGAGCATGAATTCCCTATTGTCACGTTAGAAGGAAACATGATTAAGCCTTTGAAGGTTGCATGAGAATGATTGTGAACAATCATGAGTTAAATGGTTTTAAAGTAAAGATGCATGAGAACTGCAAAGTGTGCCTACAATAGATATAGATAGATTAATGTTGATGCATGTGGTTAAGTACATAAAAGAACGGTTTGAATATAAAGTGATAAGAATAATGTGCATATGTGAATGCAAGTTGATGGAATAGATGCACATATTTAAATGTATAATCCAAATGCATAATAATAATGCATGCTTGATCCGAAATCGGATCCAGAAGCCTGACAGGGCTTGAAAAATGATAAAAAATGAAAGTGCTTGGAATGCGACGAAACCTGTGCCATTGCGTCCGTCTCGTCTTCCTGATTTCGGTGGTATATTTACTTCGTCAAATGGGCTTCGTATTGAGAATATATCGTGTTCTGTCCGAAAATCCAAACAGGAAAAAAAGGGGATGACTGTACAGTCTGTACAGTCCACGTGTCATGATGACTGTGCAGACCGTACGGTCCGTACAACTGACGTGGTGAACCCAGAAGGTGACACATGGAAGCACCAGAAGGTCACACATGTCAGGCAGATTTGGGTGTACAGGGGTACAGTTGGACCTATCCCGAGGTGACACGTGTCACCACTGTAAGGGTGACATGTGGCACGGGTGATGTCAGCAGCTGACGTGGCAGGCTGACAGAGCAGTATGGCAGGATGACAGGGAAGACACACAGGTTGACAGGTGGCAGTATGACAGTCGACGTGGCATGCACATGGGCCAATCAGTGTTTGACACGTGTCCGATTGTGGTTGGTGGTTAAGGTGCCACGTGGCCCAGTCGTGGGCTGCCATGTGGCATCCCGTGATTGGTTATTGGTTTATGTGTAAAAGTTGTGGGTTTACCGTGGGTCGAACTAGCGACCTCCCTTCGGGGATATGGACTGGTGGGACCGAGCTAACCACCCGGGTGCCCATTGGTACTTGTTATTCATATGGCAAAATTTATATTTAAAATTGTTTGAAGTTTCAAATGGCGGGGGGAAAAGGGTCGGGGCTTAGCCCCAGCCCTCAACGCAACACATAACCATTACATAAAACCACATGCGCAGAACCATTGGCAAATAGGGGTAAGCCCCCAGATCCCGGTTAGGCTCCATACGGCCCGGGACGTTACCTACCATACAGCACGGGGGCGGTTACAATAGTTAGGCCCGTGGGCATATACCAATGCCAACAGAACCAGGGTTAGCGCCGAAGAAGGGGGGCCAGTGCGCAGCCCTTTGGGCTGGCGCTCGGCCACATGGCCCCATGCGACCGAGAATCAAAGGCGCGTGCCTAGGGAGAAGGGGCTAGGCCTGATTTTTAATTATAAAGTGGGTTTCATTCCTAAGTATTGGGTTTTTTATTGTTAAACAACCTATTATTAGTTGATTCTCTCCATTTTTGGGGGATATTGGCTATTTTTGGAGCCCAAATTCTTGGAGGAAGTTGGAGATGAGCAACCAACTTCAAGGCTATATAAACCAGGCCTGTTTTAGGCCATGAGAGGGCAGTCAGAGCAGAGTTATGTTGAAGAAAAGCTAAGCCAAAGCCATTTTGATGTAGAGAATCTTTTGAGAAGGAGACTATGTCGGATCATTTCTGGGAGCTCTGGACGTTCGTTTTGCATGCTGTTTTCTTTGCAGGGTTCTTGAGATCTGGACAAACATGACCAGATCAGTCTTGTAGCCATTTGGTATTGCAGAGATGTACTTTTGAGCTTTTGAACATAAATAAAGAAGCCTCCCCCACAGAGACAAAGGCCCAGAGACGTAGGCAAAAGTTGTGCCGAACTCCATTATCAATCTGCGTGTTATGGTTTGTTGTTTATTCTTTCATTTCAGATCTTCAAATGTGTATATGGCTGTTATAATTCCTCTTCTTTCCTCATTCTTTCACTAAGTTTATCAAATGGTTAATTAACACATGCAAAATTAAAACTCAACCATAGTCATTTAAAAGATCCTACAGATCAAGTGGTATCAGAGCTAGTTGACGTTTGGATTTGAGTTTTACATGTTAACCAGGGAAAAGCTACAACGTGGTGAAGGAAATCTTGTTGTAGAGAATCCATTAATTGGATTGAGAAAGAGATCTTCTCACAGCGAGAAGATGGCATCAGAAGAAGGGATTTCTCAAGAAGAGAAAGAGTTCCGGAAAACATTCCATGCTATGTCGGAGATGGTGACAGTTTTGTACGAAGATTATTTAGAACGGAAGTGACCAGTTTTGGGTAATTCTTCAAAAGGCAAAAGTGAAGAGGAAGAGGACCATCCTCACATTCCTCCTTCACCTCCATCAACACCTCCTTCTTCTCCTTCTTCTTCAAGTTCAAGTTCTAAATCTAGTGGAAAGAAAAAGTTCCTAAGAATAAACATGAAATGCCATTGTTGAAACTAGATGTTAAATTTGAGTTGCCCATTTATGATGGTGAAGTAAATGCAGAAAAACTTGATAAATGGATTAGGCAGATGGAGGTATACTGCAGTGTGTAGCAGATCAAGGATGAGGCCACACAAATTAAGTTGGCATCTTTGAGACTTGCAGGTACAGCTCTT
>JASDQU010102632.1:257263-268764 GCA_032191745.1 Picea mariana
GTGGCACTAACCACTGTGCTCAACTCTTGTGGGCATGAGACTTCTGATTGGCTGCTTCTCTACACAAGTGATCCAGAATTTAGCCACACCTACAATACACTCTTGGAGGGTAAGCAAGTTCCCAATTTTCACCTCCAGGATGCCCTTCTATGTCACCTGGGACACCTTTGTATTCCTTCAAGCGAGTGTGCCAAGATGATTTGGGAGGCACACTACAGTCGGTTCGCTGGGCATTTCGGGGTCGAAAAAACCGTGGCAGTACTACAAAAGTATTTCTATTGGCGGAACCTTCAACAGGATGTCAAGAAGTACATCAAGTCCTACACTGCTTGCGCCATTGCCAAACCGACCATCAAGAAGCAAGGCCTCTATACTCTGCTTCCTACCCCCAGTCGACCTTGGGAATCCATCTCTGTGGATTACATGTTGGGCCTTCCTTATACTAAGCATGGCAATGAATGTGTTTTTGTGGTCATCGATAGATTCTCGAAGATGTCCATTATGATGGCATGCAAGAAGAATATCACAACAGAAGCCACTGCTAAACTCTTCTTTGAACTAGTGTGGGTACACTTTGGGATCCCACAGTCTATCATCTCAGATCGGGACAAAAGGTTCCTCAGTACATTTTGGTCCAGCCTCTGGTTGATGCTAGACACCAAGCTCAACCAACCATATCCCCTTTCAGGTGGGCTTGGGATTCCACCCACTATGTCCCATTGGCGTAGCCATGCCATTTGTGGCTACTCAGGAAGATTCAACTCATGTCCAGTCTGAGGCTGACAAGGAAAATAATTTCATTGAGCACATTCAACACATCCACCAATAGGTTCATGACATCTTGGATGAAGCCAATGCTAATTACAAGCAACGACATGATCAACATCGGGTGCCACACAGCTTCCAGGTGGGTGATAAAGTGTGGCTACATTTGCAAAAGGAGCGCCTTGCTGGACCCCACCGCAAGCTTCACCCACTCCGATATGGGTCGTACACCATCACCAAGGCTATAGGGGACAATTCATTTGAGCTCAACATTCCACCATTTCTTGGCTTGCACCCAGTGTTCAATGTGGACCATCTTCGGCCCTACTTTCTACCTCTACTAGACACATCCGACATGGCAAAACAACTCACACCAACAGAGTTAAATCCAAATTGCACGGAACAATCCACAACCGATAAAATCATGGATACACAAATCAAGCACACCCAACAACAAAGGATACCGCTATATCAAGTTGTCAAAGAAAGCCAACTCCTTTTCCAAGGCAAGTAGCTCACTAGGGACCAAGTTCAACAAAAGTTTCCTCATCTCATGGGGGAACTCAATGCAATGAGGACCATTTATTCATAAGGGGGGAGGAGTGATCCAAGTGGATATTGGTGGCCACCCACCTATTCCACTTGGACCCCCACCATTGCTTCTTTTAGTTTTTCAGTTTCTGCATAGTTTACTATTTTTAGTAGTTTTTCGGGTCCTGAACTTCCGGAGCCATTTTGAGGCCCTAAACAACGTTTTTTGAGAAAATTTGTAGTCCCCGAATAGATATTTCTAACGAGGTATGGAACGCATCAAACGTAGATCGTATGCCAAAGTTACGTCCTCAGGAAGTTGATGTACCAATTTACCCAAACGGGGCCCACAGTCTTGGTGTTTCATCTCCTAGGGTTAGGTCTTTGGATGTTTAGGGTTTTCCATTGTTTCTCAATAATAACAGGCCTTGGAGCCTCATTGTAAGAGAGTTCAGAGGCCAGTAGCTGCCACATCTCTTCTCAGAGATAAGCTACCAGCACCCTAGCTAGTTTATTTCCATTCTATCTGTAAGCAAATTTCAGTCATTTGTTATTAATGAAATGAAGTGTTATTTCCATTACATCTTTGCGTTTTTGTGTATTTTTGTATTTCATTGTGTTCCTGCATAAATCCGGATCACAATAAATCCATTTTTTTTGGGGCATATGGTGTGGTATTTTGGTGTGTTATTCCACACTACTTGAAAAACTTATCAAATTCCTTTCCACACAATTCATCACCATTGTCAATTCACATCACCTTAATATTACTATCTATTTGGTTCTCTACAAGAGATTTAAACTCTTTGAATTTATTGAAAACATATGATTTCTTCCTCAAGAAATATATCCATGTATTCCTAGAAAAATCATCTATGAAGGAGACATAATACAAGGATCCACCAAGTGAAGGCACTGAAACATGGCCAAACACATCACTATGAACCAACTCTAGAATCCCCTTTTCCCTTGTCGCTCCATATGGGAACCTCACCTCACTTTTTTTTTCCATATATACAATGTTCACAAAAGTCAAATTATAAATCACATTTATGAAAATCTTCAACCATACTTTTGTTGTGCATAGCTATAAGTTATTTTTCTCCAATATGTCCTATCCTCTCGTGCCATAGAATGTTTTGGTCATCTTGTCAAGGAATTTTCAAGTCGGATTGAATCGACTCAGTCCGAGTCGAGTTGAAGTCAAACCAACTTTAGGAATAACATTTTTGTTTCATCTAGTCAAGTCAAAATTCACTAATAACTTGTATAGGGTTCCAATCTGAACTCATTTCATTAAGACCATCATCACAACTTTGACCATTTTTCACTTATCCTTTTGAAATAGAGTAAGCACCCATGCATAACTCATCTTGCTGATAGATATCATATTTTTTTTTCCAAACTCAGAATGTGTAGCACACCTGGAAGGGTTCTACTCCTCCCATCCTGTAGTGTCAGTCAAAATATTTCTCGTATGACAATTTTGGTTGTTGATTTGTCCCCCAAGAACACATCTCCTCCTTCATATTTTTCATATTCGTAGAACCATTCTCTATGTGGTGTCATATGGTAGGATTATGAGAAATTGATAAACCAAACATCTTGATATGACTGTGTATGATTTGATACCAGCTACACATCGCCTCCCTTATTTGGATTCATCTTACTCCCATTCGACTACTTCTCATCGGAGAAAGTATTTTTTTTTGTTTCCTTTGAGTTGTATTCCCTTTTGTGATGCCCAACTTTACAACATTTCCATCATCTTCTTATTTTCGACTGAACCAGGGATTTATATCTATCCTTCGACATAGAATTTCTATTGGATAATTTTCCTTTATATCTTTCAACTAGTCGACTTGTCACCACTAATGCATCTTTGATCGATCCTTCCATGTTCTTCCTTCTCATTTCTTCTAATAATAGACACACAACCACATCTTATAACACTAATGTGCTTGAATTACTCCCTATATCCATGGCTAAGCTATCCCAGGAGTTTGTCAAAGAACATAATAGGATAACACATTTCTACCCCTTAGTGATTTTAATATCCATAAAAGATAATAGGATTATAATGGTATTAAATGCATTTAAATGATCAGTCACCGAACTTCCCTCACTCATCCTTAGAATATACAACTTCTTCCTAAGGAACAACTTATTTACTAGGGAATTTGACTAGTACAAGCTCCCCAACTTGTCCCACAGTTTCTTGGTTGAATATGAAAGACAAATTCGAATCGTACTCCTTGACATTATCTCGATTTTCTCCCATTCTTCCCTTGGAATACCTATCAGAATGGTACTTGGACATAATCTTTTCCATTTCTCTCGATGTGTAAGGAGATATTCAATTTTAAGCTTTCAAACCTCAAAATTTTGGCCGTTGAATTTTATGATCTCTATCCTCGAGCTACTCGCCATTCTTTAAGCACAATCTGTAAAGATTTATGACTTATGAATCTTACTGTACTTAGGATTTAGCTTAGATCCAAGGTTGTTAAACCAAGCTCTAATACCACATGTTAGGAAGTTAGGAACGCTTCCACACTAAACCTAGCATAAGAGAGGAAGAAATATTTAATCAAGAAAGTAAATGACAAAGCAAACACATACTACACATAGATTTTATCCTAGAAACCCAAATGAGAAAACTAGCATTCGTTGAGCATTTTTCTCTTTTGTTGTTTTATTCTTTAGAATAAATTGTTACATGTCTAACCTTGATCTACAAATAAGACATAATCGACATCATACCTTCTTGCTTGACAGAAGAAACTTGTAGACAATTTGGCTTACATCTACATGAACAACAACCTATAAAATGATTTCTCTATTGATTATCTTTTATAACATTACAACATGCCATATTTATAAGATTTATAGTAGGAAAAACCCTAAATAAAGGCGCCAAAATGTGGTTACAAATCATTGTCTACAAATCCATAGAATCTCAGGATTTTCTTACAGTAGACTCTAAGTTGGTTTACCAATTTAGAAAAAATAGGATCGTAGAGCAATAAAATAAAATAAAATGCGTAAATAAAACACAGAAGATATACAATACAATAGAGAAATAGATATTTGTGGATCACCCAGTGTGGGATATGTCCACCATAGAAATTTCCAAGTCCTTCCTTTTATTATCCAACAAAATTAAGGGATACAAGCTACAACACACCCATTGTAACTTCAACTTCTTTCTCTCACAATCTCCTCTCTCAGAATACAATATTCACCATAACACATCCGCAATACAATTCCCTCATAAAAGAGGGTTTCCTTCTAGGGAAAAAAACCCTAACATAAATTCTAACATCAGATCTGTTACATTATAATGAACGATCCATATTGACTATGAGATTATAATATTTTAATTGCAAAAAAGAAAAATTTATTTGACCTGTATATCCTACAATTGACCTACATATCCTACAATTTCTTTGACCAAGACTTTTGTATCCTGCAGTTTCTTTGACTTGCATATGAATTAGGACTATAATCAGGCTCCACAACCAACATACCAATCGATTACCAGTCAACCTCCATTCAATATTCAGTTGGTTGCCATGTGCCCACTTATCAGTTGACCTTCTTGACTTGTTGTTGATTTATTCTACTTCAACATTACCTGGTCGATTTTCCTCGACCTTTTACTTGTTGTCCATTTCTTCAACTTCAACTTTACCTGGTCGATTCACCTCGACCTTTGAATTTCACTGCAAATAATATAACAACCCAACATTGGTGATCTTTACTCCAAATTGAAAAGGAGTAGCACATGGATTACAATCAACCATCTTAAAATGTGTCAAAAGATCGATTACATATTTAGATTGAGAAATGAAAAAACCATCACACAATGGTAATACTTGAAGACCCAAAAAATAATGCATAGTACCAAGATATGTAATGTCAAATGAGTCAACAAGTTGTTTCTACAATCTAAGAATGATATTAGTGTTATTGCTAGTAATGACAAGGTCATAAACATATACAACACCATTCAAAGTGTCTCCATTGGTATGGAGTACATACATGCTATGATCAATTTCACAGTGTTTAAACCAAGTCAAAGAAATAAATTTTCAATCTTAGCATACCAAGCTCGAGGAGCTTGCTTCAAACCATAGAGATATTTCTTGAGTTGACAAACCAGGTTATAATTTGTTACAAAACAAGGTGGTTGTTCCATGAAAATTTCTTTAGATATGTTTCCATGAAGAAAATCACTCTTCACATCCATCTAAAGGATTTTCCATATAAATCGAGCAGTAAGGAAAATAATCAACCAAATAGAGTTCATATTTGCAATAGGGGAAAATGTCTCAGTATGGTCAATACCTTCTTGTTGAGAAAATCCCTTTGCAACTAGGCAAGTTTTATGTCACTCAAAAAAAAATTTTAGAAGTAAATTTGTTCCTGTAGAGACATTAACACTTCCTAAAATTCTTTCCTAGCAGCCAGGGAACTAAGTCCCAAGTGTGATTCTTCAAAAAATAATATTTTTTTTTGTATATAGCTTATTCCCGTTCAATTCATCCTTGAGCATCTGAGTGGGAAACAAGATTAGAAGTTTCAAGTACATGAGTCAACAATGAAATGTTGTCGTGTTTCTTTTGACTTCAAGTTTGTCATCCAAAGGAAATATCACTAGCATTAGGTCCAACAACTTCAATTGTATTGGCATCCCATTTGAGTAGGAAAGAAACATGTGAAATGTTGTTCATTGCAATAGGTTGATTATAAGTTGGTATAGTTTCAGTCAAAGAATATGGAAGAGTAGTAAAAGAAAAAATTGATGGATGATTCGAATCAGAAGTCAATGGTCTAGTCGAAACATGAACATAATTTGACTATCCAATTGAAGGACTAAAAAATGGAATAGGAGAACTAGATTCAGAGACAACATCAAAGCAATCATATTGTATAGATATAGAGGAGGAATTCAACAAATTTATGCTAGAAGAATTCTCATCAAACCATACATTACACATGATAATGATTTTCCATTTGACAAGATCAAATAGTCGATAGGCCTTAGACTCTTCAAATTAGCCCATCATGATGCAAGCATGACTCTTTGCATTCAAACTATTTATGCAATCATCATAAGTATGAGCCCAAGAAACACTTCCAAACAAATGGAGGTGGTTGACTGAAGGATTCTTTCCACACCATCATTTGACTAGAGTCACTAAAGGAATAGCTCGATTTGAGATGTGATTGCGCAGATAATTTTCATAATACATAGATTCATCCCAAAAGTGAGGAGGAAGATCTTTGGTCTACAAAAGACATCTAGCCATTTCGACTAACATCTGATTATTTCGTTCTTCGATGCCATTCTGTTGAGGTGTGCGGGGAACTGATTTCTTCCACTCAATACTAGATTGAACTAGGTATTCTTCAAAAGGTCGATTTACATACTCACCACCATTGTTTCATATCAAGCACTTGATCGGTCAGCTGCATTTCGTTTCAGAAAAGGCTCTAAATTATTTCAACTTTTCAAAGATAATATTCTCATTCTTCAAAAAATAGACCAAAGTGAAATGAGAGAGATCATTAATGAAAGTCAAAATATACCTTGCACCTACCAAGGAAGGTAGGTTGATGTAGAATACATCATTGTGAACCAGCTCTAGGATATTTTTTGCTCACCATGCTTTGAAAAAATGCAAAGGTGCATGATGGTGCATGATAATCACACAATCTCTATAGACTCCTTCATGGGGATAAACTTTAGGTAGACCAACAACCATGTTTTGAGTTTCCATCGACTGCATACTTCGAAAGTTTAGGTGTTTGAGTCATTCATGCCAACTTAGACTTTTCTCATTAGTGTGAGAAACAAGAGCAATTGGTTTGGTGTTGATTCGAGTCATGTAACATAATTTATATAGACTATCCTTTGGGTCAATAAATCCTCCAATAAAAGTCAACTAACCTTTCTTCAAATATCGAACAAAGAACCAATCTGGCCAAAATTCTACAATATTACCTATCCGTGTTAACTGAGAAACATACAACATATTGGCACTGATATTTGGCACATGATAAACATCAAAAATCCTCCCATGTCAACAATAAATATCACCATGGCCAACAATATTGAGAAAAAAATTGGTGATAAAATAAATCTTCCTCTCCTTGGAGTAATTCAAGGATGGGAACAAGGACGCATCATTATCCATATGACGAATTCACCTAGAGTCGACTACCCATTCATTCTATGTAGAATGAGACAAAAAGTCTTGAGAAGTTTTGACTTGGAAGGAGAAATTATCAACGGGTCGATGAACAACAGGTATGTCTCCTTCAAGGAATTTAACCTTCTCCTTTAAATTATCTCTCTTCTTGTATTTTTTTGAAAACACATGTATTCCAATAGAGGAAAAACACCATCAGTAACCACTCACATAACCAAATCAAAGATTGACACACCAATGTTTTCATGTGGTAACAATGCTATGGGGAAACATCCATGGCTCCAGCCAATGCGACCACTTGGAGCAGTTTATTAATGAAAAAGAAAAACATTACACATATATTTTACAAGAGAGTTTCTCACAATCGATCATTGGAAAATGACCCAACATTCTCTTTAAATAGGGATCATGGACCAATTAGGTGTTAAGCCATGAATCAATGGCCATTAAGATTGAGGAGAGTATGAACCGTCAGATCACTCTATGTTGGGAACATATCGTGACCGTCAGATTTCCTAATTACAAATGCATACTAATGCATACTAAAGAAACACACTAAGAAACACACTTTTACCTAATGACACATTAGACCAAGTAGATCTTAACTAACTCTTAAGTGTCTAAATAACCTAACATCCCCCCCTAACAACAACTTCGGATAGGATTGAAGGATTTACAATGTTGACACAATAGGAGAAGGAAGGAGGAATTAGAGCTTATCCCCCCTTAATGGCACCTTCCTAAACTCCTAACATAAATTGAAGTTTGGAGAACTTTGTTTTTGTAAGAGACTTTGTGAAAATGTCTGCCACTTGATCTTTTGTAGGGAAAAACAACACTTCAATAACTTGATCATGAATGATATTTTTTATGAAGTGCATGTGTAGCTCGATGTGCTAGTTGTGCTAATGTTGAACTGGGTATTTGGCGAGCTTGATGGCCCTCTTATTGTCTCAACAAAGGCTGGTCGGATGTTGTTTCTTGAATCCAAACTATGAAATGATTTTTTGAAGCCATAAGGCTTCCTAGGTTGCATTTACCATTGCTCGGTACTCTGCTTCTGCTGAAGAAAGTGCTATATATTTTTGTTTCTTACAATACCAAGTGATAGGTCCTGAAACAAGGCTGAAAACATAACCTGTAGTAGACTTCTGATCAACAAGTTCATTGGCCCAATCTGAATCAGTGAAACCAACCAATAAAGGAATCCCCTCTGAACTATAATATATCTCAAATTGAACTATACCATGGACATAGAGAAGTATACTTTTAGATTGTTTCCAATGGATTTCATGGAGTGTTTTCATATATCAGGCAACAAGACCAAGAACAAAGGAAATATCAGGATGGGTATGAGTCAAGTATAAGAGGCTACCAACTAACTGATGGTATAGGGTGGCATCAAATTCAAGAGAAGTATAGGGGGTAGTAAGCTTAACTCTAGAATGGAAGGGAGAAGGGGATGGTTTACAATCATCCATGTGAAAGCGACAAAGAAGGTCACAAGCATACTTAGACTGGGAAAGAAAAATTCCTTCATTGGTTTGCAAAACTTGGAGGCCAAGGAAATAGTGCAAAAATCCCAAGTCTATCATTTCAATTTTTTTCTTAAGGCTGGTTTTCATATGGTTTAAAAGTTTTGAGTCGCTACCAGTAAGGATAAGGTCATCAACATAAAGGACAAGGATTATGAGATGGCTTCTTACTTTTTTGGTATAGACATTAGGATCATAATGGCATCTAGAGAATCTGATGTTAATAAGAAAGCTATCCATTTTGGCATACCAAGTCGGGGAGCTTGCTTAAGACCATAAAGAGATTTCTTAAGGTGAAAAACAAGGCTAGAGTCATTCTGGACATAGCCAAGAGGTTGTTCCATGTAGATTTATTCTTGAAAATATCCATGCAAGAAGGAGGATTTAACATCCATCTGATGGACCTCTCATTTATGTGAGGCAGCAAGGGAAAGAACAAGGTGGATGTAATTCATTTTGGCTATAGGGGCAAAGGTTTCATTATAGTCAATTCCTTCAACTTGGGAAAATCCTTTGGCAACTAACCGAGCCTTGTGTCTTTCAACACTTCCATCTGATGCATACTTAGTTCTGTAGACCCATCTACATATGACAAGTTTTCTTCCTTTTGGAAGAGGTACAAGATCCCAAGTATCATTTTACATTAAAGAATGATACTCTTCATTCATTGTTGTATCCCAATCTGGATGACCTGAAGCTTCTACAAATTTCTTTGGATCACGAGTCTATGAAACTTGAGCCAAAAGAGAAGAGGCTCGATAGAACTGTGAACATGTTCGATGTTGATCTGAAGGATCACTGACAAGACCACGAACTTCTTCTCATGTTGAATGGATCCATCGAGGAAGCGGTGGAACTGGTGATGGTTCAAGTTAAAAGGACTCATCTAGAGGAAGGTGAGGAGGTGGAGGTGGATTTCCATCCTCACTGTCATCATTTGAAGAAGAAACCAGAATAGGGACAGAAGAAGGTACAAATGTCGAAGATGGCTCGCAGGCCAAAGGAGGCACAATCGTCGAATTAGGCTTGCAAGCCAAAGGAGGCACAATCGTCGAATTAGGCTCGTAGGCCAAGATATTTTCATCAAATTTAACATCTCTTCTAATAATAATTTCATTACAATTTGGTTGAAGAAGTCTATAACCTTTGACATATTCAGAATAACCAACAAATATACACTTTTCACTTTTAGGTTGCAATGCTTTTCTTTTCTCATCACGAATGTGAGCCCATGCTATACTTCCAAATACATGGAAGTGACTTACATCTGGTTTAATTTTATTCCAAGCTTCTTCTGGTGTTATATTTTTAAGAGCCTTTGTGGGAGTGCAATTGACTATGTAATTTGCATAGTTGATTGATTCTGCCCAATACTTTAGACTTAATCCCTTATATTGGATCATACAATTAGCCATTTCTTTTAATGTACGATTCTTTCTTTCATCAACACCATTTTGTTGTGGTGTATATGGAATAGTGTGTTGCATTTGGATGCTATGTGTAGTGTAGTAACTTGTAAATTATTGTTCACATATTCTCCTCCATTATTTGTTCTTAAATTTTGAATTTGATGTCCAGATTGCTTTTCTACAAGGGCCTTGTAGGCCAAAAACTTGTCAAAAACTTTGCTCTTAAGTTTTAAGAAGTAAACCCAAGTATGTATGGAAAAATCATCAATGAAAGTTAATAAATACTTGCATGCAGAAAAAGAAGGAAAAGAAAGCGGACCACAAAAATCATTGTGAACAAGTTGCAAAGGGCCCGAGGCGTGCCAAGAGGAACGTTTGTCAAAACTGTCCCTATGATGTTTTCTGAGAACACAACCGACACAAACACCATCTCTGCATGAAACAAGAGGAAGACCAGACACCATCTGTTGGTTACATAGTTGCTGCAATGAGCGATAGTTTAGATGACCAAACCACTCATGCTAAAGTTTTCTCAAGTCATCGCTATGAAAAACAAAAATTGATGAAAAAGATGATGACCCAAAGTTGTCAAACTTGTACAACCTAGTAATATCATCAACAATTCTAGTTGCGAGAACATGCTTAGGATCTTTTAGATCCTTGATTACAACTTGGTGAGGTGAAAACTTTACAGTTTTACCTTCACCTGAATGAGTGATTTGATATACTGATAGAAGGTTACAAGAAAGACTTGGAACACATAATACATCATTTAAATGGCCATTATCTACTTGAACTGTTCCAGATCCTGCAACATTAAGAGATCTATCATCACCAACAAATATTTTCTTGGTGTTACATTCATTTAGAGCAGAAAATATGTCTTTATCCTTAGCCATATGATAAGATGCTCTTGAATCAATAAGCCACTCATCAGAAGAAGAAGTAGAATTTTTATTGAAGGGGAAATTAGAAGTGGAAAGTGCATGTCCATGAGAAGAAGAAGAAGAAATAGAATCAATATCGATGTTGTGTTTCTTCAT
>JASDQU010102632.1:281803-296906 GCA_032191745.1 Picea mariana
ACAAGATCCCAAGTATCATTTTCCATTAAAGAATGATACTCTTCATTCATTGTTGTATCCAAATCTGGATGACCTGAAGCTTCTACAAATTTCTTTGGATCACGAGTCTATAAAACTTGATCCAAAATAGAAGAGGTTCAATGGAACTGTGAACGTGTTCGATGTTGATTTGAAGTATCAATGAAAAGACCACCAACTTCTTCTCATGTTGAATGGATCCATTGAGGAAGCGGTGGAACTGGTGCTGGTTCAAGTTCAAAGGACTCATCTAGAGGAAGGTGAGGAGGCGGAGGTGGATTTCCATCCTCACTGTCAACATCTGAAGAAGAAACTAGAATAGGGACATAATAAGGTACAAACATCGAAGATGGCTCGTAGTCCAAAGGAGGCACAATCATCGAATTAGGCTCCCAGGCCAAAGGAGGCACAATCGTCGAATTAGACTCGCAGGCCAAGATATTTTCATCAAATTTAACATCTCTTCTAATAATAATTTCATTACAATTTGGTTGAAGAAGTCTATAACCTTTGACATATTCAAAATAACCAACAAATATACACTTTTCACTTTTAGGTTGCAATGCTTTCCTTTTCTCATCACGAATGTGAGCCCATGCTATACTTCCAAATACACGAAAGTGAATTACATCTGGTTTAATTTTATTCCAAGCTTCTTTTGGTGTTATATTTTTAAGAGCCTTTGTGGGAGTGCGATTGACTATGTAATTTGCATAGTTGATTGATTCCGCCCAATACTTTAGACTTAATCCCTTATATTGGATCATACAATTAGCCATTTCTTTTAATGTACGATTCTTTCTTTCAGCAACACCATTTTGTTGTGGTGTATATGGAATAGTGTGTTTCATTTGGATGCTATGTGTAGTGTAGTAACTTGTAAAATTATTGTTCACATATTCTCCTCCATTATTTGTTCTTAAATTTTGAATTTGATGTCCAGATTGCTTTTCTACAAGGGCCTTGTAGGCCAAAAACTTGTCAAAAACTTTTCTTTTAAGTTTTAAGAAGTAAACCCAAGTATGTATGGAAAAATCATCAATGAAAGTTAATAAATACTTGCATGCAAAAAAAGAAGGAAAAGAAAGCGGACCACAAAAATCATTGTGAACAAGTTGCAAAGGGCCCGAGGCGTGCCAAGAGGCACGTCTGTCAAAACTGTCCCGATGATGTTTTCTGAGAACACAACTGGCACAAACACCATCTCTGCATGAAACAAGAGAAAGACCAGACACCATCTGTTGATTACATAGTTGCTGCAATGAGCGATAGTTTAGATGACCAAACCACTCATGCTAAAGTTTGCTCAAGTCATCGCTATGAAAAACAAAAATTGATGAAAAAGATGATGACCCAAAGTTGTCAAACTTGTACAACCTGGTAATATCATCAACAATTCCAGTTGCAAGAACATGCTTAGGATCTTTTAGATCCTTGATTACAACTTGGTGAGGTGAAAACTTTACAGTTTTACCTTCACCTGAATGAGTGATTTGATATACTGATAGAAGGTTACAAGAAAGACTTGGAACACATAATACATCATTTAAATGGCCATTATCTACTTGAACTGTTCCAGATCTTGAGATCTATCATCACCAACAAATATTTTCTTGGTGTTACATTCATTTAGAGAAGAAAATATGTCTTTATCCTTAGCCATATGATAATATGCTCCTGAATCAATAAGCCACTCATCAAAAGAAGAAGCAGAAGTTTTATTGAAGGGGAAATTAGAAGTGGAAAGTGCATGTCCATGAGAAGAAGAAGAAGAAATAGAATCAATATCTATGTTGTGTTTCTTCATCGCTGCTTCTAAAGTTTCCACCTTCTTGAAAAAATTGGACTCATCGTGATCATCTTTATCAAAAAAGTTGAAATGTCTGTCAGTCTTCTTATTTTTATATTTTACTCCTTTGTCACCATTAGGATCTGAAGTTGTCTTAGTGGGTTTGGGACCCTTATATTGCTTTTTGTTGTAGTGAGGATGTTTATTCTTGGGATACTTGGGTTTATATTTCGGCTAGAAAACTAAGGATTTGTTGGAGGTACCTCCAGTGTTGATCACTCCAAGTTGTACAAGCTTATTTTCCTTTCTAATCAAAGTAGCACAAAAGGAATCAAGAGTGAGTTTTGATAATATTTCCCTAGAGCCTCTCTCATGGCATAAAAGGTAGACAGAAGCACAAAATATGTACTACATAGATTATAAATAATAATATAGTGTTACACATCAAAATTACTCACTTCAATAGTGTCACAAGTGTCATCATTACAAGTGTTGTAAGTGTCGCATCTTGTCCGCAAGTGTCGCATCTTGACCACAAGTGTCACAAGTTTCACAAACATCATATTTCCATATTTCCTATGTCGTGCCTCTAATGAAATCATAAGGACACTTAAGACACCTCAAAGAATAGTCTTGAAGAAGAGAAATCAATTAACAAGGAGTACAAGCCTTTTGGCACTAAAAAAACTACTTAAAAATGATTTTTGGAAGGCAGCGCTCCCCTACCCACTGTCAGGGAGTGCCGATGCACCCTAGCCTTCTTTGGGGGAGAATTGGAAC
The DNA here is from genome assembly GCA_032191745.1 of Picea mariana. Classification (NCBI taxonomy): domain Eukaryota; kingdom Viridiplantae; phylum Streptophyta; class Pinopsida; order Pinales; family Pinaceae; genus Picea; species Picea mariana. Next base: position 284,391 of record JASDQU010102632.1, read on the forward strand.
ACTCTGTGCACCCTTTTGGGGGAGCTCTACCCTTCTTGAGCGAATTTTAGTTTGTTGAGATAAATCAGGGAAGAATCCCCTCAATCTCTGAAGTTGGTTGGATTCGAATATGAGTTCAAGGCATGATCTTAGGGAAGATCCACAACTAAAGGAGAGGAATCCTCAACTTATCCCAAATATCTCTCAAGTGGTTGGGCCTCTCCAATATTATATAAGGATTCCTTCTCATGGTGAAAGGGTACATAAACATGAAAATATTGGAGGTATGAAACCTATGATCTCATAGGAAACATACAATACATGGATAGAGAGAGAGATACCAAACTTATAATCGCATAAGTAGTATTGAGAGATGGAGATTGAGAATTACACCAAACTTATGATCCCATAAGTGAGATGCCATTGAAGAACAATCAGTGTAGAGTACTTGAGAAAAGGGGTTGGAAAAGGAGAGTTGGAAGAAGCTGTTGCACCTTCATCAGAGGATTGTAAGTACTCTTCATTTGTTCTCATTCATATACATAATTGCTTGGCTTGTTTCTTTCAAGTTTATGTTTGTTCCACATGAACTTGTATTCAATAGATAGATATATATTTGAGATAATCTCAGTAGAGTAGGAAGCTCGTTGTATCTTTGTTTGTTCTACAGGACCTATCGAGGAGCTTGGGATTGAATCTCAACTTGGACTTTGTGAGGACAAACGCCATTTAAAAAAGGTAAACTTTTATTCTTCCTCTTCATTCATTAGCTTAATTAGATATAAAAGGATGTCAGTGACCAATGATAGCACCCTTTCTGTCTTGGTTTTATGGGTCTAGATACCAAGAGGGAATCCGCTTGTCCACAGGAGGATTCACCTATAACAAAAATTGGTGACTCCACTAGGGAGGAGCTTTGATTTTTGATTCCTTTTGTAGGCCTTGTATTTCCCTTTTCCCACTTCTTGGCCTTCTCCATACTGTATTTGATTCTTAGATCTGACTGATTGGCTCTTGATTTCATCACCTTCAAGTTGATTGACTGAGTTTGCTTGATTTTTTGACTTTATGGGCATTTTTCTGCATTTTTGAGAGCCCAGTGCTCCCTTTCCCTTGCTATTAGAGTGATATAACTCCCTTACAGAGAGCGTTGGAATTCTATGGTGCCCTTTACACCAGAGCGCTGCCCCCTTTCTGTGAGAAAGTTTTTAGGATTTTCATTCTCTGAATTCATTTCTTGATTTTGGCATTGGCTCAAGAGTTTTAAAATCTTAGTTTATCTTTATCTTGGCCTTCAACTCTTTGATTTCTAAGAATTGATCACCTTTTGTTTGGTATTTTGAAAATTTTCTTCCTTGCCTTGAAGTCACTCTTTGTCTTTGTTGATTTAGAGTCAACTTACTGTTTTATTCTCATTAATCTGACTGAGTGAAAATTTTTGTAAGGAGATTCAAATCTCTATGCACCATTCCATTGGATCTTTGAGGTCATCTTCCCAAGCAATTAAGTTTTGAGTGGTTTCTCTATTCTCCCTGTCTTTTCTCAGATTCTTCTCTGCATTTTATTGTACTCCTTGGATGCTTGTTGGTTTTAGGATCCTTGAACGAGTTCTTGTTAGAACAAGATTCTACTTGTTTTCTTTCAGTTCTCATTGTTTTGAATGCATTCTTGTTGTTGGGTCATGAAACTAGCTTGCATTTGAAGTAGCGAAATTGCATGTTTTTGGTTTTTTTTGGGGACATTGTGCATCTGTAATGATGAATGTTTTCTCCTTCTCGTAGCATAGCTTTCATTGAAATGAAAAGATTGCATCTTCATCTCTTTGCATAAATTTCAAGTTGGTCAAAACACCATATTGTCCATGCCATTTTTCCTTTGAGTAACAACAACCTTAAAAATCAAGCACTAAACTTAAAATTGATTAGAAATTTTTACATTTTCTGGTAGAAAACCTACATTAGATTAGTTGCAGGGCTTTGGAATAGGTGTGAAATATAACTTTCCAAAGCTGCAAACAAACATAGAATCTTGTGTTAGGGAGCAACAAAATCCAATTGCTACATTTTGTCCTGGGAAGCCCTTCTCACACAAGGGTCAACCTGAGGTCACATTACGACTGGCAGAGTTACTCACCCTGCTTTGTTGGTCTTGTTGTAGAGATTATGAATATTATGGGGGTCTCTTGAAGGTATACCCACAATGATGAGTGGAAGCCTTTCAAGTTTATTTTGGGCCAGATACCTTGCCCTTGCGCGTGGATCGGACTGTCCACTGTTTCCCCAGGCATTACTATTGTAGTTAGTAACCTTAGTGGCCTATCTCTTTAGGGTATTTACATAAGGTGACTATGGAGGGGAAAGTCTTCACGGTACTTGGAATCGACGTTGGATAGATTCACTCGGGCTCCTTGGAGGGTATACCCACGTTTATGTGTGGGAGCTTGCACTAGGGTGTAAGTCCATTAAGCAGGTCGTCAACGTAACTTTTCCACCCGCTCTATCTCAACCCCTTCTTACCTTGGGACTTGCATGCCTTCTTGTTTCCGACAATGGGTTTACATTATTGACCATTGATTGGGTGATTTCATGGATGTTCGACTTCAGCTCATTCATTTACATTCGTCAGAATGTTCTATAGTACCTTGGGAATCATTGACATCAATGGTGATCTCCGTCGCACTTGTTAACGGTTTACCTCATTGACCGGTAATCAAGTGGTTTCTACCATGTTCGACATCAGGACATCTATTCACATGGTTAGATTCGTACTACATCGGGATTGGTAAGAAGACCCTGGGTTGGGTTATCAATCTTATATATAATTTTCCCAAGTTGTGAAGGAGCTCTTTTGAACTATGACACATATACTATTACATATATACATTTTTTATTGGTCATGGATATTTCTTGTCATCTCGTAGATCCACTGTGTATTCTTCATGGCTACGATCAGTTCAGGTCATAGGAGTATAGATCCACATTGTATATTCAGTGGATATACCTTTTATCAATATAATTATGGATCCACAGTGTATTTTATGGCAGACATACCTAAAAAGTCTTTATCACTCAAGCATAGGTATGCATGCCTTGGGTTTGAAACATGTCATAATATTTGTTTGATGGTTGTGTGCATCTTTTTCCAACCTCTCTACATCCATACCCTTGCTTGAAAAATTCTACAAAGTAATTCAGTCATCATCATCTTCTGACTTCACACTTTGGGGGGCAATCTGTTACACATCAAAATTACTCACTTCAATAGTGTCGCAAGTGTCGTCATTACAAGTGTTGTAAGTGTTGCATCTTGTCCGCAAGTGTCACATCTTGACCACAAGTGTCGAAAACATCATATTGTCATATTTCCTATGTCGTGCCTCTAACGACATCACAAGGACACTTAAGACACCTCAAAGACTAGTCTTGAAGAAGAGAAATCAATTGACAATGAGTACAAGCCTTTTTCCACTGAAAAAAACTACTTAAAAATGATTTTTGGAAGGCAACACTCCCCTACCCATTGTCAGGGAGAGATGACTCTCCCTAGCCTTCTTTGGGGGAGCATTGAAATGCTTTGTGCACCCTTTTGGGGGAGCGCTACCCTTCCTGAGAAAATTTTGGTTGAGATAAATCATGGAAGAATCCACTCAATATCTGAAGTTGGTTGGATTCAAATATGAGTTCAAGGCATGATCTTAGAGAAGATCCACAACTGAAGGAGTGAAATCCTAAACTTATCCCAAATATCTCTCAAGTGTTTGGGCCTCTCCAAGTTTATATAAGGAGGCCTTCTCATGGTGAAAGGGTACATAAACATGAAAAGAATTGAGGTATGAAACCTATGATCTCATAGGCAACATATAGTACATGGATAGAGAGAGAGACACCAAACTTATGATCTCATAAGTGGTATTGAGATATGGAGATTGAGAATTACACCAAACTTATGATCCCATAAGTGAGATGCCATTGAATCATAATCAGTGTAGATTACTTGAGAAAAGGGGTTGGACAAGGAGAGCTGGAAGAAGCTGTTGCACCTTCATCGGAGGATTGTAAGTACTCTTCATTTGTTCTCATTAATATAAATACATGCTTGGCTTGTTTCTTTCAATTTTATGTTTGTTCCACATGAACTTGTCTTCAATAGATAGATTTGTATTTGAGCTAATCTCGGTAGAATAGGAAGCTCGTTCTATCTTTGTTTGTTCTACAGTACCTATCGAGGAGCTTGGGATTGAAGCTCAAATTGTACTTTGTGAGAACAAACGCCATTTAAAAAGGTACACTTTTCTTCTTCCTCTTCATTCATTAGCTTAATTATATCTAAAAGGATGCTAGTGACCAATGATAGCACCCTTTCTGCCTTGGTTTTATGGGTCTAGATACCAAGAGCAATCTGCTTGTCCGCAGGAGGATTCACCTATAATAGATAGATGCTACGCTCTTCCTCCATTTCTATCTCACATTCTTCACATAAAATTCTGAGTGTTTTAAACTCATAAAGATAGTCTCCAAGGAAAGAAAAATCACTTGGACTTAAGGTCAATACTTGATTTTCTAACTGTTGTGCTCGAATAATATTGAGTTTACCAAACACAGATTCAATCTGTTCCCAAGCTTCAATGGGCTCATCAATTTCTTTAAGGTGGAACCTTAAATCAAGAGAGATAGACATTCTGATTAGTCCACGTGATTTGTCACTCCTATTAGCCCATTTTACTTTCTTATCATCATCAGTGGGTGATTTTTCCTTTCCCAAGGTAATCCGGTACAAGCCTTTGCTTCTTAATAAATCTTCCATATGAGATTTCCATTGGAAGTAGTTGGTGCTAGTAAGAAAGAGATTACTTGTAGAATCCATATTAACTATGCAGATAATATGGATTTAAAAGCTGAAACTAATGACCTGGATGGAAATATCTTGAAAAGTTATGCGGTTTAAAAAAAATGGCATTGAAAATAGACTTCAGATGTGAGAGTTTTGCCCTTTTTAAAAAAGGCACAAACAATAACCAAAAGACCAAGTGATAGTGTAAGTTGCTTTATGAAGTGACCCACTTTTATAAAGAGAAGTGGGGATCACTTTTACAGTGAAGTTACTTTATAAAAGAAAAGTTGCATGTAAAATAAATAACTCTAAAATAAAATATTAAATCTACTTATAGTGATTCACTTTTATACTTGAAGTGAAATACTCTTTACAATTTGAGCATGAACTTTTTTTTTCAAAAAAAGTAACAAAAGAGTGACTTGAACTCAAGACCTCTTACTTAATACGAATTTTTTTAACCAAATGGTCTAGAAAAACATATTGTGTTTTTTTGGAAGAGGATTGGGGTTTTTGTTGTTGTTGAAGACAACCTTAGAGAGCATGCTAAGAAAAAACTCTTTTCACACAAGATTTTTTTTTTTCTCTGGATCTGACTGAAATGGTTGTATCTTGGGAAAAAGGAAACCTTTTTGAGTGAAACAAAAAGTGTTCCTGAATGAAACAAGTTCGATGGACGCAATGGAACAATCTTCTAAGCCTAGAAATATACATCAATGACAGAAAATTGAGATGAGGCAACTTGGTTTCACAATCTCGATCTACAACAGGAGCGGGTCTTCAAACGGGATATGATACCATGTTCGACAACAAAGGTATTCCAACAAAGGATGAACACCTTTAGTAACCAATCACATAAATAGATCAAATATCAACACACCGATGTTTTCATGTCATAAAATCCCTACGGGGAAACATCCACGGCCCGAGCTAACATGACCATTTGGAGCAGTTTATTAATGCAAAAGAAAAATATTACAGAGAGATTTTACAAGAGAGTTTCTCACAATCGATCATCAGGAAATGACCCTCCATGATATTTAAATAGAGATCATGGACAAATCAAGTGTTAAGCCACATATCAATGGCCATTAAGATCGAGGAGAGTATGAGCAGTCAGATCACTCTATGTTGGGAACATACCATGATTGTTAGATTTCCTAATTACAAATGCATACTAATGCATACTAAAGAAACACACCAAGAAACACACTTTTACCTAACAACACATTAGACCAAGTAGATCTTAACTAACTCCTAAGTGTATAAATATCCTAACAGTAGTATATTTTCTCCACATTTCTAGTCTTTCCACGGTACTGGAATCTCTTCTTCTTTCGACTTTGATGGGATGAATTTGTTTTCCATTAAGGTTTCTAGTTGTGGAATCTAGGTCTCTTTGTAGGGGTATCAACCCGTCCTCTTTCCATATGATTGGACTTTCCCTTTCCCTTGATAAAGTGGTCTTAATGTTTAGCACCAATATTTACTTCTTCAAGCTATATGTGTTGATCAGTAATCAAAATACCATAGAAATATTCAAAGGTGTAGTCCTTACAATCTTCCTTGCATTCTTGCCAATTGGTGCGGATATTTGAAACAAACAAGTCGAAAGGTGTTCTTAAATTCATTAGGACCAACTCAATGAGTTTTCCATCATTCTTCTGATAATTCTTTCAACATTTGTCCAATTTCAACTGGAGTTCCTTTATACATGCCAGATAGTCCTATATTATGTCAAAAGAATGAGGATAGAGAGACATCAACTCTTTATCCAACTGCATGACATTTCTTTCATTGACTCTATCAAACAATGAATTGAACTTCTTCCAGACTTGATGAAGGCATTCGATTCCAATGTTGTGAAAATGAATCTCCCATAAGATGTAGGTCATGATGACCCCCACAACCTCATCCTTCTTTCCATCAACAATGGAGTTTTCCTGATTGTGTGTTGGATATGGAATCATAGTGATTGTATATTTCCATGGTATTTTACTCTTCAATAGTTTTTCCACGTCAGGAACCCATATTGCATAATTTGATTTATTTAGAATTACAAGATCAATCTTTGAAGCCATCTTCAATATATTTAAATAAATTGTTCTAATTCAACAATTTCCAATCAAAAAACCACTAGCCCAGAGTCAATCACACAACATATATAACTTAACAAGGTTTGTAGATAATAGACGAGGTTTCAAACCATTGCCTATGATACCATGTTGGGGAATAGGGTGGAACCTAATATGAAACAAACAAACAATACTACATATAATCGAAGAGGAATTAAAATTTCAAAGACAAAGGGTGGTGTCTAAAGACACTATTACAAAACTTAAGCACAACACATTGTGATCATAACCTCACAATGCATAGTGGACGTCTTGTACACAACAATGAAATCACTTGATCACTTGATTTGTTTGTTGATAATGACCCATAGGGTCTGCTATTTATAGCTTTAGGATCTAACCAAATTCCATGAAATTGAGAGGATCTTGTCCACATATAACCATTGATTGTTAGAGTTGACTCCATCAAATACTCATTGTCTAATCGGATCAACAAGGATGCTCGACTCGATCATCTATGCACCCAACTCATAGTCAATTGATCGGTTGGTCAATCCACCGATCGATTATATTTGGCTGCTAGTCAATTGTCTAACTAACAAACTTGTTGACTACTAGACTGACTGATGTAGATATTTGGTCAATCACCCAAACGAATGTTTCTGTATGTAGGTCGACCACCCAACCGAATGATTCTAGGACAAGTGTGATGAACCATCATGACTTGATGTTTCAACAAATCCTCCTTTGACACAAACCCTAGATGTTTTGTTCCTAAGGATTATTTTATTTCCATAATTAGTATCTCTAGGCACTCAATCCCACCCAAAAACTATATTTTCAAGAACCATATAAGTTCTTGGAGGTTTCTCTCCCACTAATACCCATTCCTCCAATAGTGTGTGGTCTTTCTAGAACCCTCTATGTTACACCTCAAAATTACTCACTTCGATAGTGTCACAAGTGTCGTCATTACAAGTGTTGTAAGTGTCACATCTTGTCCACAAGTGTCGCATCTTGACCACAAGTGTTGCAAGTGTCACAAACATAATACTTCCATATTGCCTATGTCATGCCTCTAATGACATCATAAGGACACTTAAGACACCTCAAAGACTAGTTTTGAAGAAGAGAGATCACTTGATAGGGAGTACAAACCTTTTTCCACTGAAAGAACCGCTAAAAAATGGATTTTGGAGAGTTCTCCTTTACCCATTGTTAGGGAGTGCTAGTGCTCCCTGGGCCTCTTTGCGGGAGTGTTTGAGAGCTCTGTGCACCCTTTTGGAGGAGCTCTACCCTTTTCTGAGAAATTTTTGGGTTTGTTGAGACAAATCAGGGAATAATCCCTCAATTCCTGAAGGTGGTTGTATTCAAATAGATGGTCAAGGCATGATCTTAGGGAAGATCCTCAACTGAAGGAGAGGAATCCTCAACTTATCCCAAATATCTCTCAAGTGGTTGGGCCTATCCAAGGTTATATAAGGAGGCCTCCTCATGGTGAAAGAGGGATGGAGATTGAGAATTACAACAAACTTATGATCCCATAAGTGAGATTCCATCAAAGCAATCAATGTAGAATTCTTGAGCAAAGGGGTTGGACAAGGAGAACTAGAAGAAGTTGTCACACCTTCATCAAAGGATTGTAAGTGCTTTTACTTATTCTTATTAATATATCAATGCTTAGCCTGTTTCTTTCAAACTTATGTTTGGTTCCACATGAGTTTGTCTTCAGTAGATAGATCTATGTTTGAGCTAAGCTCAATAGAATAGGAAGTCCTTTGTACTTTTGTTTATTTTATAGGACTTGTCAAGGATCTCGGGATTGAATCTTAGTTTGGATCTTGCGAGGATAAACATCATTAACAAGATACATATCCCTCTTCTTCCTTTTCACATATTATCTTAATCAGATCTAAAAAGAATGTTAGTGTCCATGTTAATTTTTTTTTTGTCTTGGCCTTAGGAGTCTAGAGACCAAGAGGGAATCCACTTGTCCGTAGGAGGATTCACCTGTAATACTCTATTCATAAAATGCTTCCATATAATGAAATTTCCACAAATGATGATGAATCTCCTCTCTCCAATATCATTGAGGACCTATCAAATTATCTCATATAATCTTTAAGATTCCATTCTATGGTTACCACTTTAATTTCCAACTGGATACTTTCATATTATTACCCAATTACAGAGGGAAAATGTGGGGTGAATGACTAGAATCATGGATCTATGGCCTAACTAAATATATTAATACTTTTTTGGAGATGAATGAAAAGTATTGTTTTATTAGCAAAATCCACCACTTAGAAGTGTGGCATAAGTGTCATGGAAATACCACATTTAAACTACAATAATTGAAATTGAACTTAACGAAGACACAACAACCAACTCCAATTTTAGGTGAATTACCACATGGGATGCTTTCCATCTTGCTCTGAGATAATGTTTTACCCTCTTGTTTATATAGAACCTAATGTGTAAATGATTGTAGCCGTGACAAGTGTAGTGTCCCCAAGGCCAAGCCCCGTTACAGATCATGATATATGCAATGAATTGTAAATGTGTTCTATAGGCTGGTGAACCAAGTTTTGTATAAGCTGTAAGGCTTATGTGGTTGTTAGGCCAGGAAGCCTAAGTGTTTGAAGGTCGGGAGCCTGTTGTTGTACTTGTATGTATGAAGAATGTTTAATAAAATATAATCACCGCCAGGTGCAGACCAACCACGATGAATGAGTGAAGGGGGACTGAGCGTCCACAGAGTGGGTAAGGAACTAGGGGCTGGAAGGTGGGAAAGGGGATAAGTGTTGATCCTAGGGGCTAAGCTTAGGGGGCTTAAGCCTGGGAATAATATTTTAATATTATTCCAAAAGATATGAGCGTCATATGTTTTATCCTAAGTCCTTTTGGAAGGACACGTGAACCCCCAAGTGGTGGGAGGAACGCGTGCTGGTGGAACACATGCAGTTCCATGGGTGACAAGTGTCAACCCTGGTGCATGCAAATAAAACGGCCAAGGTGAGCCGTGAGAAGGTTCCATTCCATTCCACCAGATTGTCTGCACTGGTAGGAAGCCCTGAGCAGTATGACTAACCCAACTCCGGTAGAGAACCTTCGGGAGACCCTATGACTTGAATGTCTATGCCTGATTCTGAGAAATCCCCTGCGTGTAACCCCAACATATGTGAAGCCTATGTTGATTTCGGGGAAGAGTCTTGCTTGTTCGAGAAAGATGAGTGAGCATGTGCGTGAAGCCCTATTATGAAGTCTTGACCGAGAGAACATCCTGTGACTGCTAAACTGGTTCTTGGGAAGTCTGTGTCCATTTTCCCTTTGTTTGTTGTGATGCGCAGTTCTAGTTTGCGTGAGGCTTGTTGGCCTATGAGCTACTCCCTCTAGGTGAGAGAGTGTTGGTTCTTGGGAAGCCTGTGTCTATTTTCCTTGTGTTTGTTGTGGCACGCAGTTCGAGATTGCATGAGGCTTGTTGGCCTGTGAGCGACTCCCTCTAGGTGAGAGAGTGCGTAGCTGCAATAGAACCCGGAGACTTCCGGTCTAGTCTATTCTTGTAACCCAAGGTAAGGGAGACTGGCAGCCGAAGGCCTATCCAATTGACAGAGAAGGTGCACTCTCCTAGGGTGGAACAGTCATGTGGGGAATGAGGGTCTGTGGGCAGTGAGCGTGGGAGATTCCTGGATAGCATTCTTCTTGGTGGTTGTGTGTGACTGAATTCCTTGTAACCTCAGCCTGAGTCTGGATTCCTTGCCCTGGGGTGGAGCTCAATGCCAGCTCGAAGGTGACCCACTGTTGAGTTGAGGAGCAGTGCGGTCTACGGCTGGGAGGTTCATGTAAGGCCTGCATTTGGTTGGTGGATTCCACCATTGATAAAGATAAGTATCTGAATTATGCTTTGATCATGTTTTGCATGACTGAGCTGTTTATGTATCATGTTTTCTGCTGTGTATATGAATTAATATGATAAGGCTAAATGCTTGCTGAATATAGCAGTAATTCATATGTTTTACTCTGAGTTAAATGTATTACTTTGCTTGAATGCATGTGGTTATATAATTCCAGTATGAGTTATGTAAAAGTCCGTGTATAGATTGGTTAGAGAGAGGTTTGAAAGCCTTGGTAACAAAAAGGTACACTACAAAATGGTATCAGAGCGAAGGTTTCGACACTGAGCCTAGATGGGCCAGTGGAGCAGTCTTTGGACTCAGAATGCGAGGGGAAATTGAGTTGGGAGGACCAATTTCGGACCCTGGTTTGCTCCAAAGTGTCAAGGAGTTTCTAGACGAGTTATTAAGAACTCAGGAAGTATAGCGGTGCTATGAAACCGCAGGCTAGTGTGGCATAAGTCCACAGGGAGAGAGGACTCCACACCAGAAGTGTGTGGGAGCATAGGAGAGAGTCTGCGAGTAGAGAGCAAAGGAGAGAAGGAGATGAGACTCTGTTAAAGTATGAGCTCAAGAACACCTTTGTAAAGAGGCATTTTATTAATACAAACAGAAGCAGTTTTACCTGCATGTATTTCTGTGTTGAATGAATGTCTTGGTGTGTTGTATTTTATGCTGTGAATTTATGTTGTATATGTAGTTGTGCATTTGTAGGAGTTTATTTGGTTTCAGCCTTGAGAGGTCTTTGAGGCTTCATACCAAGAGGGTGTGACAGAACAATGTGGGTTCTGATAGCCATGCATAGAAGTTGCATATCTGAACCCTGTGGATTCAGACAAAGACGTGCCAGGTGGGCACACAACTGAAATAAACAACGCAAAGGGAAAATACCTTGAGGTTGCTGAACACCTCAGGAGGGAAGGCTGCATATGAGAAACACAGTTGTAGACAGAATCTCTAAGGAGTTCTGTGAAGCTCTGCCAAGTGGGCATTGAGCATATGCACAGTGGTGCATTGGGAAGAACTCTGCTGTGAGTTCTTAAGAAGTTAGAATCGATGAGGATTCTTGATGCTCTACCAAGTGGGCATTGAGAAGGTGCAAGGAGTGCACAGAGGACAGAACTGCTGAATGTTCTGTGAAAAGATACTCTGCCAGGTGGGCATTGAGACATTGTGCAGATAGGCACAGTAAGAGAAGAGAACTCTTTGAGTTCTGGAACTTTGAGGAAGAATCCACTGAAGGATCTTCACAGGGTCGCTGAACACCCTGAAGGCTCAGCAGTAGGTTGCTTGAGCAGGAGGACAACCAAGAGGGTGTCAAATTCTCCATCTATGGGAGAAAGAAAAGAAAAAGAACCGAGTTTTTGTGGAGGTCGAAGCTACAGGAAATCTCAGGATGGATAGCACCTCTGTGTGCATGTGAAGACTTTGCAGAGGCACAGAAGTCAAAGAATCCCTTGGGGATTCAAGGATAAGCACAGGAAGAAATGATCTGCACCGTCAGATCTAGAGCAAAGAAACCGTCAGCCGTTGGAATGGGTGAAGATGCTCGGAGTTTAGTCTCTAGAGTGTGCACACAGGAAGAACAGAACTGGACCGTTGGATCTTGATCCAGAGACCTGACAGCCATCGGATCTGCCGAGAGTTGTACGGGGGTTAAACCCTTTGTGAAAAGCAGAGGCAAAGTCCCGATGAGAGGCATGGCCATCGAAATATTGGCATTCGTGAAATCGAGAGTC
>JASDQU010102632.1:318337-339253 GCA_032191745.1 Picea mariana
AGAACATGCTTAGGATCTTTTAGATCCTTGATTACAACTTGGTGAGGTGAAAACTTTACAGTTTTACCTTCACCTGAATGAGTGATTTGATATACTGATAGAAGGTTACAAGAAAGACTTGGAACACATAATACATCATTTAAATGGCCATTATCTACTTGAACTGTTCCAGATCCTGCAACATTAAGAGATCTATCATCACCAACAAATATTTTCTTGGTGTTACATTCATTTAGAGCAGAAAATATGTCTTTATCCTTAGCCATATGATAAGATGCTCTTGAATCAATAAGCCACTCATCAGAAGAAGAAGTAGAATTTTTATTGAAGGGGAAATTAGAAGTGGAAAGTGCATGTCCATGAGAAGAAGAAGAAGAAATAGAATCAATATCGATGTTGTGTTTCTTCATCACTGCTTCTAAAGCTGCCACCTTCTTGAAAAAATTGGACTCATCATGATCGTCTTTATCAAAAAAGTTTCAATGTCTGTCAATCTTCTTATTTTTATATTTTGCTCCTTTGTCACGATTAGGAGCTGAAGTTGTCTTAGTGGGTTTGGGACCCTTATATTGCTTGTTGTTGTAGTGAGGATGTTTCTTCTTGGGATACTTGGGTTTATCTTTTGTCTAGACAATTAAGGATTTGTTGGAGGTACCTCCAGTGTTGATCACTCCAAGTTGTACAAGCTTATTTTCCTCTCTAATCAAAGTAGCACAAAAGGACTCAAGAGTGAGTTTTGATAATATTTCCCTAGAGCCTCTCTCATGGCATAAAAGGTAGACAAAAGAACAAAATATGTACTACCTAGATTAGAAATAACAATATAGTGTTACACATCAAAATTACTCACTTCAATAGTGTCACAAGTGTCGTCATTACAAGTGTTGTAAGTGTCGCATCTTGTCCACAAGTGTCGCATCTTGACCACAAGTGTCACAAGTTTCACAAACATCATACTGCCATATTGCCTATTTCGTGCCTCTAACGAAATCATAAGGACACTTAAGACACCTCAAAGAATAGTCTTGAAGAAGAGAAATCAATTGACAAGGAGTACAAGCCTTTTGGCACTAAAAAAACTACTTAAAAATGATTTTTGGAAGGCAACACTCCCCTACCCACTGTTAGGGAGCGCTGATGCTCCCTAGCCTTCTTCGGGGGAGCATTGGAACACTCTGTGCACCCTTTTGGGGGAGCTCTACCCTTCCTGAGCGAATTTTTGTTTGTTGAGATAAATTAGGGAAGAATCCCCTCAATCTCTGAAGTTGGTTGGATTCAAATATGAGTTCAAGGCATGATCTTAGGGAAGATCCACAACTAAAGGAGAGGAATCCTCAACTTATCCCAAATTTCTCTCAAGTGGTTGGGCCTCTCCAATATTATATAAGGATTCCTTCTCATGGTGAAAGGGTACATAAACATGAAAAGATTGGAGGTATGAAACCTATGATCTCATAGGAAACATACAATACATGGATAGAGAGAGAGAGATACCAAATTTATGATCTCATAAGTAGTATTGAGAGATGGAGATTGAGAATTACACCAAACTTATGATCCCATAAGTGAGATTCCATTGAAGCATAATCAGTGTAGAGTACTTGAGCAAAGGGGTTGGACAAGGAGAGTTGGAAGAAGCTGTTACACCTTCATCAGAGGATTGTAAGTACTCTTCATTTGTTCTCATTCATATACATACATGCTTGGCTTGTTTCTTTCAAGTTTATGTTTGTTCCACATGAACTTGTATTCAATAGATAGATCTATATTTGAGCTAATCTCAGTAGAATAGGAAGTTCGTTGTATCTTTGTTTGTTCTACAGGACCTATCGAGGAGCTTGGGATTAAAGCTCAACTTGGACTTTGTGAGGACAAACTCCATTTAAAAAAGGTAAACTTTTATTCTTCCTCTTCATTCATTAGCTTAATTATATCTAAAATGATGTCAGTGACCAATGATAGCACCCTTTCTGTCTTGGTTTTAGGGGTCTAGATACCAAGAGGGAATCCGCTTGTCCGCAGGAGGATTCACCTGTAACAAAAATTGGCGACTCCACTAGGGAGGAGCTTTTATTTTTCATTCCTTTCCTAGGCCTTTTATTTCCCTTTGCCCACTTCTTGGCCTTCTCCATACTGTCTTTGATTCTTAGATCTGACTGATTGGCTCTTGATTTCATCACCTTCAAGTTGATTGACTGAGTTTGCTTGATTTTTTGACTTTTTGGGCATTTTTCTGCATTTTTGAGAGCCCAGTGCTCCCCTTCCCTTGCTATTAGAGCGCCATAACTCTTTATCTTGGCCTTCAACTCTTTTATTTCTAAGAATTGATCACCTTTTGTTTGGAATTTTGACATTTTTCTTCCTTTCCTTGAAGTCACTCTTTGTCTTTGTTGATTTAGAGTCAACTTACTATTTTCTTCTCATTAATTTGACTGAGTGAAAATTTTTGTAAGGAGATTCAAAGGTCTATGCACCATTCCATTTGATCTTTGAGGTCATCTTCCCAAGCAATTAAGTTTTGAGTGGTTTCTCTATTCTCCCTATCTTTTATCAGATTCTTCTCTGCATTTTATTGTACTCCTTGGATGCTTGTTGGTTTTAGGATCCTTGAATGAGTTCTTGTTATAACAAGATTCTACTTGCTTTCTTTTAGTTCTCATTGTTTTGAATGCATTCTTGTTGTTGGGTCATGAAACTAGCTTGCATTTGAAGTAGCGAAATTGCATGTTTTTGTTTTTTTTGGGGGACATTGTGCATCTGTAATGATGAATGTTTTCTCCTTCTCGTAGCATAGATTTCATTGAAATGAAAAGATTGCATCTTCATCTCTTTAAATAAATTTCGAGTTGATCAAAACACCATATTGTCCATGCCATTTTTCCTTTGAGTAACAACAACCTTAAAAATCAAGCACTAAACTTAAAATTGATTAGAAATTTTTACATTTTCTGGTAGAAAACCTACATTATATTAGTTGTAGGGCTTTGGAATAGGTGTGAAATATAAATTTCCAAAGCTGCAAACAAACATAGAATCTTGTGTTAGGGAGCAACAAAATCCAATTGCTACATTTTGTCCTGGGAAGCCCTTCTCACACAAGGGTCAACTTGAGGTCACATTATGACTGGCAGAGTTACTCACCCTGATTTGTTGGTCTTGTTGTAGAGATTATGCATATTATGGGGGTCTCTTGAAGGTATACCCACAATGATGAGTGGAAGCCTTTCAAGTTGATTTTGAGCCAGATACCTTGCCCTTGCACGTGGATCGGACTGTCAACTGTTTCCCCAGGCATTACTGTTGTAGTTAGTAACCTTAGTGGCCTATCTCTTTAGGGTCTTTACATGAGGTGATTGTGGAGGGGAAAGTCTTCACGGTACTTGGAATCGACGTTGGCCAGATTCACTCAAGATCCTTGGAGGGTATACCCACATTTATGTGTGGGAGCTTGCACTAGGGTGTAAGTCCGTTAAGCAGGTCGTCAATGTAACTTTTCCACCCGCTCTATCTCAACCCCTTCTTACCTTGGGACTTGCATGCCTCAATGGCAGGCCTTCTTGTATCCGAAAATGGGTTTACATTATTGAACACTGATTGGGTGATTCCATGGATGTTCGACTTCAGCTCATTCATTTACATTCGTCGGAATGTTCTATATTACCTTAGGAATCTTTGACATCAATGGTGATCTCCGTCGCACATGTTAACGATTTACCTCATTGACCGGTAATCAAGTGGTTTTTACCATGTTCGACATTAGGACATCTATTCACATGGTTAGATTCGTACTACATCAGGATTGGTAAGAAGACCCTGGGTTGGGTTATCAATCTTATATATAATTTTCCCAAGTTGCGAAGGAGCTCTTTTGAACTATGACACATATACTGTTACATATATCCATTTTTTTTTGGTCATGGATATTTCTTGTCATCTCGTAGATCCACTATGTATTCTTCATGGATACGATCAGTTCAGGTCATAGGAGTATAGATCCACATTGTATATTCAGTGGCTATACCTTTTATCAATATAATTATTATGGCAGACATACCTAAAAAGTCTTTATCACTCAAGCATAGGTATGCATGCCTTGGGTTTGAAACATGTCATAATATTTGTTTGATGGTTGTGTTCATCTTTTCCCAACCTCTCTACATCCATACCCTTGCTTGAAAAATTCTAGAAAGTACTTCAGTCATCATCATCTTCTGACTTCACACTTTGGGGGGCAATCTGTTACACATCAAAATTACTCACTTCAATAGTGTCGCAAGTGTCGTTATTACAAGTGTTGTAAGTGTCGCATCTTGTTCGCAAGTGTCACATCTTGACCACAAGTGTCAAAAACATCATATTGTCATATTTCCTATGTCATTCCTCTAACGACATCATAAGGACACTTAAGACACCTCAAAGACTAGTCTTGAAGAAGAGAAATCAATTGACAATGAGTACAAGCCTTTTTCCACTGAAAAAAACTACTTAAAAATGATTTTTGGAAGGCAGCACTCCCCTACCCACTGTCAGGGAGAGCCGACACTCCCTAGCCTTCTTTGGGGGAGCATTGAAATTCCTTGTGCACCCTTTTGGGGGAGCGCTACCCTTCCTGAGAAAATTTTGGTTTGTTGAGATAAATCAGGGAAGAATCCACTCAATATCTAAAGTTGGTTGGATTCAAATATGAATTCAAGGCATGATCTTAGAGAATATCCACAACTGAAGGAGTGGAATCCTAAACTTATCCCAAAGATCTCTCAAGTGTTTGGGCCTCTCCAAGTTTATATAAGGAGGCCTTCTCATGGTGAAAGGGTACATAAACATGAAAAGATTGGAGGTATGAAACCTATGATCTCATAGGCAACATACAGTACATGTATAGAGAGAGAGAGACCAAACTTATGATCTCATAAGTGGTATTGAGAGATGGATATTGAGAATTACACCAAACTTATGATCCCATAAGTGAGATTCCATTGAATCATAATCAGTGTAGATTACTTGTGCAAAGGGGTTGGACAAGGAGAGCTGGAAGAAGCTATTGCACCTTCATCAGAGGATTGTAAGTACTCTTCATTTGTTCTCATTAATATACATACATGCTTGGCTTGTTTCTTTCAAGTTTATGTTTGTTCCACATGAACTTGTCTTCAATAGATAGATTTGTATTTGAGCTAATCTTGGTAGAATAGGAAGCTCGTTGTATCTTTGTTTGTTCTACAGTACCTATTGAGGAGCTTGGGATTGAAGCTCAAATTGTGCTTTGCGAGGACAAACACCATTTAAAAAGGTACACTTTTCTTCTTCCTCTTCATTCATTAGCTTAATTAGATCTAAAAGGATGCCAGTGACCAATGATAGCACCCTTTCTACCTTGGCTTTATGGGTCTAGATACCAAGAGAAATCTGCTTGTCCGCAGGAGGATTCACCTATAATAGATAGATGCTACGCTCTTCCTCCATTTCTATCTCACATTCTTCACATAAAATTATGAGTGTTTTAAACTCATAAAGATAGTCTCCAAGGAAAGAAAAATCACTTGGACTTAAGGTCAATAATTGATTTTCTAACTGTTGTGCTCGAATAATATTGAGTTTACAAAACACAGATTCAATCTATTCCCAAGCTTCATTGGGCTCATCAATTTCTTTAAGGTGGAACCTTAAATCAAGAGAGATAGAAATTCTGATTAGTCCACATGATTTGTCACTCCTATTAGCCCATTTGAATTTCTTATCATCATTAGTGGGTGCTTTTTCCTTTCCCAAGGTAATCCGGTACAAGCCTTTACTTCTTAATAAATATTCCATATGAGATTTCCATTGGAAGTAGTTGGTGCTAGTAAGAAAGAGATTACTTGTAGAATCCATATTAACTATGCAGATAATATGGATTTAAAAACTGAAACTAATGATTTGGATGGAAATATCTTGAAAAGTTATGCGGTTTTAAAAAAATTGCATTGAAAATAGACTTCAAATGTGAGAGTTTTTCCCTTTTTAAAAAAGGCACAAACAATAACCAAAAGACCACGTGATAGTGTAAGTTGCTTTATGAAGTGACCTACTTTTATAAAGAGAAGTGGGGATCACTTTTACAGTGAAGTTACTTTATAAAAGAAAAGTTGCATGTAAAATAAATAACTCTAAAATAAAATATTAAATCTACTTATAGTGATTCACTTTTATACTTGAAGTGAAATACACTTTACAATTTGAGCATGAGCTTTTTTTTTCAATAAAAGTAACAAAAGAGTGACTTGAACTCAAGACCTCTTACTTAATACGGAAAATTTTAACCAAATGGTCTAGAAAAACATATTCTGTTTTTTAGGAAGAGGATTGGGGTTTTTGTTGTTGTTGAAGACAACCTTGGAGAGCGTGCTAAAAAAAAACTCTTTTCACACAAGATTTTTTTTTTCTTCGGATCTGACTGAAATGGCTGTATCTTGGGAAAAAGGAAACCTTTTCGAGTGAAACAAAAAGTGTTCCTGAATGAAACAAGTTCGATGGATGCAATGGAACAATCTTCTAAGCCTAGAAATATATGTAAATGACAGAAAATTGAGATGAGGCAACTTGGTTTCACAATCTCGATCTACAACAGGAGCGGGTCTTCAAATGAGATATGATACCATGTTTGAAAACAAAGGTATTCCAACAAAGGATGAACACCTTTAGTAACCAATCACATAAATAGATCAAATATCAACACACCGATGTTTTCACGTCATAAAATCCCTACAGGGAAACATTCACGGCCTGAGCTAACACAACCATTTGGAGCAGTTTATTAATGCTAAAGAAAAATATTACAGAGATATTTTACAAGAGAGTTTCTCACAATCGATCTTCAGAAAATGACCCTCCATGATATCTAAATAGAGATCATGGACAAATCAAGTGTTAAGCCAATATCAATGGCCATTAAGATCGAGGTGAGTATGAGCAGTCAGATCACTCTATGTTGGGAACATATTGTGATTGTCAGATTTCCTAATTACAAATGCATACTAATGCATACTAAAGAAACACACCAAGAAACACACTTTTACCTAACAACACATTAGACCAAGTAGATCTTAACTAACTCCTAAGTGTATAAATATCCTAATAGTAGTATACTTTCTCCACATTTCTAGCCTTTCCATGGTACTGGAATCTCTTCTTCTTTTGACTTTGATGGGATGAATTTGTTTTCCATTAAGGTTTCTGGTTGTGGAATATAGGTCTCTTTGTAGGGGTATCAACCCAACCTCTTTCCATATGATTGGACTTTCCCTTTCCCTTGATAAAGTGGTCTTAATGTTTAGCACCAATATTTCCTTCTTCAAGCTATATGTGTTGATCAGTAATCAAAATACCATAGAAATATTCAAAGGTGTAGTCCTTACATTCTTCCTTGCATTCCTGCCAATTGGTGTAGATATTTGAAACAAACAAGTCGAAAGGTGTTCTTAAATTCATTAGGACCAACTCAATGAGTTGTCCATCATTCTTCTGATAATTCTTTCAACATTTGTCCAATTTCAACTGGAGTTCCTTTATACATGCCAGATAGTCCTATATTATGTCAAAAGAATGAGGATAGAGAGATGTCAACTCTTTATCCAACTGCATGAAATGTCTTTCATTGACTCTATCAAACAATGAATTGAACTTCTTCCAGACTTGATGAAGGCATTCGATTCCAATGTTGTGAAAATGAATCTCCCATAAGATGTAGGTCATGATGACCCCCACAACCTCATCCTTCTTGCCATCAACAATGGAATTTTCCTAATTGTGTGTTGGATATGGAATCATAGTGATTGTATATTTCCATAGTATTTTACTCTTCAATAGTGTTTCCACGTCAGGAACCCATATTGCATAATTTGATTCATTTAGAATTAGAGGATCAATCTTTGAAGCCATCTTCAATATATTTAAATAAATTGTTCTAATTCAACAATTTCCAATAAAAAAACCACTAGCCCAGAGTCAATCACACAACATATATAACTTAACAAGGTTTGTAGATAATAGATGAGGTTTCAAACCATTGCCTATGATACCATGTTGGGGAATAGGGTGGAACCTAATATGAAACAAACAAACAATACTACATATAATCGAAGAGGAATTAAAATTTCAAAGACAAAGGGTCGTGTCTAAAGACACTATTACAAAACTTAAGCACAACACATTGTGATCATAACCTCACAATGCATAGGGGACATCTTGTACACAACAATGATATCACTTGATCACTTGATTTGTTTGTTGATAATGACCCATAGGGTCTGCTATTTATAGCTTCAGGATCTAACCAAATTCCATGAAATTGAGAGGATCTTGTCCACATATAACCATCGATTGTTAGAGTTGACTCCATCAAATCCTCATTGTCTAATCAGATCAAGAAGGATGCTCGACTTGATCATCTATGCACCCAACTCATAGTCAATTGATTGGTTGGTCGATCCACCAATTGATTATAGTTGGTCGCTAGTCAATTGTCTAACTGACAAACTTGTTGACTACTCGACTGACTGATGTAGATATTTGGTCAATCACGCAAACAAATGTTTCCGTATGTACGTCGACCACCCAAAATACTGATTCTAGGATAAGTGTGATGAACCATCATGACTTGATGTTTCAACAAATCCTCCTTTGACAAAAACCCTAGATGTTTTGTTCCTAAGGATTATTTTATTTCCATAATTAGTATCTCTAGGCACTCAATCCCACCCAAAAACTATATTTTCAAGAACCATATAAGTTCTTGGAGGTTTCTCTCCCACTAATACCCATTCCTCCAATAGTGTGTGGCCTTTCTAGAACCCTCTATGTTACACCTCAAAATTACTCACTTCGATAGTGTCGCAAGTGTCGTCATTACAAGTGTTGTAAGTGTCACATCTTGTCCGCAAGTGTCACATCTTGACCACAAGTGTTGCAAGTGTCACAGACATCATACTTCCATATTGCCTATGTCATGCCTCTAATGACATCATAAGGACACTTAAGACACCTCAAAGACTAGTTTTGATGAAGAGAGATCACTTGATAGGGAGTACAAACCTTTTTCCAATGAAAGAACCACTAAAAAATGGATTTTGGAGAGGAGTTCTCCTTTACCCACTGTTAGGGAGTGCTAGTGCTCCCTGGGCCTCTTTGGGGGAGTGTTTGAGATCTCTGTGCACCCTTTTGGGGGATCTCTACCCTTTTCTGAGCAATTTTTGGGTTTGTTGAGACAAATCAGGGAATAATCCCTCAATTCCTGAAGGTGGTTATATTCAAATAGATGGTCAAGGCATGATCTTAGGGAAAATCCTCAACTGAAGGAGAGGAATCCTCAACTTATCCCAAATATATCTCAAGTGGTTGGGCCTATCCAAGGTTATATAAGGAGGCCTCCTCATGGTGAAAGGGGGATGGAGATTGAGAATTACACCAAACTTATGATCCCATAAGTGAGATGCCATCAAAGAAATCAATGTAGAATTATTAAGCAAAGGGGTTGGACAAGGAGAACTAGAATAAGTTGTCACACCTTCATCAAAGGATTGTAAGTGATTTTACTTGTTCTTATTAATATATCAATGCTTAGCCTGTTTCTTTCAAACTTATGTTTGGTTCCACATGAGTTTTTCTTTAGTAGATAGATCTATGTTTGAGCTAAGCTCAATATAATAGGAAGTCCTTTGTACTTTTGTTTATTTTATAGGACCTGTTGAGGAGCTCGGGATTGAATCTTAGTTTGGATATCGCGAGGATAAACATCATTAACAAGGTACATATCCCTCTTCTTCCTTTTCGCATATTAGCTTAATCAGATCTAAAAAGAATGTCAGTGTCCATGCTAATTTTTTTTTTGTCTTGGCCTTAAGAGTCTAGAGACCAAGAGGGAATCCACTTGTCCGTAGGAGGATTCACCTATAATACTCTATTCATAAAATGCTTCCATATAGGAAAATTTCCACAAATGATGATGAATCTCCTCTCTCCACTATCATCGAGGGCCTATCAAATTATCTCATATAATCTTTAAGATTCCATTCTATGGTTACCACTTTAATTTCCAACTGGATACCTTCATATTATTACCCAATTACAGAGGGAAAATGTGGGGTGAATGACTAGACTCATGGATCTGTGGCCTAACTACATATATTAATACTTTTTTGGAGATGAATGAAAAGTATTGTTTTATTAGCAAAATCCACCACTTAGAAGTGTGGCATAAGTGTCATGGAAATACCACATTTAAACTACAATAATTGAAATTGAACTTAACAAAGACACAACAACCAACTCCAATTTTAGGTGAATTACCACATGGGATGCTTTCCATCTTTCTCTGAGATAATGTTTTACCCTCTTGTTTATCTAGAACCTAATGTGTAAATGATTGTATCCGTGACAAGTCTCAAGCCAAAGCATCCAATTATCAATTGAGATTTTCAAGGCTCCAAATATAATTGCAAATCATAGATTCTAAAGAGGTACTAATTCTTAAATTTAATTCTGGTTTGTTGGTGATTTTTCGACATGAAGTAGATTTTTTTGAGAGAAACACTTTAGATCAAGTCTTCCTATATTACCTCATTGTGGAACATAAACTTGATAAACACCCTCTTCTTCGTATTGCTCATTGTCCTCATTTCAATAATACACTAGAACCATCCCCCCTAACCCTAAATCTAACCCTAGTCCTAGTGCACTTTCATGACCTCCTTGCTAGTGTTAATACCACAAATACCGCTTTCACAATGATTATTATTTTCTTGCCTTGCAACACCAACATCCCCAAAATTCTCTAAAATGATAAGGAATTACTAGAGCACTTTGATCTTACACATGATTTCCTCAATCAAACTTCATCTCCTAACCACTCTTCTTAGAAAAAAATAGTCACTCTCGCCAACCTTACTATGGTAGACCCTTATTCTTAATGACAAAGGGACATTCTTTAGATCTCCTTTTTACTCACAATTGTCAAAGTGAAAGACCAACTAGCCAAGATCACTTTTTATAGTGGTAGCCAAAATAATGTTATATTCCAATACTTTGTAATCCATCTTCAACTCACACAAAACCACACCCCTCTCTTTATCACTTGAACTAGGTACAATAGGATGGACTTTGTATTCTAGTTAATAAATGATGAACCATAACATTTACCATATGGCCTTTCCAAGACAACGTTGAATGAAATGTCTCCCCATTCAACTATTTTAACGTACTCTTGTCATCCCATATCAAAATCACTATAATGATCTATATGATGTCTACCACAACACATATAAACTATTTAAATAAGGAAAAAAATATGAACTCACCTCCATTGCAAAACTTTTTCCCCATAATCCTACAATCCAACCAATAATTCTGCACAAATTCCTTTCGTTCTTTAATGCACCTTCCACCAATACATATTCTCCATTTACATCATCATTCTTCCAAAACCTATGGAATATTAACCCTCCTTCAAATTCCTCTCACTCTCATGTTTTTAGTCTCAATTCCCCTCATTCCCCATTCACCATAACCCATCCCTTTTTTCCCTCGCCCATTTTCTTGCCAAAGAAATTTATTGCATCCCTTATTACCCTAAAACACATATTGTCAATTTATTCACTCCTTGTCCCTATACATTGCACTTTAATCCCAATAGTTCTCTCAATTACTCCTACATAGATATATCTAACATTACTACTAGATCAAGACTATCCCAAGGTTCAACTTTTCATGCCAATAAATACTTTTAGTCAAATTATAGATCAAGAATAAGCCTCTTTGCCTCAAAAGATAAATCTTAGGCATCAAAACGCTTCTAATAACATAATCCATATTATGCATAGTTAGCTTCCACCTTCTAATGACATTCTTAAAGCCCTACATACAACTACTACACTTTTAAAAAAGAAAAGAAATAAAAATAATAAAGGTAGAAACAATTAAGCCTAGCCATGCTCCAAGCAACATAAAGAAAACATAAGCTAACAAGTGCTGCATGGCAGCGTAGTCCCTACCAGGTTGGAATGGGAATAAATGAATTGCTACGACGAGACCGAGTACAAACATGTGGGAAGCAAGTTGAAGTATATGTGGTATCCATGCAGAGGACGACTTTGTGGCAGTGTGCCACTGGCCAGTCACAAGATATTTGGCTTGTAGATGACCCTTCATGTTAATATGAGAACAAGGAAGTTTTTTCCTGGGGTGTTTCCTCGGGTGTTTCCTGGGGTGTATATAGTTTAAACACGGTACTTAGAAAATTTCTATCATAAAAATTCAAATACAATAGGATATTAAACAAAGGTTGGATCTGTTCCATATTTCTGAAGCAACAAAGGTTCCTGTTTTCTTTGAAATCTATCAAAAATCCGGAATCTGTTCCATATTTCTGATGCATTCACATTAAAAATTCAAATACAATAGAATAGGCATAAAAGTAAAATACATTAAAGTAAAATTAAATGAAATGGTTCCAAGATATTTCAAAGTATTTGAAGATGAGTAGGCATGAAAATGTTGCAGATAACAACACTAAAAATAACTTTGAAGTATGTGTGTATCATAAACAATTTTTTTGATAGTACATGAAAGATTTAAGATTTAAAATGTGCTATGATGTCGATCTTTGAATGTATTGCAACAAAGGTTCCTGGACACAAAAAATTTAGCATTCCCAAAATAGTTTTCTTTGAAACTTATTAAAAAAATATTCCTGGAATCTGTTCCATATTTCTGTTTCCATTCCAAACATTCAAACACAATAGAATATTAATAATGCCTTGCAACAAAGGTTCCATTTTATTTGAAATTTATCAAAGTTCCATATTTCTGAAGCATACAGATTAAACATTCAAATACAATAGAATAAGAAACTTGAAAAAATGAAAAATAATAATAAATAATCATAATTAAATAACATTTTAAGAAAACTTGAATGTGCAGATTTATTATGCCATTGAAAAAATAGAGTTGCAAAGGTTCCTGGACACAAAAAATTTAGCATTCTCGAATTAGTTTTCTTTGAAATTTATCAAAAATTAATAATGTCTGTTGCATATTTCTGGAAATTTAAATTCCTTTGTCATATAGACTAGGATTAGGGCTCTTGCGGACCATAAAAAGAAATAAGTAGAAGAATTATGAATGTATAAAGAAGAAGTGTGCAACGGTAGAGAGGAAGATCTGAAAAGAAGAAATTGGAAGTTGTGAGTGTTTGGTTAGAGTTTTCTGTTTAAAGAGGTATAATAACTAGATTGATAAAGAAAACAAGATGACATCAGTATAGACTTACTATGAAGCTGATGCATTTTTTTTGTTGGCGTCGACGGTCACTAGAATCATGTCAACCGGTTGTTTCCCTTCCTCTTTGAGGTTGTCCATTCTCTGTTGGAACCATTCTTCAATGTAGATTCTCATGGGGGCCATGCTGATTTCATTCCATATTTTTATGTCGAAAAGGTCGTTTTATAATTTTCTTAGATCCATTGAATACTATGCAGACTCTGTTCAATTTATTCATTATGTGCTGAATAGTCTAGTACCCATCTCTTGAGCTCATCTACACAATATTCAAGGATGTCATAAAACTTTTCAAAAGAGAACCCCTTTAAAATATCAAGTTGTTCATCAAATGATTCTTTGGTCATTGACAAGGATTTGAGAATTAAGTTTGGGTCTTGAACCTTGTTGGTACTTCCAGCTAATTCTATTTGGATCAGGTTTGTGAATAATTCTTCCTTTTCTAATATGGCTTGTTTACATGATTCGACAATGAGCTCCAGGTTCTTAAATTTCTTTTGCTAGGATGATTTTAATTTTTTGGTCCACTTTGGGGAGGGGATATTCTCTTGTCTTATTTTTTGATCTAAGGTGTTGATGGCATGGTTGGAAAAAGGGGTCAGTACATGTTCACATAAACGTTCATTATTTTTTAAATTCAACTGCAAATGTTTGTGCAAATCATTTGCCCTCTTTCGGAAGGAAGCTATATTTTGTAATGTTTCTCAAGATTCAGTAACTAGCTGCATTATTTTCTTGATGTTATTCTCTACAAGGGCTCTAGACGATGCAAGGAGGGTGGAGGATACTTTTATCTTAGCTGCAGTGGTAGCAGACATGTTTTTGGCTAAAGGACTGGCAAACTTTGGGGTAGAAATGAAAACCTCCTTAAATTCCTTGATGCAGTCTTTTGGTCTAGCATTCTCTGCTTCAATTACTCTAATGGAATCATCAAGAGCATCACTGGTTACATGGTGAAATAGGGATATTTGGGATGACCTCATTTTCCTAAAGTTAATCTCTGTGTGATATTTTCCTTTCCTATTTGTTACATCTCTCTTTTCAATGACCATATTTTTAGATTGGCTATAAAAAACAATGCTCTGAAATATGAAGGATTCATCTTTGTCAAAAATGTCGATCTCATATATTTCCATTGCAGATGGACCAACTTTGTGCATGTGCTCAGTTCCACTTTCAAGTTGCATCTGTTCACTTTCAATTTCAGGTTCGTCCTCCTTCCCTACAATGTTTTTTCTCTTCTTCGTCAGTGGAACTTTGTGAGAACTATCAATTTTTATGCTAGGAGAGATCTTATCTCCTCCTCCATTTGAAGAATTCTTGGTTTCTTTCTTACTGGGGTGGGTCATTGAAGCAATTCTCCATGATGTCATGCTCTTGGGAGTGTTGGCGGGGGACTGGCCACTGTTCGCACCAGATACTTTTCCCTGTTGTCTGTACAATTCAGTCGTGCTTTGCAATGTCTCTACGTTGCAATCACCAAAAGAAAGATTGTTTTTGTCACTGTCCCTGTCTTCAGTCAGGCGTCTATGGATATAAGAGCTTCTAAAGCCAACTTCTAGTAAATGTTCTCAAAAAATCCCATTAGGGTCGAACCCTTTTAGCCTTTCAGCATATGTTAGGTTCAAGTTCTTGAAATGGCATGCAAATTCGTCAATCTTGTTGACATTTCTGCACACGAAGTCCTCGACTTTCCAGGGCAGAGGAATGAACTATTTTTTTTTCTTGTCATAGAAAAAATGCAACCAGTGGTTGTATTGCCTTGCTATTTATGCAACAAACATATTGTCTGTGATGTGGCATGGAAGGAAAGAAGGATTTTCCTTGGATCCAAAGACCATTAGTACACTATGATTTTCCTTTTTCTCAAGTGTGCCCTTCTTGTTCAAAAACTTGGTTGCATGGGCAGACATCTGCATAACATCCTTTCCTAACAATAAATCTTTGAAAACTGAGACAAAGTCATTAAAAACTTCATAAAAAAAATGGGAGGCCTTGTGCTTCCACAGGGCCTAGTACTAGAATGTTACTGGGTCGAATCCACAGTTTATTTTCTTGGAAAGAGACAGTTTTGGAAACATACAACAATGCACTATTGTGAAAATCAAGTAGGATGACATATAAAATTTATTCGATTCTTTGAATCGTGACAACTAGGAACAGATTTCAATAGAAATTAGCTTCCCCCAGTCGAAAATGAATTGTTCCTTGACTGTGAAGTACAAAATATAAATAATTATATGGGAAATGCTTGTCGTGGATGCTTGTCCCATTATTCTTGTAAACAACCAAGCAATTTCCCGAAATGGATTTCTAAAGGAACTTACCTGCAACTTTGTGATATCTTCAGGAACTATTGTCGGGTCTTTGAGGAACTCAACTAATATGTCCAACCCATTAACATGTTTTTCTAGGAATTGCTTACAGTCTTGTACTCTGAAGGTCAATGTTGGCTCCGACAATTCTAACATCTTACGAAAGACCTGAGGTGACAAAGAAACAGGAGAATGGTTGTGTAGTGAAATAATTATTTGGCTTGGAATATATTTTTCGGTGCACCAAGAGACCACCTCCTTACATAAAAAAACCTTAGGGACGTAGCCTGCATGAGCAATTCTAGAGGTCCAAATCACTTCGTTATGGGCGAAATGGGATGAATAGTAAAATTATGCCCTGGACCATTGGAAGTTTTGGTCCTGATGTCCGAAGATATTTACTATATCTCCACAAAACTACTATCGACCTACTACCATAAGTTTACAAGAATGCTTGTTTGCTCCAAACAATGAATGAAATGAAAATTTGGAAGGGATAATATAACTTTGTGCAAATCTTGGTCCAAATGTGTGTGAATGGGAGATCTCCTTGAGACTTTCGCTCATTAATGACAATTTCAAAGGCTGTTGCATGATGCACTGTTAACATTAAAGACTAGTAATTGCACACATAGAAGTGCGAACATGGTGGATATGACAATGAGCGATTAAGCATTGTAGATTTCTTGAACGGGCCAACGCGACGACCCATGTTTGAGATGAAAAATTGGAAGGGACAATATAACTCTTCGCAGATCTTGGTTTAATGTGTATTAATGGGAGTTCTCCTCAAGCATTGTGTTCATTAATGAAAATGTTGATGGTTCCTACATGGTGAGTTGTTAGCATGAAAGGTTCTAATTGCATATTAAGAAAGAAGTACGGAGATCACGAGGACAAGAAAGAGTAGTTAAGGAGTGTCTAATTGCAGAAAGCGGGCTTCAAAATAGGGTTACAAGGTACAACTGTTCAAGGTGAGGGCGTGAGGGTCAAATTGTATGTCTCAGAACTTTTTGAGTGCAATACATGTAGCACCGAAGAGGGTATGATAGGGAAGTTCAGAGGGAAATTTGTATATCACGGAAGTTCAGGTAATGCTTGTAGGACACAGAACAATGGAGGTGAAAATCTGATCCCGCCTATATGGCAACCCAGAATAAAAAGAAGTGGCTTAAGTATGGAATAGAGAAACGACTGGGTGGATTCATTTTCACTAATATATTGAAACTTGTAATATATATCCCATAAAGAGAAAATAAGAAAAGATAAATTAATTTAAATTTGACGAGTCGAGCTTTAATTAAATTTCACTGTCTCATCGAACTAATATATTGAAACTTGTAATATATATCCCATAAAGAGAAAATAAGAAAGGATAAATTAATTTAAATTTGACGAGTTGAGCTTTAGTTAAATTTCACTATCTCATCGACGCTTTTTCTTTTTAATGGCGGTCAGTATGTATGTTGCATGATAAACTATTGGTAGTAAACCTTGGTCAGGCACAGTAAATAATGGCTAAGAGTTGGATATTTCATGAACCGCCAACCTGAGGAACCGTGAAAGAGATTCCATAAAATGGGAAAGTATGGAAAGCTGTTAGACAGGCCTCAGAATCAGGGTGAAAATAGTTCCCTCGGAGACATGACTTCCCGAAGGTCAAATTGTATGTTTTGGGACTTGAATGAAAAATGTGTACCATGGAAGAGAGGATGGTCATTAATGGCATGTTCAAGTTTCATGCACAACGAATTTATAGCATTAAAGCTTACCAATTGCATTTCCAAAGAGAAGTAGGAAGGTGGCGGGGACACAGAACAAAAAGAAAGGAATGGCTAATTATCGAAAGCGGTTGGTGACGCTTCAAAATAGGGCTACAAGATACATCCAAAAATTTTTAGGGCCTAAGGTTCAAATTGTATCTCTCAGGATGATGATGCTTTCCTTTGGACAAACTATATATTGCGGAACTCTGGGTACTGCTTGCTAGTCATGGAACATTGGAAACACAATCCTAAGCCCGCCAGTCCGGGAACCCGCAATTGAAAAAATGTCTAAGTATGAAACAAGGATACACAGTAAATGTACAATGTCATGGAAATACATCCAACTTGGGGCTAAGTATTGAAAGGAACTACAGAAAGTTGGGATCATGACGGGGCATTTCAATGGAAAAATTGTATATCGTGGAACTCCGGGCACTGTTTGCAAGTTGCAGAATATTCCAAACACAACTTTGAGGCCGTCAATACGGGAACCCGCAATCGAAAAAGTGTCCAAGTATGAAATAGAGAAACGTTAGCCCAGACTTGTTTTCACTAATATATTGAAATTTTAGCTGGCAAGATCTTCTTTGCATGTTTCTTGACAAGTTTTGTAGGGATGGTTAGTCCTCAAGACTTCGGATTATTAATGATGATCCTTATGGTTGTTGCATGATGGTGTTTTAGTATTAAACCTTTGTTGTTGCATATTTGGAAATAAGTACGAGGATGGAAGGAACATGAAACAATGACTAAGGGTCAAATTGCATCGCTAAGAACATTTGAATGCATAATCTGTAGCATATAAGAGGGGACGAGGTTAGAATCCAGTAGTCAATTTGTATATTGTGGAGGGCTGGATGCCAACTGTTTCATACCAGTGTGTTCAGTTGTCACTAGTAAGAGCATAATTAATGTATATTAGGAAGGACAGGAAGTTAGTGGGGATGGAAGGCAATGGAAAATACTTTGAAACATTTGTGAACCATGGCAGAGTGAAACTTGCAAGTTCAAGGAGTCCGCGGTGTAATTGTAGATCACGAAAGTTGTGCAAGATGTATATCACAGAACAAGAAGAAAAAAAGTTCGAAAGCGCCAACTCGGCAACTGCGGCCATAAAATTGGCTAAGTATGGAAAGGAACAACGGTCGATCAGATTCGTCATGCGAGGATATATATCAAGATGAAGATATGTCAGACCTCCAACGCTAGAACCAACGGTCATGAAAAGGAGACTAAGTATATAACCATAAAGCGATAATACACGGGAAGAAGAAAAGGGAAAAAGGCCTAAGGAGTCCACGGTGGAATTGTAGATCAAATTTTTTTTGAGTGCAAGATGTATATCCCAGAACAAGAAGCAACATAGTTCGAAAGCGCCAATTGGGCAACCACGAGCATAAAATTGGCTAAGTATGGAAAGGAACAAAGGTCGGTCAGATTCGTCATGTGAGGATATATATGGAGATGAATATATGTCATCCCACTGACACTGGAACCTACGATCATAGAAATGAGAGTAAGTATATAACTAGAAAGCGATAATACATGGGAAGAAGACAAGGGAAAAAGAGCTAAGTATCTCACAGAAGAACATCTATTGTTCGTTTATTAATTCCAATCCTTTCGAACCCTTGGTGAGTTCTCACTAGTAAAATCATAAATTGCAGATCACGGAAGTTATTTGGGTGCAAGATGTATATGATGGAACAAGGGACCCAGTGATCAGATAATTGGCTAAGTATTGAAAGGGACCGCGGTTGGTCGGGCTCATGGTGTGAAGATATAGATAAAGAGTTGCCAATTTGTGAATCCAGGAGGCTGTGATCATATAGATGCGACTAAATATAGAACCACAAAGGGATAATAGAGGGGGAGAAAAGAGGAAAAATTAAGAGAAAGTGTTTATATTTATTCCAGTAGTATTCATATTAATATATATTAATAGATTATTTCTGGTCCAAATGCAGATCATATTCCAATTTGTAGGATCTTGTTCGGTTCACAAAATTCGTTTAAATCCATAAGCAACATCTACGGTTCATTTATTAATCCTAATCTTTTCGAATACCTGGTGATTTCTCACTAGTAAAAGCATAAATTGTAGATCAAGAAAGTTCTTTGGGTGCAATATGTATATGACAGAACAGGGGACATAAGTGTTGGATACTGAAAACCTAGGACCCAGTGATCAGATAATTGGTTAATT
Source organism: Picea mariana (assembly GCA_032191745.1). Classification (NCBI taxonomy): domain Eukaryota; kingdom Viridiplantae; phylum Streptophyta; class Pinopsida; order Pinales; family Pinaceae; genus Picea; species Picea mariana. Next base: position 337,933 of record JASDQU010102632.1, read on the forward strand.
ATTGAAAGGGACCATGGTTGGTCGGGCTCATGGTGTAAAGATATAGATAAAGAGTTTTCAATTTGTGAATCCATGAGGCCGTGATAATATAGATGCGACTGAATATAGAACCACAAAGGGATAATAGAGGGGGGTAAAAGAGGAAAAAATAAGAGTTTTAATACATTCCTATGGACAAATTGTATATTGCAGATTTCCGAGCACTATTTGCAACTTACAGGAGATTCAAAACACAATTTTGAGGCCATCAATTAGGGAACCCACAATCAAAAAAATGTCCAAGTATGGAACAGGGAAACATTGGCCGACACTTGTTTTCGCTAATATATTGAAATTTGTAATAGCTTTGCCATTACCTGGAAAGATCTTCTTTACATGTTTTTGGACAAGTTTTGTAGGGATGGTTGGTTCTTGAAACTTTTTCTTATTAATGATGATATTTACAGTTGTTGCATGATGTCATTTTAGTATTAAACCTTTGGTGTTTCATATCTGGAAATAAGTACGAGGATGGGAAGAACAGGAAACAATGACTAGGAGTTGGAGATTTCGTGAACTCGCCAATGCGAGGATCCAAAATAGGGTGACAAGGTCTCCCCAGAAGATGTGAGGCCCTAAAGGCTAAATTGTATAGCTTGAAACATTTGAATGCATAATGTGTAACAAGAAAGAGGGGATGATGTCAGAGTCCGGTAGTCAATTGTATATGGCGGAGGACCGAGTGCCAATTCTTTCGTACTAGTGTGTTCAGTTGTCACTAGTAAGAGCATAAGTAATGTATATTAGGAAGGATGTGAAGTTAGTGGGGATGGAAGGCATCGAAAGATACTTTGAGCGAAGCTAATGTATACAAGGAGCCCATGGTGGAATTGTAGATCACGAAATTTTTGAGTGCAAGATGTATATTACATAACAATAAGAAACTGAGTTTGTAAGCACCAACCCAACAACCATGACCATAAAATTGTCTAAGTATGGAAAGGAACAACGGTCGGTCAGATTCGTCATGTGAGGATATAGATGGAGATGGAGATGAAGATATTTCAGCCCACCGACCATGGAACCAGATATCATAGAAAGGTGAATAAGTATATAACCAGAAAGAGATAATGGATGGGAAGAAGAAAAGGTGAGTTCGTATGCGCCAACCCGGCAACCGCGGCCATAAAATTGACTAAGTATGGAAATGAACAATGGTCGATTGGATTCTTCATGTGAGGATATGGATGGAGATGAAGATATGTCAACCCGCCAACCTTGCAACCCACCATCATAGAAAGGAGACTAAGTATATAACTAGAAAGAGATAATGGATGGGAAG
>JASDQU010102632.1:339303-351771 GCA_032191745.1 Picea mariana
TTATTCTTGGTGGAAGTTAACGCCCCTTCTTCAAGGTGCCCTCCACCACCATCGTGGTCTCTTTTCTGCACATCCCCTCTCAGCAGTTCTGCAATAAATTCAAACTGTCATTTACATTCATTGAACTCTTCCTGCAGGTCCATTTACATCACATATTCATGCTTATGAGTTTTTCCATAGTCCTTGGCCAGTTCAGTTATATTTACAATATGGGGGAAACAGGGTGTTACAGTCAAATTGCATCGCTGAGAACATTTGAATGCATAATCTGTAGCACATAAGAGGGGACGAGGTCAAAATCCAGTAGTCAATTTATATATTGTGGAGGGTTGGATGCCAACTGTTTCATACCAATGTGTTCAGTTGTCACTAGTAAGAGCATAATTAATGTATATTAGGAAGGAAAGGAAGTTAGTGGGGATGGAAGGCAATGGAAAATACTTTGAAACATTTGTGAACCATGGTAGAGTGAAACTTGTGAGTTCGAGGAGTCCGCGGTGTAATTGTAGATCACGAAAGTTGTGCAAGATGTATATCACGAAACAAGAAGAAAAAAAGTTCGAAAGCACCAACCCGGCAATTGCGTCCATACAATTGGCTGAGTATGGAAAGGAACAACAGTCGATCATATTCGTCATGTGAGGATATATATTGAGATGAAGATATGTCAGACCTCCAACGCTGGAACCAACGGTCATAGAAAGGAGACTAAGTATATAACCATAAAGTGATAATACACGAGAAGAAGAAAAGGGAAAAAGGCCTAAGGAGTCCACGGTGGAATTGTAGATCACAAAAATTTTGAGTGCAAGATGTATATCCCAGAACAAGAAGCAACATAGTTCGAAAGCACCAACTGGACAACCACGGGCATAAAATTGGCTAAGTATGGAAAGGAACAACGATCGGTCAGATTCGTCATGTGAGGATATAGATGTAGATGAATATATGTCAGCCCGCTAACATTGGAACCCACAATCATAGAAATGAGAGTAAGTATATAACTAGAAAGCGATAATACATGGGAAGAAGACAAGGGAAAAAGAGCTAAGTATCTCACAGAAGAACATCTATTGTTCGTTTATTAATTCCAATCCTTTCGAACCCCTAGTGAGTTCTCACTAGTAAAAGCATAAATTGCATATCACAGAAGTTATTTGGGTGCAAGATGTATATGACGGAACAGGGGACCCGGTGATCAGATAATTGGCTAAGTATTGAAAGGGACCACGATCGGTCGAGCTCATGGTGTGAAGATATAGATAAAGAGTTGCCAATTTGTGAATCCAGGAGGCCGTGATCATATAGATGTGACTAAATATAGAACCACAAAGGGATAATAGAGGGGGAGAAAAGAAGAAAAATTAAGAGAAAGTGTTTATATTTATTCCAATAGTATTCATATTAATATATATTAATAGATTATTTCTGGTCCAAATGCAAATCATATTCCAATTTGTAGCATCTTGTTCGGTTCACAAAATTCGTTTAAATCCATAAGCAACATCTACGGTTCATTTATTAATCCCAATCTTTTCGAATTCCTGGTGAGTTCTCACTAGTAAAAGCATAAATTGCAGATCAAGAAAGTTCTTTGGGTGTAATATGTATATGACGGAACAGGGGACATAAGTGTTGGATACCGCAAACCTAGGACCCGGTGATCAGATAATTGGTTAATTATTGAAAGGGAACGTGGTTGGTTGGGCTCATGGTGTAAATATATAGATAAAGAGTTGCCAATTTGCAAATCCATGAGGCTCTGATCATATAGATGCGACTGAATATAGAACCACAAAGGGATAATAGAGGGGGGTAAAAGAGGAAAAATTAAAAGTTTTAATACATTCCTGTGGACAAATTGTATATTGCAGATTTTCGGGCACTATTTGCAACTCGCGGGAGATTCAAAAAACAATTTTGAGGCCATCAATCAGGGAACCCACAATCGAAAAAGTGTCCAAGTATGGAAGAGGGAAACGTTGGCTGACACTTGTTTTCACTAATATATTGAATTTTTTAATAGCTTTGACATTACCTGGCAAGATCTTCCTTACATGTTTTTGGACAAGTTTTGTAGGGATGGTTGGTTCTTGAAATTTTTTCTTATTAATGATGATATTTACAGTTGTTGCATGATGTCATTTTAGTATTAAACCTTTGGTGTTGCATATATGGAAAGAAGTACGAGGATGGGAAGAACAGGAAACAATGACTAGGAGTTGGAGATTTTGTGAAATCGCCAACACAAGGATCCAAAATAGGGTGACAAGGTCTCCCCAGAAGATGTGAGGCCCTGAAGGCTAAATTGTATAGCTTGAAAAATTTGAATGCATAATGTGTAACAAGAAAGAGGGGATGATGTCAGAGTCCGGTAGTCAATTGTATATGGCGGAGGACCGAGTGCCAATTCTTTCGTACTAGTGTGTTCAATTGTCACTAGTAAGAGCATAAGTAATGTATATTAGGAAGGGCGTGAAGTTAGTGGGGATGGAAGGCATCGACAGATACTTTGAGCGAAGTTAATGTATACAAGGAGCCCATGGTGGAATTGTAGATCAAAAAAATTTTGAGTGCAAGATGTATATTACATAACCATAAGAAACCATGTTCGTAAGCACCAACCCAACAACCGCGACCATAAAATTGTCTAAGTATGGAAAGGAACAATGGTCAGTCAGATTCATCATGTGAGGATATAAATGGAGATGGATATGAAGATATGTCAGCCCACCGACCATGGAACTAGATATCATAGAAAGGTGACTAAGTATATAACCAGAAAGAGATAATGGATGGGAAGAAGAAAAGGTGAGTTCATATGCGCCAACCCGACAACCGCAGCCATAAAATTGACTAAGTATGGAAATGAACAATGGTCGGTTGGATTCTTCATGTGAGGATATGGATGGAGATGAAGTTATGTCAACCTTCCAACCTTGCAACCCACCATCATAGAAAGGAGACTAAGTATATAACCAGAAAGAGATAATGGATGGGAAGAAGAAAAGGGGAAAAGGGATAAGTATTTGATGGTAGAAAATCCATTTTTCATTTATTAATGACAATGTTTTTGAACCCTTGTTGGGTTCTCACTAGTAAAAGCATAAATTGCAAATCATAGAAGTTCTTTGGCTGCAATATGTATATGACAAAACATGGGACATAGGTGTTGGATACCGTGAACCCAGGACCTGGTGGCTAGATAATTGGATAAGTATTGGCCAAGAGAAAGTTTTGATATTTATTTCAATAGTATTCATATTAATATATATTAATATGTTATTTTTTTTTCAAATGCAAATCATCTCCCAATTTGTAGGATGTTGTTTGGTTCACAAATTTAGTTGAAACCACGAAAGTTTTGAGTGCAAGATGTATATAACACAACAAGAAGCAACAGAGTTCAAAAGCACCAACCCGACAACTGCGACCATAAAATTGGCTAAGTATGGAAAGGAACAACGGTCGATTGGATTTGTCATGTGAGGATATAGATGGAGATGAAGATATGTCAGCCCGCCAACCCTGGAACCTGCCATCATAGAAAGGCAACTAAGTATATAACCAGAAAGCGACCATAGATGGGAAGAAGAAAAGGGGAAAAGGGATAAGTATCTCACAGAAGAAAATCTAATGTTCCTTTATTAATGCCAATCTTTTCAAACCCCTGGTGAGTTCTCACTAATTAAAGCATAAATTGCATATCACAGAAGTTCTTTGGTTGCAAGATGTATATGATGGAATAGGGGACATAGGTGTTGGATACCGCAAACCTGGGGCCTGGTGGCCAGATAATTGGCTAAGTTTTGACCAAGAGAAAGTTTTTATATTTATTCCAATATTACTCATATTAGTATATATGCACGAATATTATCAAATATAAGAAGTTGCAATATATGCAAGATATTGAACTAGAACATGGCGTCAACACTTGAGTTGCCTTGTTCTAATAGTCATTAATTCATTCTATTTATGTAAGTATAGGGCTGACTCCACATAAGTATGGACTATGACAAATTATTCTTCCATGTAAAATGTAAGGAATGAACAGAGTAACCTTTATTTAAATTTAAGTACTGGGCAGTAGAAAGAAAATCTTGTCATCCATGTTTAACGACACACAGAAAAAGGTACAAAATAAAATGAAAAGAAATACCAGATATTGGAAAACACCATAAAAAAATAAAACCGCAAATATTCTATATTCAAATAAGATGGGTTACAAAATACAGCTAAGATTATTTGCCACAATGAATGCGATTTGGCTTGTCCCTGACCAATAAAAAATATGTATAATAATGAAGCTTGTTGACAGTATTCTTGATGATCAAATGCTTGATTCGTAAAAAACAACAAGTTGAATATCAATTTCAATTCTTGGACTTAATTGGTGCTCCAACTAGATCTATCCTAGTTTTTTGAATAGCTTGTCTCTTCTAGATATGGCCTGCTTACACTGGCTGGTTATTCAACATTCCATTCTTTGTTAAGTATTTCCCTCTACCATCAAAAACTTGGGGTTTAAGGTGCATTCCTTGTAATTTTCCTGACCATTGACATATGAGACAACTTATAAATGTGAGTTATGCCCAATTCAAAGTCAAGGGAGTCATTTTATGTGATGCCAATTATGGGGGAAACAAATCCTGTCAGGCAACAAAAGTCAAGACAGGAAAAAATTTCAAGTATGTTGTGACTGCTATTCTCTCTGTATTCGATCATCTGTTTGGTTGAAAAGCCTACCTGAAGATTTGTATGTTGAACTTCTTTGTTTTATTATATTAAATTGGAAGGAACATCCAAGCCAACTGCAAAATGTTCTTTTGTTGAAGTGCATGACTTCTTCCGGCAGCACAAGTCTGGAAAGTGTATCAAATGTTGCAGATCGCATCAGAATATATCTTTCTTCATAGGGGTGGCAGACATGGCAGCCCACAGAAAGGTATGGAATTTTCGGAAGTGACACCAAATATTACTCCATGCTCGAATACACTTAGTAGGAATTTATAAAATTGGATACCAACCAACGTGATAAATTGTATGTGCGTTTGAATCAATATCCTGAAATTACATAACATTTTATGCCAAAGTTGTAACATAATTGACAGACATCCAATTTCTATGTCAAATAATGTTGAGCGACCTCTGGATGCAGAAAGAGACTCAACATACAATCAACTTTTGATCCAGGTAGTTTCACCTTCAGTTATCGACATAGGTGGTGACCCTAGGCTCCATATAGCTTCGTCCTCGGACATTGACATTGCCAGTGGCAATGGGAATAGTGCTACTAACTGCACTGCGACAATGTGGTGAACAAGCAGGGCTATCATTTTCAAAGTACTTAAAGTGCGGGATTGTCAGACCTGCAAAGAACATCGACTTTAGTGTTTATTTCTCACAAAATCTACAATGTTGGTTTGAGTCCATAAATATTTGGACGTTGGGTGTCCTGTGTGATAATGAACTTGACATTAGGCACATGCTATAAATATATTATCTGACAATGTCAATGCAATTTCCATAGTGGACGATGACTCAATTGCATTGGCACAAAAAATATTATTTTTTTGATTACTTAACATCCTTGAAGGACGTGAACCCCAAACAATGCCTAAAACTTTTCGAACAAGCATCTGTTCAAAAAAATACATTGTTCTATATTTAAAAATAAATAAAATTGTATGGTTTGATTTATTTTTTTAATCAAATATCGCATAAACTACAACAGAAGAAATGAATTTTCCCCATCCAACGCAAGGGAAATAGTAGGAAAATTGACATTAGGTTGAAACAGATCTAGAAACACACCACTACATTAAGGTCTCTTCTAAAGAATGAAATAAGATGAATACATGAAAGTGGTAGTAAAAGGTGATTTTCAGAAACCAAATCATTACCATAACACACGAAACCTCTTGCAGAAGGTGGTAGTATAAATTAATCCTCAAAAAATGTTGTAAAGTCCATAATCCAGTTATATGCGTAGGAGTAGTAAAATGAAAAAATGTGCAGTAGAGATAGACAGTTGATTGTATGTGGAGTCTGTAACTACATCGAGAGGAAAATGAACGAACTTTGACAAAGAACATGTCTTTCTATTAAGTCATTTACCACACCCAGAAGTAGTTCAACAAAATTTGAAATATAAACTTTTGTAATTTTAGTATGTCGTTTTATCCACCCATATAGTTTCTCTTACCCGCTTCTGGGTACATTCACGAATGGACTAATATTTCGCGTCATTTCCAAATATCACAGACCATTTTGCAAGCCACGGTAAATGCGACTCCTCTAATGAAGAAAAATTCGTGTGTTCTCTGTAGAATTCGATACACTTGCCAAATCTGTGTTGTTAGAAGAAACTATATACTTCAACAAAGGAGTATTTTTCATGTGACTTGGAAATCCATTCCAAGTCCTAGCAAGAAAACAAAGAAGATCAACAAAAAAATCTCCAGGAAGGATTTTCAACCAACCAAAGCATCCAACCCCATGGAGAACACCAACCAAAAGATATTTGTTTTTTTTTTTCCCCTGTCTGAGTTTCTGTTGGATAACAAAGTTTTTTTTTTTGCTCAAATCTCGCGTCACATAAAACTAGTCTCTCTTCTTTCATTTGGGCCTCAATGGAATATCTAAGTTGTCTTACATGTCCATTACCAAGAACATTAGAACGAAGTCACCCTAAAGCCCAACTCTTTAATGATAGAGAGAAATGGCAATAAGTATTTAAAAGCAACACTGGAGGATGACAATATGATCTTCCATAGATTTTGGTTTAATTCATTTTAATGACATATGCCCTCGATATTTTTTCTTATCAATGCCAATATTTTCTAATATGTGTGTTGAATAGTGACTAATAACATGTAATAACATTCCCATATCTGAGCATATTCTCAAATCTAACAACATTTAACATATGCACAACATTAAAGAGGGACATGATGTCAAGGACTCTGTGGATGACATGTTCGTGGATGGAAGTGAGGTAGTACAATATTGCATTGTTACTATGACGAAGCCTTTAAAAAACTAAAAGAGCCAATATATTGTTTTTGCAAATTCAAATTGCAGGCAAAACAAATTATCAGATCCCATAATATTCGCCTGTCTATGCATTTTAATGGGAGATGTCCTCGAGATCTCTACTTGTTAAATCCAATATTTTCGAACCTGTTTGGTCGATTGTCACTTTTTAAAGAATAATTAATGTCCATTGGGAAGGGTGGAAGGTAGCGGGGATGGAGGGAATTGACAAAATGCTTTTAAACTTTTCTGAACCCGAGAACGCGTGAACCCACGAAACTTTGAGAACTCGACTAAGTATGGAAAGGCAGGTTGGATAGACAGAATCATCATAGGTAGAGTTAGGGTTACAATTTCAAGGAGTGCAGAGTCTAATTGTAGATCACAAAAGTTCTGAGTGCAAGATGTATACACCAAACATGAGTTACCATGGTTTGATAACACCTATCAGGAAAGCTACGTTCATAAAATTGGCTAAGTATGCAACCGAACGACAGTCGATCAGAATCATGATGTGAAGATATAGATGGAGATAACGATTTGTGACACAACCTGCCCCTCAACGAGCAAGCCGCTCCCACCAGGACCTTCTTCACACACGGGCCCGAAGAGTCTAATCCCTTCCAACTCCCCTCGGGAGTCACGAGTCTCCCACAGTAACTCCTTCGGCGATTCCCCCTCCTTCGGAAATCGGGATATCGCGACTCAGGAATTCGCAGTTCACGCGAACACAGTTCACCTGCAACTCCAAACCCCGAACCCCGAACTGATGCCACCTGTCTTCAACTAATACCTGAGGTCCCACGCTGCCATGTCACTTCGAGATTTCGCGGATCGTGAATCCGCGATGCAAGAATTCCTTGACGTCGAGAACTCCGATTCTCCAGATCCTGATTCCCCGAACTCGACTCTAAGGGATCCTTTGACGCGTGTCCCACAAGTCTACGGTTGTGATTATATCGAGGGATCACAGGTCGCAATTTCACCGGTCGCAAATCTTTTGCATCGCAAAAGCCTGAACCCCGATTTTACGATGCCACCTGTCAACACCTCATGGTGAGGCCTAACGCCTTGACACCTGTCTCCCACTCGTACTATCGGGAAATTGCGATTCAAGAATTCACGTTTCCTGATGCACAAGGTCACAGCCCTTGCAAACCCCCGAATCCCGACTCCTCGGGATCTTGGGGTGTCCCCATTCTGATCGACGGCTCCAGTCAAATTGGGAAATCGCAACTCGCGATTTCACGAAGTGTAAAACTCTTACCTCGCCAATCCCCGAATGCCGAAACTCTGAAGTTCGATGGACCTTAATCATCCTCGCCTGCACTTACGGGTTAACTCCCGCGTAACTCCTCCTTGATTTGACGATCCTCGGGATTTCGCAAAACTTCACGGGGATTACAAGTCCTCGATTCTCTTCTTCTTGAGAACTTATCCGCTGCACCAGCTTCGTCCTGTGCAACTGAAGCAAAGGGTACTATCCCTCCTGAGCTTGGTCCCTCTTCTCCTCCAGAGACTCTGTACCAATTGCCCACGCTCGAACTTCCACAACTCTTGAAGTGTTGAGTTCTTCCAGACTATGTGTGCTCACAAAGACAATAGCCCGCGCCGTTCTTCTCTCAGACTTACCACTGAGACTTCAATCCGACCTGCACTTCATCTGCATGGCTCGAATAACCCAACATGACTCTGGGCAAAAGAGAACAAAAGTTCAACTGCTTAGCCTCCTCAACGCACTCTATGCAGAGGAATTCAACTGCACTCTATGCAGGAATCTCCTGACTTTTGTAGAGAAACAATTGAAACTCATTCCCTCATTCTCTCAGGTTTCGAACCTGATAGGCAATCACATATGCAGCATATAGAAGATAAGCATAAAAAGAAGCAAGCATGAAAAAGCATAATATCAACAACACACAGAGATCAAATACATCCATGAGATTGAATCAAAGCTTTCCTATTAATTCAATGTCTGTACATGGGGTTTCTTTACAAGCTCTCTGCTCTGCTCTTTCTTTCTCCTGTTTGAATGAGAATGATAATCCAGAAAAATCTACAACAATACAATGGAGGGTGCCTATATTCCGTTTCCCTCTCGAAAGAAAAAACTGTCTAATCTATAGTTAATTCCTATCTAACAACATTAATACTATTAAATGCCTTCTTATCTTCTTTACAATACAAATGTGCTTCATATGAATGAAAGCATTGAAATGGCGGCACAACAATCTCCAAAGCATTTAAAAAATGTAGGTGCTAGCGCTGTCCAACTGTTCTTCTCTTTTCACGCGTTGGCTCGCTTGATGAAGTCGTAGATGCTCCTGCATCATACTCCTTGGCTCAAAATATTTCATGGGCTCCTGTCCATGAGCTCCTGCACACTATGCCCATGCTTCTGTATAACGGCCTATGTTTCCCAGCTGGCATCCTCCACTGGGTGGTTCTTCCATTTCACCAGGTATTCAAAATATTGCTTCCTCCTGGTCTTCTTTCCAACTCTTTTATCCAGTATGCACTCCATCTCAGGTTTCTGTGCAACTGGAAACTGTTTCTGCCATTGGATCACTGGTTCCTCAACTTTCCTAGCTCCCGCATCTTCGGCCTTATATGGGTATAGGTCCGAGACATTAAATATCAGGGATATCCCAATGCCCTCTGAGAACTCAAGCTCATATGCGTTTTCGCCAAACTTTTTCAGAATCCTGCACGGTCCAATTTTCTTCATCTTGAGTTTATTATATGTTCCCCTTGGGAACCTTTCCTTCCTCAGGTGCACCAGAACCATGTCTCCAACTTCAAACTGAATCTATCTCTTCCTTTGATCGGCTCTACGCTTATATTCCTGATTCGATTTTTGCAATCGCTGCTTCACCTATGTGTGAAGTTCTTGCATTGCCTCTGTGAATTCTTCAGCCCTCACGCTGCTAGTGTCAGCTTGTTCTGGCTCCCTGAGCTCAGACACTCCTCTCGGCTGTGTCCCATACAAAACTTGAAATGGGCTTTTACCTGTGCTCCGATTCACCGAATCGTTGTACGCAAATTCGGCCTGTGGTAGGATCTGATCCCAACTGCTGTGATGCTCCATCACCAGGCTTCTCAACAGATCCCCCAAGCTTCGGTTGACCACTTCTGTCTGCCCATCTGTCTACGGATGGTAAGCAGAGCTGAATGCCAAGTCAGTCCCCAACTTCTTCCATAGCATCCTCCAGAAATGACCTATGAACTTGGTATCCCTATCCGAGATTATGCTTCTTGGCAATCCATGCAATCGCACAATCTCTTTGAAAAACAAATTTGCGATGTGGGTAGCATCGTTGGTCTTATGACATGGGATAAAATGTGCCATCTTCGAAAACCTGTCCACCACTACAAAAATGGAATAAAATCCTCGCTGAGTTCTCGGTAATCCCAACACAAAATCCATACTGATCGCCTCCCATGGCCTCTCAGGTATGGGCAACGGCTGATAGAACCCTGTGTTCTGCTTTCGGCCTTTTGCGTGTTGACATATCCGACACCTGTCAATGAACCATTTAACATCTGCGCGCATGCCCAGCCAATAATAAGACTCGCTCAGCTTGGCGAATGTCTTGTCATGTCCAAAATGACCTGCTAAGCCTCCACTGTGCTTTTCCTTCACCAAATTCTCTCTCATAGAGAAATCTGGAATGCACAATTGATTGCCTTTGAACAACAATCCATCCTGGATCAGGTAGTCAATCCACAGACTCCTATCCCTGAGAACTGGGTTCTCGGCAGCCTCGTATGCCTCGCCAAAATCTACGTCCCCTGCATACATATCCTTTAGATTGTCAAAACCCAAGGTTTTGACCCTGAATTCCTACAGCAACAAGCACTTCCTGCTCAAGGCATCAGCCACCTTGCTCACAGTCCCTGAAATGTGCTTTATCACAAACCTGAAATTATGCATGTACTCTACCCATTTCGCATGCTTTTGATTCATCTTCTCTTGCTGACTCACGAATTGTAATGCGTGATTATCGCTGTACAAAACGAACTCCTTGGGTATCAAGTAATGCCTCCACTTTTTCAATGCCTGTATGATGGCATAGAACTCCTTATCATATGTGGAGTACTTTAGCTTTGCATCATCCAGCTTCTCGCTATAGTATGCCACAGGTCTGTCATCCTGACTTAAAACCCCTCCAACAGCATACCCACTAGCATCACACTTCACTTGGAAGGTTTTCTGAAAATCTGGCAACACTAACACTGGTTGCTCAGTTATCTTCCGCTTCAACAGATTGAAGCTCTTCTCAGCCTCGGCTGTCCACTAGAAAACCTTATGCCTATTTTTCATAGTGTCCATCATCGCGGCACTGATTCCACTAAAATTGCGAATGAATTTTCTATAGAAGCTTGCCAAACCATGAAAGCTCCTTACCTCAAAAACATTCCTCGGCGATGGCCAATTCCTGATTACGTTCACCTTCTCAGAATCCATCTTCAATTCGTTTGCCGAGATTACAAAACCCAAATAAATGAGTTCTGTCTGCATGAAGGAACACTTCTTCAAATTGATCAGCAGCTTCTCCTGTTGTAACCTTCGCATCACAATGGCCAAATGCCTCAAGTGTTCAGCCTTCGTCTTGCTGAAAATCAGTATGTCGTCCAAGTATACGACTACAAATTTGCCAATGAATTCCCACAGGACTTCATTCATCAGCCGCATAAATGTGCTTGGCGCATTTGTCAAACCAAACGACATGACCAGCCATTCGTACAAACCCTCGTTTGTTTTGAATGTTGTTTTCCACTCATCTCCCTCTCTCATCTGGATCTGATGATATCCACTCTTGAGATCTATCTTTGAAAAATAATTTTCCTCACTCAGGCAATCCATCAAGTCGTCCATTCTCGGCAGTGGAAACCTGTACCTGATGGTAATTTTATTAATCGCCCTGGAGTCTGTACACATCCTCCAGCCTCCATCCTTCTTCAGACTCAGTACTGTTGGAACAACACATGGACTTAGACTCTCTCTCACTAGTCCCTTGTCCTGCAGATCCTGTACCTGCCTTTTGACTTCCTCGTTCTCCTGAGGTGTCAATATATACGCTGCCTTATTTGGCAAACTTGCTCTGGGTATGAGGTCAATGTGGTGACTCACACTCCGTATCGGTGGCAACGAACGAGGTAGTTCGTCCACGATGATATCGGCGAACTCTCCCAGTAGTTCCTGAATCTCCTCTGGCAAGTCATCCACTCTTGTGCTTGTCAAAACAATTCTCGGCTTCCTGACAACGAAGAACTGTGGATCCCCATCCTTCTCCAGCTCTGTGAGAAGCTCTTTCCCACTCTATGAGAGAGAATTTGGTGAAGGAAAAGCACAGTGGAGGCTTAGCAGGTCATTTTGGACATGACAAGACATTCGCCAAGCTGAGCGAGTCTTATTATTGGCCGCGCATG